>JAGXJF010002189.1:0-407884 GCA_019208055.1 Stipa capillata
CCCCACGGTCGGCGCCATCTGTCGGCGATCGGTGAATCGGCGATCTTACGGTATTCGTGGAATGATGATTACTGGGGGGTAGGGACCTCTAGGGCCCAAGTGCCAGGGATTCTGACAGCAGGGGACAGCCGTTTTTATACAGGTTCGGGCCTCCCTCAGGATAATAACCCTACGTCCTGTTGCTATATATTGATGAAGAACACGCTTACAATGGGGGTGTGTGTGTTAGTGGCTACCCTAGGCCTAATCATAGACTAATCCATACTAAACCGCCGGGCTCGACTCCTTCGAGGTAGCGGGTCTTCTAGGGCTTTGCCTCCTGAGATCCTATGCTGATGGTGCTGCGACTAGATTGACCTGTCCTCCCCTATGGGATTGCTGATCCTTATATAGGGGGTTCCCAGGGTCGTACCGGACGTGGACTTATGCCCGAGTAGGACTCTGGCTTCCTTAAACGTCGGGATCGACCTCCTAGTTTAAGGGTTCTCCTTCCTTCCCTAGAGGGGTTACCTTGTCGTCCAGGGATCCTTACTGGGTACACTGTACCTTCCTAAAGTCCCGGGGAACCGTACACGGATACCCCTAATACACGGGATACCGTACTATTCATCATCATATCTCTTTCCTTGTTCAAAGGATCTTGATTCTAACGTACATGTGACTTTCCATACAAACCAAGATAGCCCCTCAAACCTGATTGCTCCGAACGCTGCCATCCAGACTCCTCTTGGTGCACGGGATATCCCTTCCAAACAAACTGGATCGCCTTCTAAGTCTTTTCGGGATTTCCCTTGGTTACCACGATCTACTGCGGTTTCTTGCATCCCAAGCTAAAAGCTCTAGCGTCGGGTAAGTCTTGAAGGTAGATGACTCGTCGTATCAACTTCTCCGCGAATCAGCATGATAATGCTGAGACTTGGCTCTGCTAAAGATGACTCGGCAGCCTGAAAGCCTTTGCGAGTACTCGGGGACGAACTCGGACCACTCGGGAATCCGTCGAACTCGGGCCACTCGGGAATCCGTTGAGTACTCGAGGATGAACTTGTACTGCTCGGGAATCGGGCGAGTACTCGGGGAAAACCCCTCAGGATTGGGGAGCCTCTCGGGGCTCGGCCACTCGGGGTCACCAGTACTCGGGGTCGATAGCGCTCGGGGACGCCAACGACTGCTCGGACATCAGGAACTTCTGCGAGCACTTCGTATTTTTGGGACGCAACGGGCACTCGGGGGCACTCAGAAACGCCGCGAGCACTCGGGATCAAAGATACTGCGAACGTCCAAGCTACTCGGCTATAATGCAACTATTAGTCCTGTATTTAAGAGTGAATGCTGCATCCATAAACCGTTAGTCCCTTATTTCAACCTTTAGCAAACCTAATACTTAATTTGGCCAACTGAATAAATCTTCAAGCCAAATTACACTATAAACAAAGACGCCATGGGGATCACCCTCCCACATCATGATGCCCTCGTCATAACTACGACGATATCAGATGCGGAGGTACATCGCATCTTTGTTGATGGGGGGAGCTTCGCGGACATCATGTTCTCATCAACCTTCAAAGAGATGGGCATACCGTCGTCATTCCTCTGAGCCCCTGGCATCCCCTTGCTAGGTTTCAGAGGCGAGCCTATCGCAACCATGGGACGCATTGAGCTCCCCATCAAGTTCTACTCGGGTGGTTGCTCCCGCACCGAGAACATCACCTTTGACGTTGTTGACCTGCCATACCAGTACAATATCATCATGGGGCGGGTGTCCCTAAACAAGTTTGGCACCATACGCCACCACGCGTACCTGTGCGTGAAGATTCCAGCACCGCAAGGCATCATCATAGTGTGGGGATCAAAACCTGTCCTGAAGGATCGACGAACGAGCACAAGCCGTCAACTGCTATATCCACAACGTGCAACTAGAAGGTAGCTTGGCGGGGCCAGGGGCTCACCCCCTACCGGGCGTAGGACGATGGACCCCGAAGCCGAAGCCGGATAGGAAGACACGTGCTGTACCCCTGCACGAAGATGCGCCGGATAAAACCGCGCTCCTCGGGGTAGATCTTACCCCGAAAGTGTCTAAGGAAGTCCTCAAAATCCTTCGGGACAACACCGACATCTTCGCCTGGGAACACGAGGATCTCTCAGGCGTCCCACAGAAGATCATTGAGCACAAGCTGTATGTCCGCCCGGACGCTTACCCCGTGAAGCAAAGGATGAGGAAGATGTGCGCCGAATGCCAGCAGGCGGCTCGTGAGCAGGTCAACGAACTCTTTAAATCCAGAGTCATCTGAGAGTCTTGCACCCCGAGTGGCTTGCCAACCCCGTACTAGTGAAGAAAGTCAACGGCAAATGGCGCATGTGCATCGACTACACCAACCTCAACAAGGCATGTCCGAAGGATGAATTCCCGCTCCCACACATCGACCAACTCATCAATGCCACTTCCGGCTGTGAGCTCATGAGCTTTTTGGACGCATTCTCAGGGTACCACCAAGTCTGGATGGACAAGGACGACGAGGTAAGAACGAGCTTCATCACGTGTCGATGTTCTGATCCAGCAATAATGAATATAGGGTGATGTACGCGTAGCAGATCTAGATGGGTGCACATGAGACACAGAGTTTATGCAGGTTCAGGCCCTCGGGAAGAGTTAATACCCTACGTCCTGTGTTTGGGAGATTGTATTGCTTGTGTACCGTATGCGGGTGTGTCTAAGTCTATGCAACTGTCTATCTAGTTGCTTCTGAGGTTCCCAACCTGAGGATCCCTGTCCTACCTTATATAGGCGGTAGGGGCAGAGTTACACGAGTTCAGATCAGTTTACAAGTATATATGTTGATCTGTTACAACTACCACCCGAGATACCAGGTAGGTGCATGTTTATCCCTTGTGCTCCACATTGATGATGCGCCCCCGTGTAGAAGTCAGACTCTGAGTAGTCGGCCTGGCCCACCCCATATCCAGAGGGCCGGCTTTGTCCTCCTTGACGATACCTGGGTGCTATGTCATCGTCAGTAGCCCCCGAGTCCTTCACGATCTGACTGCCACTTGCCTTAGCGACGCTCTGGCCAAAAACCGAACACCCTTGCCTTCTTCCTTGAGCAAGTTGCCTAAGTGGCATCCACCTGTGCGTGCCTTCTTGGTGCTTGTAGGGAGATTGTGAGGGACTCATAGAATTCCTATGGAGTGAGAGTAATAAGCCGAGTGATCTTCACCCGTAGGGCAGGAATATCATGGCAGGTGAGCTAATAATGGGTAAGTCCTGGTGGTATCCAGTTATTTCCAGTGGATGGAGACCGGCTAATAGCCCAACAGGGGGCATACCATGAATCCCGACTGAATTCCCAAGTGGTACCTAGTTTCCTGAGTGGCTCAGGTCCAGCTAGTGTCCCTCTGGGGAAATACCCTCAAAATTCATGTCAAACTAGAATACAGGCTGTAGTGCTTCGGTCTCGAACTGTGAAAACCAGTATCCAGACATTCCAAAGGTGGAATGTCCGAACGGAGAAACCGGAGGCTCTGAGATGTTTGGTGTCTGACTAGTGGCCCGCTAGAGGCACACTACAACCGCCCTTCACTCGGGTGTATTCAAGTGATTGTGGAACCCTGGAGGTCAACCACTGAAACCCTTCAAAACTGTAACATTTCAGTCCCAAGTTATTCGGTAACCGACTAGCGGCCCGTTAAAGACACGTTACGGTTGCATTTTATTTGGGGTGCATTCAAATGGCTATTTAACCCCGGAAGGCCAATCGTTGGAACCCTCGGTCAAAAAGGCATTGGAAGCGGAACTGCCACGCTGCCAGGCTGTCCCCCCTTTATAAGACTGGGAACGCAGCGTGGACTGTTCACCCCTAACGCATTCGACGCTTTGTCTCCTTAGCGCCCCACTGCCGCTTCGTCTTCCCCGCGCCCCACTAATTCGAGAGCGCCGCCGCACACCAAATCCGAGTCGCCACTGTCTCCACACCCATCTCCCCACCACGTAGAGCCCGCCTCGCCATCGTGTAGTGCTCCACACATCCGCTCCCCCTGCCCAGCCGGCCAAATCTAGATCAGGAATCCAGAAAACCCTAGATCCGGTCCACCGCAGCTGGATGCCCACCATCATCAAGGAGGTGGACTTGTTCGGAGAGGAGGAGAGCACGGTGCAGCAGTCCGCATTAGGCGAGGAGTGCTTCCCAATTGATCCGATGGTGCCCTGGGTGAAGTCCACAGCAACGGAGGCCTGGCTGCAAGCCATGGTGGAGGCGGGGGTGCTGCCACCGAAGGAATTGATCGAGTGGTGCGCCGTCGACAGGGAGGATTTCTCCACTCCTAACACGAATGAGGTCGTCATCCTCGCCTCCTTCTTCTCCCGCGGGTTCTTAGTTCCGGCCCACCTTTTCCTGCGTGGGCTACTATACTTCTATGAATTGGAGCTCCAGAACATCAATCCGAATGGGATGCTGCATGTGGCCTGCTTCATCACCCTATGCGAGTGCTTCTTCGGGATAGAGCCGCACTTCGCCTTGTGGAAGCAGCTATTCGTCGTCAAGCCTAGCCGAGCAAGAACAACCCAGCTGTTGTACGGGGCGTTGGGTTCCAGCTGAGGGCTAGCACAGACAAGAACTACCTAGAGCTCCCCTTCCAGTCCTCCATGGCACTCGGAGTGGTTCTACTACTCCAACCTCGAGCCTTCACTTCCAAGGTTCGAGGGTCAGCCTCCCGAGTGCAAGGCGAGCTGGACGGATCTTCCGAGGGATTGGGAGCGCCCGGGGTCGAAGTCCTTCAGGGACACCTCGCCCAAGTGCTTCAGGCTGGAGTCATCGGAGTCAGGGTCATCTCGACCTGCGGATCCAGCCCGTGAAGCTAAGGGTCCATCCAATGTACGAGTACATCAACCAACAGGATGTGACCCGGGAGTCGGCTGACGTGCTCTCAGAGGAAGAAGTATGGCACCGAGTCGGGAGGCTGATGCCCCAAGGAACGAGCCTGGATGCCTCCGAACACCCAGCGCCCTTCAGTCTGGCCAACCCCCCGAGCCAGGTGAGCGATCAATCTTTGGACATTGTTATTTGCAGTTTGTGCTGTAGTCGAGTCATACTCGGACTGCGTCTGTGTGCCCCGACTTTGCAGGACCTCTTCGGATTCAACTCCAAGGCCCCTCTCCCTGAGAATGAGTCTTGGAACCAGCCGTCGTACACCGGCGTCCCCAACGGTGGGCAGCCCCCGCAGGGGAGGGCCGGAGCATCTAGTGTCAGCGAGGAGTCGTCGAGGAGGGAGACACCCGCAGTGGAGGAGCCCAGTGCCCCACCGCTGACTGTGGTGGCACCTGAGGGAGACCCTCAGGAGGATGAGGATAACGTTCCCCTCATTTGGAGGAGGAGGAGACCGGCTGCCGATGCCACCTCGGGGGGACAGGGCAGCTCTTCTTCCCGTCCGGCCCTAGTGGTGTCGGCCGCCGCTGCTGAGGAAAATCCTCAGGTGGCTGACGATGAAGTCCCCCCTAGTTGGTGGGGGAAACGAACAGCTGATGCCGCCTTCGGGGGGCAAAGTAGCTCTTCGGCGTCACCAGCTCTGACGACCGCCACACCGGGGCAATAGGCCCCGGAGCCCAAAAGGCGCTTCCACGTTCCCCGGTCCACCAGGTATGTCACTGAGTGGGTCCCCCTTGCTCTTTTTTATAGCAGAAAGTAATAATAAACCTGGCTATCTTTGTAGGCCGAGGAAGCTGGGGGATATCCCAAGGGGCAGGCCAAATGCCCCGGGGTCCGACCAGGGTGGAGGTGAGTAGGGGTCAGATGCCCAGCCCTCGTCTCCCCCGGGAACTACCGAAGCCCCTTCACCGTAGCCCTTCTCCCGACAAGGCGGTGCGCCCTCGACCCTGCTGCCCGTCCCTCAGCCAGAAGAGCCCAGCGCTAGAGCGCAAGCTCCCACTGCAACAGAGCAGGCGGGTCCGAGTCAGGTGCGGATCATCCCGCCGCGCCCCAAGGGGGACCTGGTGCTGCCGGTGGAGGAGATCGACATCGGCCGTGTGTCGCCACCTCCGCCACGCTACCATGTGGACTTCCTGCCGCTTCAGGTCTGGCAAATGGATCCCACGAAGCCGAGCAAAGTCCAGTGGGAGATCAACGACGTGCGGTAGTCAGAGGAGTGGGAGGTGGCAATTGGCACCGCCGCCCAGCTCGGAGAACGGCTCCCGGCGCTGTTGAAGTCCTTGAAGGAGAGCGTCAACCTGGTGAACGGCAAGCTTCAGCCGTTGATGAAGGTACGCTTTTTGTCCTTGTATTTCCTTCTCTGTTTTGGCCGTGAGTGCACAGACAGTGCACCCACTGGGGAGTTGCCCCCGAGCCTCCGCCCGACTGAATCAGTTGGGCAGAGGTACTTTGTTAGCCTATAGAATCCGCACTGGGGCACAATCAGTGCATCCAGTGGGTATAGCCCCCGAGCCTCCACTCAGTTCATGGAACCGAGCGAAGGGTCTTGATGCTTTTCTCGAGTAGCTAACTTCTTTTGTTGCCTATGCAGAACTTAACCAAGAGGTCCAGGGAGAAAACCGAGTTCCTCCAGGACAAGCTCCTGGCCTTCGACCGACTCGGCCAGCGCAAGGCCAAGTGGGACAACCTGAAGGGCACCCTCCACTCGACTCAGGAGCAGGGAGGCCGAGATTGAGTCCTTGAAGAAGGACGTTCAAGGTAATGAGTTTGAACTTCTTTGGTTACTTCTGCTTGTGCTATGCTGACTCTCCGTAACGTCCTCTGCAGCTGCTGAAAACAAGGCCTCCAAGCTCAAGGAAGAGCTTGAAGGTACCGCCAAGCTCAAGGAGGAGCTCGAGGTGATGAGGGCCCGTGTTGGGCAGCTCGAGCAGGAGAAGGCCACCAATGAGGGCTGCCTGAAGAGGGCTCTGGATGCCACCGAGTCCACCCAAAAGAGAGCTTAGGACGACGCCGCTGGTAAGTCCTTGACTTGTGTCTACTCAGTCAGAGCCTGCTGAGTATCTTGCTGACGTAGTTTTATTGTCTTCACAGCGTTTTAGATACGTCTTGAGAAGATAAATCAGACGGTCGAGTCCCTGAAGGCGGCTGCCCAAATGGCCTGCGATGCTTTGTGGGAGGCCAACCCGACTCCGGACCACGCGGAGGTGGTTGTGGAGTGCCTGCAGCGAGTGCCTGATCAGGCGAAGGCTCTGCTAAGGGAGTCCACGTAGTCTGGGGACCAGTTGGCACTCGCGGTGGCTAAGTCCCACTACCCGTTGCTCGACATGGAAGCAATCAGGGAAGGACTTACCACCGATGTCACCGATGATGAGTTCCTGGTGCTGATGGAGCAGGTCCAGGCTGCAGCGAACTTCCTCGCCGACAACGCTGCCCTGTAGAAGTAGGAGTAAACATATGAACTGTTCGTTCCATATGCATGTCAAGTACTCGGGAAGTCCGAGTGTAACTTTGCTTATGCATGTTTTGGTGAACTTGTGCTATTTTTATTAATCTCTTCTTTCGTAAATATCCATTCATGTGTAAGTTAGCCCTTTGTGTGTGCTCTTGCCGACCCGTCGTAGCCCCCATTGCGTAAAGATGAGCTGTGGGCTATTTCCTGTGTAGCGCAGGGTTGTGGCGTAGACTGGCGATCGGAGACAAAGAGTTAACGCCGAGCTCTTTACTCAATACTAAAATAATTGTTGAAAGAGAGGAGCCCGAGTGCGCCTAGGCGCACCTAGTCTGGTGTAGCTCCCGAGTGTCCGCTATGCGTAGCCATAAGCGTGCATAGCGGGCCAGTCAGAAACCCCAAGAGTTACTCGGATGGAGCAAATAAAAAGTTTATTCATTCATACTGGAAGTATGTGAATACAAAGCTTAAGCATAGAAATGACGTAGCTGTTCAATGTTCCAAGCATTGGTGATGAGGCTGTCGTCCTTATCTTTCAGTCAGTAAGCCCCCGAGCGTAGTACTTCAGCGACAACATACAGGCCTTCCCATGGTGGTGAGAGTTTGTGCATGTCCTTGTTGGACTGAACCTGGCGCAAGACCAAGTCACCGATGTTAAATGCATGCCCGCGTATGTGTCGGCTATGATGGCGCTGTAAGCCCTGCTGGTATTTGGCCGATCGAAGTAGAGCGACTTCTCAAGCATCTTCAAGTTGGTCAATAGCGTCTTGTCTTGCTTCCTCCAACTGGTCCCTGTCGTAAGCATGGATGCGTGGGGATCCGTAGTCCAAGTCAGTTGGTAGCACAGCTTCTGCTCCATATACCATGAAGAAAGGGGTGTAACTAGTTGAGTGGTTGGGTGTAGTCCTCAGGCTCTAGAGTATCGAGGCTAACTCTGCTGCCCATTTGCCCGCAAACTTCTTTAGGCGCTGGAAGATCCGAAGTTTGATGCCTTGCATGATCAGACCATTGGCATGCTCGACTTGCCCATTTGTGCATGGGTGTGCCACTGCGTCGAAGCTGAGACCAATGTTGTAGTTGTCACAGAATCAGACGAAGGCACCGCCTGTGAACTGGGTACCATTGTCCGTGATGATGCTGTTGGGGACGTCGAAATGGTAGATGATGTCCAGGAAGAACTCAACGGTCCGCTCTGCAGTGATCGTGGCAACTGGCTTGGCTCCAATCCACTTGGCGAACTTGTCGACGATGATGAAGAGGTGTGTATAGCCCCCGGGAGCCTTCTTGAGGGGACCAACTATGTCCAAACCCCAAACAGCAAAGGGCCACGTGATCGGGATATTTTGGAGCGCCTGAGCCAGTAAGTGTGTCTGCCGGGTGAAGTACTGGCATCTCTCATAGGTGTGCACAATGTGCTCAGCGTCTGATACGGTGGTCAGCCAGTAGAAGCCTTGTCGAAAGGCTTTCCCGACTAGCGACTTCAGCGCCGCGTGGTGCCCGCAGACTCCCGAGTGAATGTCGTGCAGCAACTACTTTCCCTAGTCTTGAGGTATGCACCGCTGGAGAATTCCGGAGGTGCTCTTTTGTAAAGTTTGCCTTCGATTATGATGTAGGCCTTGGCATGCCGCACAAGGCACCGTGTCTTAGTCTGATCCTGTGGGAGTATGTCCCGTAGGATGTAGTTGAGGAAGGGCGTCATCTAGTTGTAATACCCAAATTAGACGACCAGGAATTGCCCTGCATTCATGCATACATAGCATTCATCATTCTATATAAACACCCGCACACCCACCTTATTAAAACTAACATGCAATAATACGAAACTTTATTGAATATGTACATATCTCATCCTCGATGGATAAAGTAGCAAACACCAATCAACTTATTCGAAGTATCGAATAACGATTATAGCTCTAGTAGGAGGTTGGATCCACGATCCCCTCTCGTGGAGCCACTAGGTTAACTTTCCCCTCTTCTCCCCGGAACCTTCGCCCAAGTCAATTGAAATCCTTAACTCACTTTAGGGTTGAAAATCAGGTTGGACACGAGGGTTAAAACTGGTACCATCCAAACAAGTATTGACCCCGAGGGTGAACCTTCCCTAAAACCCTATACTTAGTCTCGATAATACAAACCCTAGAAGTGTCGAAAGTTAGGGTTAGGAGAAAAGAGCAAATTCTAAGTGGGTGCAAGATTCCAAGTTGCATAATTAGCTTTCAGGATAGAAACCCTAGTCCTTTAACAATTTACAGAAACCTTGGAAATAATTAAAGTTTAACTATAGTCTAAATCCAATATGAAGCCCTAATTCAAAATTTAATTCAAGTCCAGACCAGACAATGTCCAAACAACCCCAAATTTCTACAGTATACCTCTTATAATGTTGTAAACATTCTCTCAAAATTTTGTAATTTTTGGAATTAAAATTGCACATAAAATGACGTTGGGAAGACCTCTGGTTTTGAAGAAAAAGGAAAAGCCAAAGAAACCCTAAAAAGGAGTCGGGCCGACCCTACTGGGCCGCCCCGAGCTGGCCCGCTAAGCCCCCGCCGCAGCTCTCCTCACCCCGCCTGCTATTGGGCCCCGCCAGTCAGCCTCCCCTCCTCTCTCACCCGGCACCCGGTCCCACTCGTCAGCCTTCATCCCCCACGTCGCCGTCGCCCGTACGCCGGGAGGGGCGGTGCCCCCGCTCCGACAGCCCTTGTCCGAGCCCCCGCCGCCCCATAAATGGCCGCCCGACAGCCCCCTTCTCTCCCCTCCTCCCTTCCCCGGTCGGAAAACCCTAGATCTGGGTTTCCCCCTCTTCTGTGCCGAGCTCCCGACGACGCCGTCGTCTCCCTCGCCTCCGGCGCCTTCCGACGAGTCTCCGCCGCCTCCCCCAGTGGTCCCGAGCTCGTTTCCTTCGTCTTTGACTCTCTCCTAACCTTCCTGACTTCTTCCTTCTTCCTTCCTCGCAGATCTGTACCGAGGAGCTTCCCCGCCACGGTCATCTTCCCCAGCACCGGTAGCAACTCCGGTGAAGGATTACCGAGCCTCCGGTGAGTCCTTGCTCCCATTTTCCTGCTCCCGAGAACCCTTGCTTCCTTCCTTCACCCACCGCCTCCCCTATTCCTCAGATCCTTGCCCCTAACTGCTCGCCGGCGACCACCCGAGCCCCCTCCGCGTTCCTCGCCGCCGCCAGCCCTTCCCCGACGACCCCCGTCCTCCGGTTCATCAGCATTAGCCCCGGTGAGCTTCTGGCTTCCTTGCCACCGCTTCCCGAGTCCCGGCCTGCCCCCTAGCTCCCTCCGGTGAGACTCCGACGAGCTCTCTGCTGTCTGAGCCTCCAGCCCGGCCGAACCCGAGTGAGGCACGAGAGAGAGAGAAAGGGGGAATGAGGTGGCGCCCTCCTATTGGTGAGGCTTGCCCAGTCAGCACTGTCGCCTGGGTCCTAGGTGTCAGTCAGTGAGGGAGTTAAGGAGTGGGATCTGAGGGTAGAAATTATTGGGTACGCGTAGGAGTTTGATTTAGGCACTGGGTACATCTCGGGTAGGGTTAGCATTTAGGGTTGGCGCAGATTAGGGTTAGAGTTGGATTGTTTTTCCGATAAAATTCAAACGACGATATCTCTTGATCCGTAAATCGGATTTGAGCAAACTTGGACTTTCTAGAATCCTCGTGAAAAGCTCTACGATTTGGCTGGAACAAAACCTTGATTTGAGCACATGCACAATAGGATATTATGGTTAGTATATTTCGGCTCTCGGATTAACCCCAAGTGTCAATCAACCCCAGCTTAGCGGCCAAAGATCCGATTTGAGTGGTTCCAGTCACGAGGTCTCACACCACAAAGCATCTCCTTAATAAGAACATTCCCAATGTGGTCATGCACAATAAATAGTAACCTCCCACCATTAACCCTAACTCACCCCAATTCCTGCGCAGCTTTCCCTAAGCCCTACCTAAACGTCTACCACTCCCAATCATATGATCCCAACTGCGTTAAGTACATGTCCTCGAATGCGTTGTAGATATCCACCTTAAACTCCAATCACCCACTAATGTCCCCCACCTTTAACCCTAATCCGAAACTACACAACGTTAACATGCATGCGTAAATAGATCGGCCACTTAGTCCTAACCAACTAAGCTATAAACCCTAAAAACCTTTTCGTAGGAATCTTAACATACATAATGGATGGAAATAGTACATAGGTTCCACATGTAACACCCTTACCACATTTGTTAGCCCTTTTATCGCAAATTGGCGCAAACCCTAACCTGATTACTGTAACCTCGAACCATATGATGTCAGTGGCATTAGACTTGTGTCCCCGCATACTTTCGTGATATGTATCATTGAAACCTAATCACCATTAAAGTCACAACTCTAACTCATCGGAGCCTCTTAACCTGCCATGCATGCATTCTAGCTAGCTAACACACACAAGCCTCCGATTAGCTAACCTAAAATCCTGCACATAGTAATAATTCCTCGACAACCACTGTACACCTTAGGCACATGTAGCTCGCATCAATCATACATGCATACATGCTGGTTGTTAAGCATTGCTCATTTGTTCTTTTCCGGTACCGCTCGCTTCAGAGCCCGAAGGAGAATATCACCCGGCTTACGCCTCCACGCAAGCTCAGTGGCAACCAGATCAAGGCAAGCAGAGCTTGTTGCATTTTACCTTCCGTACTCTTGTGTATGCCCTCTTTTATGTGTGCTTATATGTGTATGTCTCCGTTGTATGTCGTATGGGTATGTTTCAGTTTGGATGTCATTAGGAGATGTTAAGCACACTAATACGAGCAGGATGGGTCTCACGTTGAGAACATCTGTGGCTCTTCAACCAAATCTTTAAGTGAGTTGTGAGAGCCGAGGGCGTGCACAATGGGTACGGTTGGTGCTAATTGCAGCATGAAGGCGACCCAGGAGCTCGAAGTTTTGTCGCCGTACCAACCATATTTTCAGCGTGTCACCATCCCTTATAACACGGGATCGTTAGCGAGAACCAACACAGAGGTATAATGGGATAAGCCTCCACGCCCCTTGGAGGATCATTACCTCCTTGCGGTTATGCACTCATTTATATCGTCAGGGGTTGAGTTTGTCGGTAACGGTCCGAGAGATTAAATCACAATGTGTCTTTGATGGATCAAATTGGATTTTTACAATGTGCCCCTAATGGATCAATTCGGATTTTGATAATGTGTCCTTGAATGATCAATGTGGATTTGATAATGTCCCTGTGATGGTTCAATTTGGATTGGTTAGGGGCTGCCATTCGGATTGGGATTTGTTAACGGAGTCGATCGGATTGGATAAATAGGTTGCCCCATTGGATTGGGACTCGATGGACCGGATTTGTGGTGATTGGTTTGTGGCATGTCTTGCTCTCTACATTAATTGTTATTTACCTTGTCCTTATTTTCCCTGTTAATGCCATGTTATTAATTTTGTATATTGTTACTCTGAGAAGCATCATGTTTACTTGTTGTTACACTAGTATGGGTAGGACATTTAATCAAGCACGATTAAGTCTTGCGAGTACTTTTGTACTCACCTAGGTTATTCCTAGAGCTTGCAGGTGAGCCGATGGTCCAGGATTATTTTGAATGCCGCCTGAAATAGTGTTTCCTCGGTAGTGTTCGATGCATGGGATAGATGTGGATTTTGGCCAGCGGTCACTGTGCCGCTGTGGGTCTCACTTATTTTGTTTTCGCTGTTGTTTAACTTCTCCGTACTCGGATATGTGTTTGGATATAACCGACTATTGTAATATGTCGTCCCATCGTGGACAGTTATTATTAATATCGTAATGTCGAGTTTGTGCTGTGATATCCAAGTTGTTACTTGCGGTTGTCCATGTACAATGCGTGTATGTGATGAAGTATATGGGCAACTGTGCAGCGGTATTATTGCGTGCTAGGATTGCATTTCACGATGGCAGAGGTGAGCGAACCACTAGTCCTGTGCAGCTTTGGTTGAGTCGGTCCAGGGGATTCGTCCCGTACTTGCTAAGCCTCCTACGACCGTCACGCCTCGCGCTGATGGCAGAGCAGAGCTGGACCCTCCCAGAGTCGTACCTCAAGACTATGTTGGGTTGAGGGGACGTATATCCCGAGCTCTAGTCCTCCTATGACTATTGCGGAGCGCAGGCTTATCCCGCGGTATTACCCCTTCACCGGCATCTGGAATCTGTTTGTGGTTCTGGGAAGATTGGTCGCTTCCGGCCGGCTCGCACGTGGCGGGTGTCGGATCGTTCCGCTTCGGTGCGTACGGCGCAGGTACTGTGCCACCGGGCTGACGAGTCCTTCGGTCCTTGGCGACTTCGCGTTCCCCTAATCACATGTGGATTTCGGGTCCGTGACACTAGTTGCGTTGAGAGTTGATTACCATGACCTTTTGCGCAGTCTGTTGAATGTTGCAGGATCCCTCGGGGTGTGGTTCTTTGGTCTCAGACATTGTTACCACCTTGATAGAGGGCGTATGCAACTCCTAGAGGAAAACTCCATCCGGGATAACGTCCCGACTGGACCCCATCTCGGAGAGTGTGTCTGTAGCCTCGTTGTCTCGGCGGAGGACATGCGTGAGCTCGAGTCCATCAAACTTGGCTTCAAGTTTGCACCTCTTGGTAGTAGGCTTCCATGGCGGGGTCTCTGCACGACTATTCCTTCATGACCTGCCTGACCATCAGTTCAAAATCTCCACGAGCGAGGAGCCGGTGAATCCCGAGTGAAGTCGCAATGCATAGACCGTTTAGTAAGGCTTCATACTCGGCGATGTTGTTGGATGCTGGAAAGTAGATCTGCACATACTTGAAGCGTTCCCCTTTTGGAGATATGAGCACGATGCCAGCCCCCGCGCCCTGAAGCATCAATGAACTATCAAAGTAGAGAGTCCAATGTTCGAGGTCGATGACAGAGGGCGGGGATTGGACTTCCGTGCACTCGGCCACGAAGTTAGCAAGAGCTTGGGATTTGATGGCCGTGCGGGGGTGTAAATTATGCTGAATGCCATTAATTCCATTGCCCACTTAGCAATCCTCCCAGTGGTGTCGTGATTGTTGATGACATCGGCGATCGAGAAGGAACTGACCAATGAGACTGGATGCCCTTCGAAGTAGTGAACCAGCTTCCGAGACGTGACGAATACCGCATAGAAAATCTTATGTACCTGTGGGTATCGCGCCTTGGACTCGGAAAGCACCTCACTGATGAAGTAGATTGGCCACTGGACTTTCTGGATATGGCCTGGCTCGGGGCCCTCAATGACCAGGACAGTGCTGACCACCTGAGTAGTCGCCGCGATGTAGAGAAGCAGCGGTTCATTGAGCATCGGGGGGAAACTAGCACCGGGGACGTGGTCAGGAGCTTCTTCAGTCTGTTGAGGGCGTCTTGGGCCTCAGATGTCCAAGTGAAGGTGTTCGACTTCTTTAGGAGCTTGTAAAGGGGCAGGGCCTTCCCGCCAAGTCGGGAAACGAACCGGCTGAGAGCCGCCATGCACCCGGTGAGCCTTTGGACGTCCTTGAGGCTTTTTGGTGGCCCCATTTTGACGATGGCATCAATCTTCTCTGGGTTGACCTTGATTCCTCGCTCAGAAATGATGAAGCCGAGCAGCGTTCCCGAAGGAACTCCAAAGATGCATTTCTCCGGTTTGAGCTTCATGTTGAATCGCCTGAGGTTGGAGAATGTTTCCCCCAGGTCGGTCAAGAGATCCTCTTATCTCTCAGACTTGACCACCACGTCGTCGATGTAAGCCTACACGTTCCTGCCAATATGCCCCTAGAAGCAGCGTTGTATGCACCGTTGGTACGTAGTGCCAGCATTCTTCAAACCGAAAGGCATGGAGACATAGTAGAAGGCTCCGAATTGAGTGATGAACATCCTCCTTCATCTTGAT
Source organism: Stipa capillata (assembly GCA_019208055.1). Lineage (NCBI taxonomy): Eukaryota > Viridiplantae > Streptophyta > Magnoliopsida > Poales > Poaceae > Stipa > Stipa capillata. The sequence goes on from JAGXJF010002189.1 coordinate 15,254, forward strand.
CTGATGGTAGCCCGAGTAGGCATCGAGAAAACACAAAATTTCACAGCTGGCCGTGAAGTCAATCACTTGGTCGATGCGAGGCAACGTGAAGAGATCTTTCGGACATGCTTTGTTGAGGCTTGTGTAGTCAACGCACATCCTCCATTTTCTATTCTTTTTTCGAATGAGAACTGGGTTTGCTAGCCAGTCGGGATGGTACACTTCTTTAATGAAGCCAGCCGACAGGAGCTTGGCTATCTCTTCTCCTATTGCTCTGCGTCTATCTTCAGCGAAGCGGCGTAGGCGCTGCTTGACCGGTTTGGCGTTCCGTCGAACATTCAGAGAGTGCTCAGCAACCTCCCTCGGGACTCCAGGCATGTCAGAGGATGTCCATGCGAAGATGTCCTGGTTGTCACGAAGAAAGCTAACGAGCGCGCTTTCCTATTTGTCACTGAGCGCAGTCCCGATCTGCGCCGCCTTGCAGGGATTTTCTGGATCAAAATGGACAGTCTTGGTGTCCCGCGCCAACTGGAATGACGTCGATGCTGAAGTCTTTTTGGTCGGGGGTGCTTCTTCAACCACGGCCGAATTGAGGCTATCAAGCTCAGCTGCTGCGATTTGGGCCGTGGTGAGGTTGCAGTTTTCCAAGTCACACATGTAAGCGTGCTGGAAGCTACTTTGCACCATTATTATCCCATGGGGACCTGGCATCTTGAGCTTCAGGTAGACGTAGCTGGGAACAGCCATGAATTTGGCGTAGCAGGGATGCCCCAGGATGGCATGATACGAGCCTGGGAAGTCGATGACCTCGAAAGTGAGGGTCTCGGTCCGGAAGTTGTCTGGCCGAGTCTCACCCGTGTACTTGTCAATACCGGTGACTCGAAATCGTGGCGGGAAAACGACATTGTAGATGCGGGAACCAAAAGCCTTCGGGCCTGTGTAGGCCATGTCGGGAGGAGTCAGAGAGTGTCACTGGCTAGTGACATGGCAATCGTCACTGTCGCCATGGCGACCGTCGTGGTCGTCCCTTCCCGTGCCGTGACGAGCGTGGTGTCTTGCCTCGAGGGTGCTCCGCACATCGCGATCTGGTCCGAGTCGGCTATGGACCGACCCGGCAGGGTGATCTTCTTTCACCGGGTCACGACAAGCATGGTGTCTTGCCTTTAGAGTGTCCCACACATCACGATCCGGTCCAAGTCAACTATTGATAAGCACTATATTTGTATCATTTCCCTGGGCTATTTCAGTGTTTATCATCATCTGTTTTGATTGCTTTTGGCACAATCTTCTCACTAAATAGCAGATTATCTTCACATGAATACCTTTACAGGCTGAACTACAATTTTGCAGATATGCGCGACTAGGCGCACAATTCTTCGACAAAGGATAGCAAACAGGAGGCTCTTAAGAATTCAAAGCAGAAGCTGTGTCTACCAGCTGTGCCACAGCTGGCTGACCCAGGCAAAGCAAGTCTGCAGCTGCTTCATTCACCTGTGTCACAGCCAGCTGACATAGCCATGCCTCAGAATGCAAGTCCACAACTGCTCTAGTCACCTGTGTCACAGCCAACTGACACAGGAGCCACTTCACCAACTGCTTCAGTCACCTGTGTCACAGCCAGCTGACACAGCCGTGCTTCAGATCGCCAAGTTCACAACTTTCCCAACCAACGCAGGTGACGCAGAGCTTCAATGAAAGAGAGGGGCAGGTACGGAGGCAACGAGAAGTAAAAGAAAAGATCTTGAAGGGGTAAAGAGCAAAGTACCCAGGATATAAAAGGAGGTCTCCAGATCCAAGATGGAGGAGGCCAGGAGGGGTTGGTGGTAGAGAAGGGAGGAAGAGAAGAAAGCTCGGCCAGAGATAGATCTTCCCAGGCTTCAACGCCTTGCTTCTCCTACTGGATTGCTGCTGAGCTTCATCAACCTCTTCTCTAACCTTTGCTGTAATCTGTCACAACTCTCTCCCAGTCTTGTTCCTTGCTTCCTTTGCTGTAATCTGTCACAACTCTCTCCCAGTCTTGTTCCTTGCTTCCTTTGTTGTAATCTGTCACAACTCTCTCCCAGTCTTGTTCTTTGCTTCCTTTGCTATAATGTGTAATCTGAAAACAACTCTTCCCAGTTTTGCTTCCTTGCTTTCTTAGCTGTGACCCTGCTTCTTTCCCAATCTTAGTCATATTGCTTGTTGCTTTGTCAGATTCATTGTTAGGCTTAGGAAATATCATCAAAACTATCCTGTTTAGTTTAGCTTTGAGAACTTGTTTGATAATTATACTTCAATCCATGTGGAGAGAATGACACTGCTATATAGCAAGAGATCATTTTAGCGCCGTTGCCGGGGATTGTCTATAGTTGTTGAGCATTAGTATCATAGACTAAGCTGTAGTAGTAGATCTAATTTGTTAACAGTGTTCTTGTTTTCTGTGTTCTATGTCGTTAACCTTCTGCTTCGGCTTATTACGAAACTAACCCTTAACACGTGTTGTTTGTGCTTGAGAGTAGATAAGGACAATCTTACTGCAGGACTGTTGTTGAATGCAAACAAGAGCAAGAGGAAACCTCTTGTTGAGTGATACCGAGCTTGGAAAACACTTGCAGAAATCAGAGAAGAGCTAAGAGCAGCAAAGAAGAAAGAAATGGCAGAACCTCTACTCAGAGATCTCTGGATTCCCAATCATCGAAGTGCTGCAGCCAATGTTATTCAGCCTACTATACAAGCAAGCAATTTTGAGATCAAGCCAGCTCTCATCACCATGGTGCAGCAGTCAAGATTTAGTGGCTCAGCATTGGAAGATCCTCATGAACATATCACTCAATTTCTGGAGTATTGCAACACCATGAAGTGTAATGGGGTACCACCAGAATCTATCAGGTTGCAATTGTTCCCATTCTCACTGCGTGATTCGGCAAAGGTTTGGCTGAATACTCTCCCTGCAAGTCAGAAGGATACATGGGAACATTTGTTGCAAGCTTTCTTTGAGAAGTATTTTCCACCAATCAAAGCAGCAGCTTACAGGGATCAGATCACAAGTTTCATGCAGTTTGATGGGGAAAGCTTGTTTGATGCTTGGAACAGATATCAGAATTTAATCAGAATGTGCCCTCATCATGGATTGGAAAGATGGCTTGTTCTGCAGACATTTTATAAAGGATTGACACCTCAGACCAGATAATTTGTTGATTCTTCTGCAGGAGGAGGGATAATGAACAAGACACTTAATGAGGCATTCACACTTATTGAGAGCATAGCCACACATCATGTTCAGTGGCCAAGTGAAAGAGTAGTCACACCACAGAAGCCAGGAATGTATCAGCTGGATCCTCAAGATGCCTTGATGGCTAAAATCAATAACTTAACCCAATCAATGGCACAAATGCAAGCTAGTATTTCATCAATTCAGTCAGCTGGAATAGTTCCTCAACCAGCACAGTCAGCTCAATCTTGCAATGTGTGTGGAATTCAAGGACATTTGCATGGAGAGTGCTCTTACTTTTCTGCTGCAGAGTCATCAGTCCAACCTGTTTCAGAAGTGAATTATGCACAAGGACAAGGACCATTTTCTCAGAGCTACAACCCTCAATGGAGGCAGCATCCTAACTTTTCCTATAGAAACAACAACCAAAACACTTCTGCATTTTCATCGAATGCATCAAATCAAGGCTTCAAACCTCAACAACCAGCATTCCAGCAGCACAGGCAGCAGAGTGCTCAATCAGAAGCAATCTTGGAGAAAGAAGTGAAAGAAACAAGTAGGGAGGTGAAAGAACTGAAGACTGAGTTAACTGGTATAAAAGACTATCTTCAGATGATGATGGAGACCATGGTCTCGACTAAACAGCAAGCCCCTACTAATGCCAAACTCCCATCTCAAGTTGAAGCAAATCCAAAAGGGCATTGTGGGGCTATAACTACAAGATCTGGTAAAGTTGCTACACCTGTGCCACAGGGGTCCTCCAGCGTACCTTCACCTGTGCCACAGGCAGTACCTGTGCCACAGGCGGCACCTGTGTCACCGGTAACAAAAGGGGATGGCATAATGGCAACTCCGACCATTCCAGCTTCAATTGCTTATATACCGCCAGCTCTGAGAACACCAGTAGTGAGTCTTCCACGGACTGCTGAGCCAACTGATCAGAACGAGCCCACAAAAGAACAACCAGTTTCCGGCTTCAGTCAATTTGCAATCAGAGAAAGGAAAGTCAGTCACAGAAGCTTGTAACACATCCAAGGTTCCATTTCCAGAGAGATTGGGTAAATCAAGAGAAGATAAGCAGTTTGCAAAATTTCTTGAGAAAATGAAGGAAGTACAGATTACCATTCCTATTCTTGATGCAGTGACTCATATCCCAATGTATGCAAAATTCTTCAAGGAGTTAATCACCAAGAAGAGAAGCTTAGATGAGCCACAATAGTGACAATGACAAAAGGGTGCAGTGCTGTTATTCAGCACAATTGCCCGAAAAGCTGAATGACCCTGGCAGCTTTTGCATCCCTTGCATTGTTGGACCAAAGAAATTCAATGCTCTCTGTGATTTGGGGTCCTCAGTGAGTGTCTTACCACTTTCAGTTTGCGAAATGCTGTCACTAGGTGAATTACAACCTGCTGCCTTGACTTTGCAATTAGCAGATAGGACTTTTAGGCACCCAGCAGGAATGCTATATGATATACCCATCATGGTTGACAAATTTGCCTATCCAGTAGATTTTGTGGTCCTGGCAATGGAAGATAATTCTGAAGCAGTCATTCTTGGACGCCCATTTCTTGCAACTGCTAGTGCTATCATAGATGTGAAGGGTGCTAAGCTTAAACTCCAATTTGGAGAGGAGGAGGTGATTTTTGACATGAAACATCCAACACATATACCACAAGGTGCTGAGCAGTGCTTCAACCTTGATGTTATTGAGCAGTGTGTTGCAGAAGTGTATCAAGGAAGCCAAGAAATTGCTCCAACAGATGAAGTATGGACTGATCTCTATCATAAAGATGTTTCCTGCAGAATCAAGTTTAGTAGCACAAGTTGAAGTATTAGAAGATGAGCCTTCTGAGTGTGAGATTATTGCAAGACCACAGAAAATGGTTGAGATGAAACAACTGCCTCCTCATCTGAAATATCAGTTCCTGGATTCAGAGAAACAATTCCCAGTGATTGTTAATGCTTCTCTCACAGAAGTTCAAGTGAATAGCCTGTTGGAAGTGCTCAGAAGATACAAATCAGTGATAGGATACTCAATTGAAGACATGATTGGAATAAGCTCAGATAAATGCACTCATAGAATTTATCTTGAAGATGGAAGTAGGCCAACCAGGGAACACCAAAGGAGATTGAATCCAACCTTGCAAGAAGTAGTTAAAAAGGAGATACTGAAACTATTATCTGCGGATATTATATACCCCATTTCAGATAGTGAATGGGTGAGCCCAATACACATTGTGCCAAAGAAAGGAGGGATGACAGTAGTTGAAAATGATCAAGGGAAGCTAATTCCAACAAGGACTGTTACAGGGTGGAGAATGTGCACTGATTACAGAAAACTCAACAAGGCAACCAGAAAAGATCATTTCCCACTTCCCTTCATAGACCAAATGTTAGAAAGATTGGCTTGCCATGAGTACTTCTGTTATTTGGATGGGTACTCAGGATTCTTGCAAATTCCTATACATCCTAATGATCAGGAGAAAACCACCTTCACCTGTCCCTATGGCACATTTGCATATAGAAGGCTCCCTTTCGGCCTTTGCAATGCACCAGGAACTTTTCAGAGGTGTATGATGTCCATTTTCAGTGACTTGATAGAGAAAATCATGGAAGTCTTCATGGATGACTTCACAGTTTATGGGCATGATTTTGAAGACTGTTTAAAGAACTTGGAAACTGTTTTGCAGCGCTGTAAGGAGCACAACCTTGTGTTAAACTGGGAGAAATGCCATTTTCTGGCAAGGGAAGGAATAGTTCTTGGCCATCTTGTATCTGCCAGGGGCATTGAAGTAGACAAGGCAAAGGTAGAAGTGATAGCTCAGTTGCCACCCCCAGTGAATGTCAAGGGAATCAGGAGTTTCTTGGGACATGCAGGGTTTTATAGGCGCTTTATAAAAGACTTCTCAAAGATTGCAAAGCCATTGACCAATTTGCTGAATAATGATGTGCCATTTGTCTTTGGAGATGATTGCATGGAAGCCTTTTGCAAACTCAAAGAAGCTTTAGTTACTGCTCCCAATTGTGCAACCACCAAATTGGGAACTGCCATTTCATTCTTATGTGTGATGCCAGTGATTATGCAATAGGAGCAGTACTTGGGCAGAAAAAGGATAAATCACTTCATGTCATATATTATGCAAGCAAGACTCTTGATGATGCTCAAACAAAATACACAACCACTGAAAAGGAGCTCTTGGCTGTAGTATATGCTTTCGACAAGTTCAGAGCTTATTTGGTAGGAAATAAATGTATAGTTTATACTGATCATGCAGCCATTAAGTTTCTGTTGAGTAAAAAGGATGCCAAGCCGAGGTTGATTCGTTGGATACTTTTATTGCAAGAGTTTGATGTGGAAATAAGGGATAAGAAAGGAGTGAGAAAACTTGGTTGCAGATCATCTATCCAGGATATCTAACCAAGAAATGACAGAAAGCAAGATTGACGAATCTCTACCTGGAGAGCAACTCATGAAAGTCACACAGGTGGACTTGCAGCTGTCTCAACCGCCGGTGTCACATGTGGCGACACAGGTGGAGAGGAAATCACCTTGGTATGCTGATTTAGTTAATTATCTGGTCTGCAACATCACACCTGAGGGATTGAATTATCAGAAAAAGAAGAAATTCCTGCATGATGCCAAACAATACTATTGGGATGAGCCATACCTGTTCACATTTTGCTCTGATGGCATTATGAGGCGCTGCATTCCAGAAGAGGAAATGAAAAGTGTCATGTTTCATTGCCATTCCTCCCCTTACGGTGGCCATGCCGGCACAGCTAAAACTCAAGCAAAAGTGCTGCAAGCAGGGTTATATTGGCCAAGCATGTTCAAAGACGTCAATAATTATGTAAGAGCTTGTGATGCATGTCAAAGAGTTGGAAAAATGTCCAGAAGGCATGAAATGCCTCAACAAAATATTTTGGAAGTAGAGCTCTTTGATGTATGGGGGATTGACTATATAGGACCTCTGCCCTCGTCAAAAAGGGTATAAACACATACTTGTTGCTGTGGATTATGTGTCCAAATGGGTGGAGGCAGTACCCACTGTACATGCTGATTCTAAATCAGTGTGCAAATTGTTCAGAGAAATCATATTCCCAAGGTTTGGTATTCCAAGGGTAGTCATAAGTGATGGAGGATCTCACTTTAACAATGCACAATTGCAGAAGCTCCTGGAAAAGTATGGTGTACACAATCATAGAGTAACCACTCCTTATCACCCTCAAGCAAATGGGCAGGTTGAATTGTCGAACAGGGAAATCAAGCAGATTCTTGAGAAGGTAGTCTCCAAGTCCCAGAGGTGATTGGTCTACAAGGCTGCCAGATACATTGTGGGTCCTACAGAACTGCTTACAAAACCCCCATTAGCATGTCACCATTTTGGCTAGTTTATGGCAAATCATGCCATCTTCCAGTTGAGCTTGAGCATAAAGCACAGTGGGCAATTAGGACTCTTAATATGGATATTAAGGCAGCTGGTCAGCATAGGAAGCTACAGCTATGTGAGCTTGAGGAGTTGAGAAATGATGCATATGAAAGCTCAAGAATCTATAAAGAAAAGAAGAAAATTATTCATGACAAGCATATTTTGAGGCGTGAGTTCTACCCAGGGCAGAAAGTGCTAGTATACGATTCAAGGTTCCATTTGTTTCCTGGGAAGTTTAAGTCAAGATGGTATGGTCCTTGTGTTGTGAAGAGAGTTTTAGCCAATGGTGCAGTTGAGGTAGAAAGCCCCGCACAAGGATTGTTTCTGGTCAATGGTCAGCGTCTGAAACATTACATCAATGGAGAACCAATTTCTGAGGAAGACTCTGAACCAATTCAGGAGGAGGAAAGAGTTAGCACAACTCTTGTTTCAATTCCAACCTAGTCCACACAGAAGGGTCGAGCTAAAGACCTAAAACAAGCGCTCCCAGGAGGCAACCTGGAAAATAAATTAATTTCTCCTTTTGTTTAGTCTAGGTGTGTTTTATGTTTGTTTTGTTTGTTTTTGTAGAAATAAAATGGTCAATGCAAAGCGGCAAGGACAAGGAAGATGGAGAGCCTTCAGCTGTGCCAGCCCCCGGTGACACAGCCACTTCACACAGGGCCAGGTGAATTGATTCCAGTCACTACGTCCCAACATTTATATCTCATGATTTGGAACATTTCACTGTTGTCTTGTTTCTAATGGTTAAATTCTGGCTAAGTGAGTTGTGTTGCAATGCTTCGTTTGATATCTTTAAGTCAGCTCGTCTATAATGAAGTGCTTCAATCTTATTCAAGTAAATTTTGCCATTCTTGATGCTCTGCAATATAAAAATATAAGTGAGTACTGCTTGTCAGAAACAGTTGAGGCTGGATGTCAAATTGCAATAATCTAAGGAGTACTTCAGATTTCTTCTATTCTACTTAAGCAAATGTTGATCTGTGTAGTTAGTCCAATATTGAGCCATTTAACTGAAACCATTAAGTAGGGTACCATGATCCTGGGGTCGGTGGTAGCTGAAATAAAAAAATGGCTTTGGTTATAGGTTCTAGCTTTCAATAAGTGGCACTACCACAGTTGTTTTCAATCCCACGATTAGTGACTTCTGTCACAGTTCTCAATAAGTGGCGCAGCCACATTGGATCTGAAACCGTTCAAATAAGTGACTTTGTCACATTGTCTAATAAGTGGTACAAATACCACAGTGCTTTACTCTTTCTCTTTACAATTCAATAAACCAGAACCAAAGCTCATTACTGGACAGTCTACACAAATCCCATTTGACAGCTTGTGAGATTTGAAACCTTTAGTACATTTTATATTAGTGCAATTGTGACATTCAGAAGATTCTTATTGAAGACAAACAGGATTCAATTATGTAGGTATATTGCAGAGGAAATCAGGGTTGCAGGATTCTCTTGCTAGCTAAGCTGTCAGGATACATAATGAAATTTTCTATTTGCCTATGGACATGCAAAAATCTAAGTGTGCGGGTGTGATAAACACTATATTTGTATCATTTCCCTGGGCTATTTCAGTGTTTATCATCATCTGTTTTGATTGCTTTTGGCACAATCTTCTCACTAAATAGCATATTATCTTCACATGAATACCTTTACAGGCTGAACCACAATTTTGCAGATATGCGCGACTAGGCGCACAATTCTTCGACAAAGGATAGCAAACAGGAGGCTCTTAAGAATTCAAAGCAGAAGCTGTGTCTACCAGCTGTGCCACAGCTGGCTGACCCAGGCAAAGCAAGTCTGCAGCTGCTTCATTCACCTGTGTCACAGCCAGCTGACACAGCCATGCCTCAGAATGCAAGTCCACAACTGCTCTAGTCACCTGTGTCATAGCCAACTGACACAGGTGACACTTCACCAGCTGCTTCAGTCACCTGTGTCACAGCCAGCTGACACAGCCGTGCTTCAGATCGCCAAGTTCACAACTTTCCCAACCAACGTAGGTGACGTAGAGCTTCAATGAAAGAGAGGGGCAGGTACGGAGGCAACGAGAAGTAAAAGAAAAGATCTTGAAGGGGTAAAGAGCAAAGTACCCAGGATATAAAAGGAGGTCTCCAGATCCAAGATGGAGGAGGCCAAGAGGGGTTGGTGGTAGAGAAGGGAGGAAGAGAAGAAAGCTCGGCCAGAGATAGATCTTCCCAGGCTTCAACACCTTGCTTCTCCTACTGGATTGCTGCTGAGCTTCATCAACCTCTTCTCTAACCTTTGCTGTAATCTGTCACAACTCTCTCCCAGTCTTGTTCCTTGCTTCCTTTGCTATAATCTGTCACAACTCTCTCCCAGTCTTGTTCCTTGCTTCCTTTGCTGTAATCTGTCACAACTCTCTCCCAGTCTTGTTCCTTGCTTCCTTTGCTGTAATTTGTAATCTGAAAACAACTCTTCCCAGTCTTGCTTCCTTGCTTTCTTAGCTGTGACCCTGCTTCTTTCCCAATCTTAGTCATATTGCTTGTTGCTTTGTCAGATTCATTGTTAGGCTTAGGAAATATCATCAAAACTGTCCTGTTTAGTTTAGCTTTGAGAACTTGTTTGATAATTATACTTCAATCCCTGTGGAGAGAACGACACTGTTATACAGCAAGAGATCAACTATGGACCGACCCAGTAGGGTGATGAATTTCTTGGCTTGAGCAGCGACCTTCTATGGCGCGTGGGTTCTGCTGCGGGGAAGAGCGCCGGCTCCTGGTGCTCACAGGGGAGACTGCGTAGACCTCGGAGATCGTGGCTTGCTGGGAGAGCTGCTTCTTCCATCAGGATTCGGAGCCATCGGAGATCGTCGTAACCCGGAGTGCTCTCGGGGATGTTAATAGCGCGTGCCACTACCGTAGCGGCGATGAGGTTGTGATTGGGAAGCGGGAATATTAGACGCCGTCCCTCTCGCGCATGCGGAGCGCGTTGTTGACCTGGCGCCCTCAGTCCCGCATGTCCTCGTTACGCTGTCGCTCCTCGTGCTGGCGAGTGAGCACGGTCTGCTGCTCAGCCAGCCGCTCCTCCTTAGCAATAAGTCGGAGCTGGGTGGCTTCTAGCTGATTCGCAATGGGGACCGACTGGCAGTCATTGTTCGCCAGTGCACCCGAATCAGCCATGAAGACCTCTCGAGAAGGACGATGGCTTCCCGAACTCTCGAAGCCATCCGAGCCATAGTCGAGGATGGGCAGAAGGGATTCAATCGTGCCGACCAGTCAAGATCCCTACTCAACTGGTGAAAACCCGTGTTCAAGCAGTAGATCCAACTTTGGCGTGACCTCGTCCTCAAAGATGTCCACCGATGCCATTGACTCGGGCGAGAGTCCAAGTAGGGAAGGCAGTGAGGCCTCTGCCAATCTGCTGGAAGCTGAGTCGCAGAGGTGGAGTTTGCCAAGCTTGTCAGTGATGAAGTCAAATTTTTTGAATCAGAAACTTGTCCAGGATTGGCGACAAGGTCCTAGGGACCAAAAACTGTGATTCGGCCTGGAGCGAAGTCACCGTTGTTGTTGAAGAAACACATTTGGATCTGTTCAGATGGATCTATGCGCACCACCCCTACCTGCTATCGGTGTTCTGATCTAGCAATAATGAATATGGGGTGATGTACGCGTAGCAGATCTAGATGGGTGCACATGGGACACAGAGTTTATGCAGGTTCAGGCCCTCGGGAAGAGTTAATACCCTACGTCCGGTATTTGGGAGATTGTATTGCTTGTGTACCGTATGCGGGTGTGTCTAAATCTATGCAACTGTCAATCTAGTTGCCTCTGAGGTTCCCGGTCTGAGGATCCCTGCCCTGCCTTATATAGGCGGCAGGGGCAGAGTTATACGAGTTCAGATTGGTTTACAAGTATATATGTTAATCTGTTACAACTACCACCCGAGATACCAGGTAGGTGCATGTTTATCCCTTGTGCTCCACATTGATGATGTGCCCTGTGTAGAAGTCGGACTCTGAGTAATCGGCCCGGCCCACCCCATGTCCAGAGGGCCGGCTTTGTCCTCCATGACAATACCCGGGTGCTATGTCATCATCATCACGCTGTCCAAAACCTTCTGTTACGTACACATGGCATTCGGCTTGAACAACACCGGAGCATCTTTTGCCCGCCTGGTGCAAAAAGCGCTCCTCGCCCAGGTGGGACGCAACGTTGTGGCCTACGTGGATGACGTAGTCATCAAGAGTACCATCACGTGCTCTCACGCGCAAGACTTGGAAGGACATTCAGCAATCTCCACGCGGCAGGGATGAAGCTCAACCCTGAGAAATGTGTGTTCGGGGTGCAGGCCGCTAAGCTACTAGGCTTCCTAGTGTCCAAAAGGGGAATCGAGGCCAACCCGACCAAGATCAAAGTCGTATTGGATATGCCTCCGCCCCAGAACATCAAGGAAGTGCAGAAGCTCATGGGCCGCCTTGTCGTGCTCGGACGGTTTGTGTCTCGATCCACCGAGAAGGGACTTCCATTCTTCAAAGCCCTTAGAGGCATGTCCAGCTTCGTGTGGGATATTGACAGCCAGCGAGCGTTCGATGAACTCAGGGCATACTTGACCTCTCCTCCCCTACTACAAAGCCCAACTCCGGGAGAGAGCCTGCTCCTATACTTGGCCGCAACGCCAGGGCCATGAGTGCGGTGCTGGTCAAGGAAAAGGACCGTGTGCAGCACCCGGTTTACTACGTGTCCGAATCACTTCAAGGCGCAAGAGTGCGCTACATCGAGCTGGAGAAGCTCACTTACGCACTCCTTATGGCATCGAGGAAGCTCGGCATTACTTCCAGGCACACTCCATCCAAGTACCATCTTCATACCCCATTGGCAAGATGCTTCGCAACAAGGAAGCCTCAGGGCGCTTCGGGAAGTGGGCAACGGAGCTCGCACAATTCTCCATCGAGTTCCTTCCTCGCACGGCGATCGAGTCATAGGTCCTCACGAACTTCGTGGCAGAATGGGTCACTTCCGAGCGCCCGGCGCCCCCAGAGCACGCCAAGCCGGTGTGGACCGTCTGCGTGGACGGCTCGTGGTGCACCGAGGGCACGGGTGCAGGGGTAGTCCTCGAGTCGCCGGATGGAGCACACACTTCATTCGCCGCCCGATTGGAGTTCAAACCCACCAACAACATCACCGAGTACAAAGCTCTGCTGCTCGGCTTGCGCAAGGCACGCGCTGCAGGGGCCCGGCGGGTGTTGGTCAAGAGCGACTCCCAGCTCATTGCGGGAGACGTCGACAAGAGCTGGAAATGATCAAGTACTTGGCCATGGCGCGAGCGATGGAGAAGCACTTCTCGGGCTTCATTGTTCATCCCATCCCACAGGGAGAGAATGTAGAGGCGGACATGCTGGCCCAAACGGCAAGTACTTCCGTAGGCTTGCCGCCTGACACCTTCTATGAGGTGCTTATGGCCCCTGCGACGAAGGGGCTACCGGAGGTGAACGTAGCCCCATAGGACTGGAGGACGCCCATTGTGCGGTACCTCATTGATGAGACCGAGCCTGAGGATCACGTCGAGGTTCGTCGACTCAAGGCACGCGCAAGGGTCTTCGTCATCCGCCAAGGCTCTCTGTACAAGCGTGGCGTGTGCGCGCCATATCTCAAGTGTATCTCGAGGAGGAAGGAGCCGAGTTGGTGCGCGACATATACGAGGGACTGTGTGGATCCCACCTTCCATCAAGGCTTCTATTGGCCGACAGCGCTGCACGATGCACAAGACTTGGTTAAGCTATGCCCGGCATGCCAATGGATGGGACAAGGCACAAGCCTTCCGGCGCACAATCTGCAGCCCATCCCACCCTCGTGGCCACTTGCGCGCTGGGGCATCGACCTAGTTGGCCCATTCAGGACCGTGAGCCATGGTGCCAAGTTCATGGTTGTAGCGGTTGACTACTTCTCCAAGTGGATAGAGGCAGAACCGCTCATCAAGATCACCTCAGCCTCCTTGCAGAAGTTCGTGTGAAAAAATTTGATATGTCACTTCGGCGTCCCGCGCGAGATCACCGTCGATAACGGCACCCAATTCGACACCGAGCCATTCCGCAAGTTATGTACCTTGCTTGGCATCAACCTCTACTTCGCCTCTGTAGCCAACCCTCGAGCAAATGGCACGGTAGAGCGCACTAACGGCATCCTTCTTCACGGCTTGCGCACACGCCTCTTCGACCTCCCCAAAGGACGTTGGGTAGATGAGCTCTCCAACATGCTATGGTCAACTCGCACGGCAGCCAGTAGAGCCACCGGCTTTACCACATTCAAACTACTCTTCGGTGATGAGGCTGTCACCCCCGAAGAAATCAAGCTGGGCAGAGGCCTCCCTCGACGGCCTTGATGCGCGAAGGTAGGATGCTACCCTCAACATCGAACGCTATCAAGCGTCCATGGCAAAGGCATACAACAAAGCCATCCACCCGCGTCCCATCCAGGTGGGCAACCTCATCCTGAAAAAGAAGGCATACCCGAAAGCCGACTGGAAGCTAAGCTCCAAGTGGGAAGGGCCATACGAGATCGTCAGCCAGCCGTGCCCAACTTCATTTCGGTTGAAGACCCTCGAGGGTGAAGAGCTGAAGCATAGTTGGAACACCATCAACTTGAAGAAATACTACGTGTGAAGCCATCAGGGGCTCGAGGAGGTCTCGCCCATTTTGTAGGCCGACCACGACCGGGACCGCTGTGTCGGTCCCAATGTTTACTTACGTTTTTTTTAAATTCCTCCAAAGTATCGCTGCGTTGGCCGTCGCTAGATTTCCCAAGTAGTGTCACCTCGTCACGACCTCTTCACAAGTCTTGTAACAAATGCCAAAGTCATCTTGTGACATATATATACGTATGTGGCCGCCATGACAGATGTGCACGCCAAGTCTGCTTACCCATATCGCATGCTGGCCCAAAAAACCCGAACCTCCTCGTGTGCGCTGGGAATCCCCATCTCCCCCGCACGAGTTGAGTGAAAAAGCCTCCTCGTGTAGGCCGGGAGGAACCACCTCCCCACGTGAGTCGAGCACCTGGACCTCCTCGTGTGCACTGGGAAGCCCCGTCTCCCCTGCACGGGTCAAAGAAAAAAAGAGGGCCTCCTCACGTTGGCTGGGAAGAACCATCTCCCCGCGTGAGTCGAGCATCTAAACCTCTTCGTGTGCGCTGGGAGGCCCCGCCTCTCCCGCATGAGTCGAGCAAAAAGCCTCCTCACATTGGCCGGGAGGAACCATCTCCCCCGCATGAGTCGAGCACCCGAACCTCCTTGTAAGCACCAGGATGCGACCCATGCCCCACGCGAATCGAGCGTTGTCGCTCCCCAGCACAATCCGCCTCGCAGGCAAACAAAATATACCGATATGCACATGTATGTCGTAGGGCGGGGGCCTTGATTCAACACCTAACTATTTGATATAGGAAGAGAACACGAGGTCATAAGGCAACTACTTGCACCCCCGCTAGGCCGAGGGATGCAAAGTTTTTTTATTGGGAGGCAAGGTGCCAAGTACCATGCACAACATCGCGAGGGGCTACGCCCACCAAAGCACTCATGGCAGAAAGGGGCCAAGTACTGTACATGACACCGCGAGGGGCTACATACACCAAGGCGCACCCACACGCTAGCCAACTCGAGCATCTCCACCAACAACTAGCAGCGAAGCAGCATGAAGCCTGAAACAAACGCCATTAAGTTAGTGGCACCCCTCAACGTGCGCATATCAGCAGGGGGCTCATGCTGCGGAGCCGCCTCACTCCCCACCAGATGCAAACCCTGCAAGTTCCACAACTAAGAAACCTTGAGCTTGCAAGTCAAAGTGAAGAAGACAATGATTTCCCAAAAGATTTTATAAAACCATCACCAGGGCTACATACAAGTCAAGTACAAAAGGCACGACCACGTCGGCACAGCCAAAAAGAAGAGCTCCCTCGCACCAAGTGAAACTAGAAAGTCGACCCAAAAGTAAAGACGAAAGAAACCCTACGCACCCAACCAAAAGCTACGAAGAAAGCTAAAGAGACCTCACACCTCAGAAGGAGGGCCAGAACTGATGCCCGCGCTCTCAGGAACCGATGCCACCGACCCAGCCTCGGCAGCACAACGAGCATCCACCACGGCGCTAAGGTACGCCTTGCCGTGCGCTGCCCACACGGTAAGGAAGGCACCCAAGTCCACCTTGACCTCCCTGAGGAAGCCCCGAAGGTCGCGATACCGAGGAGCCTTGCCCTGAAGCGGCACAAGCATGCCCGGCGAATCGACCCCGACGTGCCAAACGCCGAGAGCACAAGATCAGTGGTCGCCAGTGTGCAGTCCTCGTTGCACCGGCCCTCGCTGCGACTTATAGCATCGCAAGCTGACATCGCTCACTGCAGAAGACCGGCCGTCTCCCCATCTCCCTCGCCCAAGAAGGGGACAACCCCAGCCTTGGAGACCTCACACAGGTCACGCAGTGCCCCACACGGGGTCGATGCCTGAGCAGAAACCTCACACCGATGAGCCCGCTCCACCTCCAATGAAGTCTGAAGGGAGTCTGCACGCCTCACGGTTGCGGCCAAGCATGTGTTGAGCTCTACGTTCTCCCGACATAACCCGTCGAGAAGCACCTCCGCCTCGGCCTTCGCCTTCTCGACATCGTGCAGTGCCGTCATGACCCGTCCTTGAGTGGCCCATGCGCGTGACACCTACTCCACCGCGAACAAGCCCTATGTCATGAAGAACAACACAAGTCAAATAAACAAGCCCGCACGAGCACATGACCGAAGCACCAAAATATATTTTACCTTCAAGAGGGAAGATCGAACCGTGTCACACGTCTGGCCAATGGTCAATACCTGGGATCCAGTTTCCAGTCATCAACAGTAACCCGCTCCGCAAACTCCTGGTAGAACCCTGCCTCCATGGCGGTGTCGGTGAAGTGCGAGGGAGTGAGGCGCCCCGCCAGGCGAAGCATGCTCCCCCCTCCCCCCGAGGAGAGCGTTGTCTCTAGTGACTATCAGGAGCGCCGTGGGAGAGTGCACCGAGTGTGAGCTGGAGTCGGGGGCTTCGGACGCCCCAAGTAGTGCCAACTCCCCGTCGCTCCTCGGCGCCTTGGCCAAAGCAGCCACCACGCTAACCCGGGGTGAGAGGACGATCAGGTCGTCGTCAGAGTCAAGGTCAAGGTGAAGCCCCCCGGGGAGGGTATCGTCACACGCATGTCACGGCCCTCCAGCGCCGCCTCAAGCTCGCTAGTGAGAGTGTCTACTCCTACGTTGGTCATGGTCTACGTCTCCACCGCGTCACCCGTGTTGCCCTCATCGTCATCCAATGTGGACTCACCATCCCACCCAGTACCAGCAGGGGGGACGGCACCGAAGAGGCCCTTTCCAATCCCAGGCCCCAAGCGGGGGAGGACCAGGGTAGCAGAGTCTTCGAATGTGAGATCGCCTTGCACGACGATGCTAGAAGCCCCGCCGTCTCGAACTCGCAGAGTCGGTGAAGTAGCGGACGAGCCAGACATGTCCACATGGGAGCCCGACGCTCGCTTCGAGAAAGGGGCCTCCCTCGCCTCGCTGTCCCGTGGACGTTTGGAGCTCCCCACACACATCTCCCCGCAATTCAAGGGCCTAGGACGCGCGGGTACCTCCAGCTTGTAATACGCACACCCCCTGTTCTCCCGGCTCTCATGGAGCGAGTTGAGCACCATCCACTCCCTCACGACGAGTCGCCCCAAGAGCTCCGATGCCGCGTCCTCGGCGTGATGAAGCCGACGCCTGTCACAAAGCGAATGAGGGTGAGAAACCAACAAAAAAAGAGAGAAGATAGAAGAGCAGGGTAGTAGGATGTTGGAATTGAAGCGAGGAAGACATACCCTCCCGAAGGGGACAACACTGAAAAGCACACCCACTCGCCCCTACCCTTGAAGGGCAAGGAACAAGCTCCAAGTCCCATGCCGTGGAGAGTGGGTCAATCCCCAACAGACAAAACTCCTCGATGAGGTCACGCATCCCAAACCAGTGTGACATACGCCCGAGCACCTTGATCCGGGTCATCACCATGCTGGACAGGTCGGTGGGCACCGCACCGTTCACCTGAAAAGAGTCTGAGGCGTGAGTGAACCTCTTCTCATCATCACAGAAGAAGAACCATGCCTTCTCCCAATCACCCCATTGCCCCTTGGATGCCTGGGCCGGGTAGTCGACAGAAAGGCCCTTCCGTGGTGCGTGCTTCCTGAAGCTCAAGGCTCCAGAGCGAGAGAGAAAATCACCACTCTTCATCTCAAGAAGGGTGGTCGAGACCACCGGCTCATAGAACCAAGCGAAGAGTCGTGGGGTGGCCTTCATCTCCATGGTCCTCAACGCCCACTCAAAAGCTGCTAGCTTTACGAACACCGACGGGTGAAGGTCAGAAACCACAACATCATAGTATTCTAGGAGGTCGTGGAAGAACTCGCACGCCAGTAAGCAGAGCCCAGCATCGAACTACGCGGCAAAGACGACGACACCGCTACCGTCACAGCTGGCTCGCCTCACGCCTGCAGGGGGACCATGCCCGGGCACTCCTTCTCCCGAGTAGCAGCGGGAAGCTTGCCAGCCCGCACCAGGGCGTCAACCAGCTCCTGATCAGCTGTGGAGCACCCGAGCCATGAGGTGTACTTCATCCCCTTGACGGACTTGTCCTTAGCCATCACTCCCTGTACACACAAGCAAAAATGAAAAGACAGCGCTACCACACCGGCGGTGACCAACAAAGACACGGCACCAAGCGCGGGGTGAAGTGGAAAACAAAGAGGCATGCGTGACGGGAACGGGTACCTCGCTACATCACCGCAGTAGCCCGACATCTGTCACTGCGACAGAGTTTTTGGGGCTACGTGGCATGCTAGGCCCAGGAGTCCGATGTCAAGCCCTTGGGAGCGCCCGCCCAACCGCCTCACGATCCTGTTGCTGCCTCGTATCACGATGGTGCTGAATACGCCTGGTCGCTCCGCGACCTCGATGAGGAAGGTCATCCCTATCGCGTCGGCTCCCCTGCTGCTCTCGTGGTGGAGACCTCGAAGACCATCCGCGTCGAATGGGGCTACGGCCGACACAGCGAGCCTCGTTTCCTTCCACATGTCGATTCGCTCCGGTCCCCGCGTCCTGAGCACAGAGCCTCGCCAGCGCGTGTCACGGACCCGGAATTGCATATGATTAGGGAAACGCGAAGTCGCCAAGGACCGAAGGACTCGTCAGCCCGGTGGCACGGTACCTGCGCCGTGCGCACCAAGGTAGAACGATCCGACACCCGCTACGTGCGAGCCGGCCGGAAGCGACCAATCTTTCCAAAACCACATACGATTCCGTAATCCGGTGAAGAGTCAGAGTAGTTCCCGAATCCTACTACGCCTAGCAAGGTCGGAGGAGCCCGGCGGTTCTACCCACACCCTAACCTAGCTCGAAAGCTAGTGGGTCACTCGAAAGCCCGGTAGAACGCCCTCACCCTGCCTGGCCGGCACTGCATCTCAGCCAGCGGGTCACTCAACCAACACCTGCTCGACTTAGTAGAAAATGGTACGGCCTCGGTCCTTCACGGCATACCCATACACTTCATATCATTCACGCATTGTGCAGGGGCAGCCTGGAATAACAACTCGGATATCGTCACAAAGCACTACAATACGATATTACTAATAACAGTCCACGATGGGACAACATATTACATCAGTCGGTATATCCGAACACATATCCGAGTACGGAGAAGTTTAACAACAGCGGAAACAAAAGGAGTAAGACCCACAGCGGCAACATGTCCGCTGACCAAAAGCTACACCTATCCCACAGATCGAACACTACCGAGGAAACCCAAGTTCAAGCATCGTCAAAGTAATCTTCGACCACCGGCTCACCTGCAAGCTCTAGGATTAACCTAGGTGAGTACGAAGTACTCGCAAGACTTAATCGTGCTTGATTAGATGTCCTACACATGCTAGTTTAGCAACAAGTAAACATGATGCTTCTCAGAGTAACAATATGTAAAGTAACAACATAGCATCATCAGGGTAAATAGAGACAAGTAAATCAACCAGCTAAATCAGACAATAACAGGACATGAACAAATCATCACAAATCCGATTCCTCAAGTTCAAATCCAAGGGGCAGCCCATACATTCAATCCAATCCGATCCATTTAACGATTTAATCCAAGGGGGCAGCCCTGTATCCAATTCCGAATCGATCCAACAACGACACCTTATCAAGCTCCAAAGTAATCCATTTAAGACATGATATCAAATCCGAATTGATCCACCAATCTCATTATGATTTAATCTCTCAGACCGCTACCGACAAACCCAACCCTGGGCGACATAATGAGTGCATAACCGCAAGGGGGTAGCGAACCTCCAAGGGGCGTGGAGGCTTGTCCCATTACTCCTCAGTGTTGGTTCTCGCTAATGATCCCGTGTGATAAGGGATGGTGACACGCTGAAGATATGGTTGGTACGGTGACAAAACTTCGAGCTCCTGGGTCACCTTCATGCTGCAATTAGCACCAACCGTACCCATTGTGCACGCCCTCGGCTCTCACAACTCACTTAATGATTTGGGTTGAAGAGCCAGCAGATGTTCCCGACGTGAGACCCATCCTGCTCGTATTAATGTGCTTAACATCTCCTAATGACATCCAAACTAAACATACCCTTATGACGTACAACGGAGACATACACATATAAGCACACATAAAAGAGGGCATACACAAGAGTACGGAAGGTAAAATGCAACAAGCTCTGCTTGCCTTGATCTGGTTGTTCCTGGTCTTGCGGGGAGCTGTAAGCCTGGTGGTCACCTTCGTCTTCGGGCTCTGTTGCAATTAACGCGAAGACCGGAAAAGAAACGATAAAAGAATCCATAAGGTCCAGCATGTATGCATGATACTTATGCGGGATGTGCATGCCATGAAGATGCTAGGATGACTAGGGTTCCGTTACGACAAGGAATATACAACTAGAGCAGTTGATGTTACCCTAATGCTTTGCGCATGCATGCACGACAGGTTAAGGGGTCTCGATGAATTAGGGTTAATAGTATTGATGACAAGGCATGGCAATGTGCTGGTTAGGTTAGTATAACACCTGTAATACAAGTCATGGGTTCAATGCAATTATGGTTATAATTGTCGAGTTAGGGTTTACGTGGTACGACGATAAAAGGCTAATCAACTCGAAGTCTATCGTGCATGTAGCCTTACTGGAGTTTCAGTGGTCCCATGTCGTAGGATATCTCGCGAGGATTCCAGAAGTATAAATTTCGTCGAAATAGGAGCTAGGGTTGAAAAACTAGGGATTATCGACCCTCGACGATAACTAAACATCTACCCTAGATATCAGTGTGTGCATGTGCTCAAAATTAATTTTTGATTCAACCATATTGTAGAGAATTTCATAAGCTTTCCAGACATATAAAATTTATCAAATTTGGATGAGTGGTTTGAAAGTTATGCATGTTTGAAATTTCATTCAAAATCTGCCCCCAAACAAACCCTAACCCTAATTGCTAAACCTACCCGAACCTTACCCAGTGCTAAACCCAATTTCTACGCTCACCCGGCCTCAGTGCACCTCAATTCTTCCACTCATAAACCCACCCCGATGACATGCGGGACCGCCCGAGCACCCGTGGCCCAATCAGGAGGGGCCACGCGGTCTCTTCTCTCTCTCTCTCTTCTCACTCTCTCACCCGCACTCTCTCTTCTCTCCCTCTTCTGGAACCGGCCGGCGGTGAGGTCCAGGCGGCGGAGGCTTGCCGGAGAGCTCACCGGAGTTAGCTCCGGTGATCTATCTGCTCGGGGAAAAGGGGCAGGAGGTGCGGGAGCTCACCCCGAGCACGTTTCGGTTGCTCGTGAGGGACGAGGAGGTCGGAGAAGGGCGGACGACGAGGACCGGCGGCGAGTGGCTTCGGGGCGACGGCGTCGAGGGCCTCCGGTGCCAGATCTGCGAAGAGGAGGGAATGGGAAGTTAGAGGGAGAAGAGGAGGAGCTCGGAAGCTTGGAAATGGAAGGAGGGGGAAACCGGAGCTAGCAAACCGAGCTCGTCGGAGAGGAGGCCGGAGGCGGGGAAGACAACGGCGTCGGGGAGCTTCCTGGGGTGGATCTGGAAAATGGGAGAGGAGAAAAGGTGAGGGAGGAAGAGGGGAACTCGGAGACAAGAAAATGGAGGGAGGGAGCTCACCGGAGCGACGGGAATGCCTCACCGGAGTCGGGACCGGAGATGAGGAAGACGGGGAAGAGGGGAGCTAGGGCAGCGGGGTGGTTAGGGTTCTCGGACAGAGGGGTGGCAAGGAGGGGGAGCTGTCGGGAGCGGGGTTTTAAAGGGCGGCGCGCTCGGACAGGGGTGGATCCGCCGCCCTCACCGACCAGCCGGCGTCGGAGACGTGGCGGGCGGTCCCTGGCGCGGAGGAGGAGAGAAGGGGAGGCTGACGTGTGGGGTCCGCGCGTCAGCGAGAGAGAGGGGGGGCGCGGGCGCGCTGGAGGGAGAGTGGGCCGGCCGACTGGGCCGGCCGAGTGGCCGCCAGCCCGAGTAGATTAGGGTTCTTTATTTTATTTTTGATTTTCTATTCTACAGAATCACCCCCTTTGTTATTTTATGTGCGAATCTTGCTCCAAATTTTATGAAATTTTTACAGGAGGTTCATAATATTATTCTTGAGCTACTGTAGGAGTTTGAATCATTTTGGGACTGATTTGACCTAGGTCAAATTCGATTTAGGGTTTGGATTCGGATTCGAGCTAGAATTGAGTCCTAGACATGTCCACAATTTCTAGGAATTGGTCAGGGGCTAGGGGTATCCCCTTTTAGGCTATTCATGGAGTCTTAGAACATTTCTTCTACTAGAGTTTGCTTCATTCGTCGAAACCCTAATTCTAGCATATTTAGGGTTTGGTGTTAGGGACGAGGATTCACCGGAAGGTTCGATGACTTCAACCACCCTTATCGACGATATTGTTAATTGAGTTACTTCAAATAAATTGATTGGTGTTTGCAACAATTATCCACCGAGGATGAGATATTAACATATTCTATAAAGTATATTCATATTACATCTAAGTTTAATTGAGGTGGGGGTGATGATGATGACATGTATGCATGGATGCAAATCAAAAACCTATCTATCGACTTTAGGGTATTACAAAACCTACCCCCCTTAAAAAGATCTCGACCCGAGATCTTTAACGGTCGGCAAACAAGGTTGGAAACTCGGTCTTGAGCCATTCTTCACGTTCCCAGGTGGCTTCATCTTCGGTGTGGTTGCTCCACTGAACCTTGAGGAACTTGATGGTACGATGCCGAGTCTTGCGTTCAGCTTCGTCGAGGATGCATACCGGATGTTCTCGGTAAGAGAGGTCTTCATGCAGCACTTCGATTTCAGGGTTGGTCTTCTTTTCAGGGACTCGATGGCAGGCTTTTAACTGGGAAACATGGAAGACATCGTGCATCCGCGACAATCCAGGAGGCAATTCCAGTTGGTATGCCACTGTTCCTCTTTTGGCTAGGATTTGATAAGGACCGATATAACGAGGGAGCCAGCTTTCCTTTCATTGCAAAACGGCGAACACCTTTGAATGGGGTGACCTTGAGATACACGCTATCTCCAACCTGGAAGGTAACTTCACGGCGCTGAGGATCTGCATAGCTCTTCTGCCTGGACTGGGCTTCACGAAGACGTTCTCTGATGAGTTGGACTAAGTCTTCTGCTTCCTCAATCGGGTTAGGTCCAAAGAACTGTCTCTCGCCGGTCTCGGACCAGTTCAAGGGAGTCCTACACTTTCTTCCGTAAAGTACTTCAAAGGGTGCCATACCGAGACTAGTCTGATAACTATTGTTGTAGGCAAACTCTGCATATGGCAAGCAATCTTCCCAATTGGATCCCAATGTGAGTGCACAAGATCTTAACATGTCTTCGAGGATCTGATTTGTCCGTTCAACTTGACCACTGGTTTGTGGGTGAAAAGCGGTGCTAAAGGAAAGGGAAGTTCCCATAGACTCGTGTAAGCATTTCCAAAATCTGCTAGTGAATTGAGTGCCTCGATCTGAAATGATTTTCTTGGGAACACCATGGAGACAAACAATCCGAGAGATGTACAATCTCGCTAGCTGACTCACTTTATGCGTTGTCTTCACAGGGATGAAGTGGGCGACTTTGGATAGACGGTCTACGATTACCCATATTGCATCGTTGCCCTTCGGGGATCTCGGCAGACCTACTACAAAATCCATACCAATCTCTTCCCATTTCCACTCGGGAATAGGGAGTGGCTGAAGTAGGCCTGCTGGTCTCTGGTGTTCGGCCTTCACACGGCGACAGACATCACACTCAGCAACATATTGAGCAATTTCACGCTTCATTCGGGTCCACCAGAATTGGCGACGGAGATCTTGGTACATCTTGGTACTGCCTGGATGAATGGCCAATGGGGAGTTGTGTGCTTCATGAAGGATCAGGTCTTTTAGTTGCTTGTCCTTGGGCACAACCAATCGTTTTCCAAACCATAATACTCCATCCTTATCTTCAGTGAAACAAGTTGCGGTACCAGCCTTCATCTTCTCTCTAATTTTCTGCATCCCGACATTCTGAGCTTGAGCAGCCTTGACTTGATCTTCTAGTGATGGCTTCACCTCAAGAGTGGCAAGAGTACCTTGTTCGACCATCTCCAAGTTCAGCCGCTGAAATTCTTCGTGAAGGGGTGGTTGTTGCTCCTTGATCATGATGTTGTTGCAGTAAGCCTTTCGACTAAGGGCATCGGCAACAACGTTAGCTTTGCCAGGGGTATAATTCAAACCCAGATCATAATCCTTAATGAGCTCGAGCCATCTTCTCTGGCGAAGGTTTAGATCTGGTTGGGTGAATAGATACTTCAAGCTTTTATGGTCCGAGAAGATCTCACAACGGGTGCCGATGAGATAGTGCCGCCAGATCTTCAGGGCATGCACCACGGCAGCTAATTCCAGATCATGGGTGGGGTAGTTGGCTTCATGAGGTCTCAACTGTCGCGAGGCATAAGCCACCACGCGGCCTTCTTGCATAAGAACACAGCCCAATCCATTTCGGGAAGCATCACAGTAAACCTCGAAATCCTTATTAACATCTGGGAGAATGAGCACTGGGGCTGAAGTCAACCTTTCTTTAAGTTCTTGAAAACTCTTTTCACACTTGTCTGACCATATAAACTTGACTTCTTTCTTCAGCAATTCTGTCATCGGCTTGGCTATGGACGAGAATCCTTCAATGAATCGGCGGTAATATCCTGCTAGTCCAAGGAAGCTTCGGATTTGGGTAACCGATTTGGGTTGCTTCCACTCTTGTACCGCTTGCACTTTGCTCGGGTCCACCGCGACACCGGCAGCTGATATTACGTGGCCCAAGAACTCCACTTGGTGTTTCCAAAACTCACACTTGGAGAACTTGGCGTACAGACGATGCTCACGAAGCTTGTCGAGCACCTTCCTCAAGTGATCCTCATGCTCAGATTGGGACTTGGAATAGATGAGGATGTCATCGATGAAGACGACAACAAATTGATCCAGATACTCCATGAAGACTGCGTTCATGAGTTGTGTGAAGGTGGAAGGGGCATTGGTTAAACCGAAGGACATAACTGTATACTCGTATGACCCGTAACGAGTAGTGAAGGCTGTCTTCGGGATGTCTTCGGATCTGATCTTTATCTGGTGATAGCCCAATCTGAGATCAATTTTGGAGAAGACACGGGCTCCGGTTAGCTGATCAAAGAGATCATCAATCCTAGGAAGGGGACATTTGTTCTTCACCGTAAGCTCATTTAGTGGACGATAGTCTACGACCATCCTTAAGCTTGAATCTTTCTTCTTCACGAACATGGCGGGGCATCCCCATGGTGATGAGCTAGGTCGGATGAAACCCTTTTCTTCTAGCTCCTGGAGCTGCTTCTTCATTTCCAATAATTCCTTCGGGGATATCCGATAGGGTCGCCTTGACACAGGAGCGGTTCTAGGTGGAGGATCGATAACGAACTCCACGGCACGATCAGGGGGCATGCCTGGCAACTCTTCGGGGAAGACGTCCGGGTATTCACACACCACTGGGAACGAGCTCGATTCCTTGATCCTGGGTACTATTCAGAGCAAAAAGACACCCTGAGGGGGACGAGGACACAAATATCACTTCCTTACCGGAGTCCGAGGTAAGTGATACTGATCTCTTGGCACAATCTATCTGGGCTTTATGCTGGATTAACCAATTCATACCCAGAATAACATCCAGCCCGGCGGACCCCAAAACTACCATGGTTGCCAGAAACATTTCTCCGCCAATTTCTACTTGGACACCCTCACATACCAGCTCGGTTTTCATCTCCGAGCCGGGGGTTGCAATAATAAGAGGATGATGCAATGTTGATGATGGAACATGGTTTTCATGCACGAACTTGCTGGAGATGAATGAATGGGATGCTCCGGAATCAAACAAAACAGTTGCGGGAGTTGAGTGAACGGAGAGCGTACCCAACACCACTTCTGGCGCCTCCTGTGCTTCTTCTGCCGTGACGTGGTTTACTCGACCACGGCCGGGAGCTTGCTGCTTGGTGGGGGCTGGTCCTCTGCCTTGGACTCCACCTCTTGTCTGTCCTTGCTGCGGTCTGGGGGCAAATGTGTGCCCCGTGCGTGGGTGAGCGCAATGGTTGGCGTGTTGGAAATATGCCCTAGAGGCAATAATAAAATTGTTATTATTCTATTTTCATGTTCATGATTAAGTTTATGTTCTATGCTAAAATTGCATTAGTTCTTGAATATGAGATTTAGAGGAAAACCTAATTGCATGTGTGGAATAATAAACACCATTCAGATCCCTAGTCAGGCCTCTGGACTAGCTCATGTATTGTTGATGATCTTGTTTTCCTGATCATGGGCATTGTTAATGTAACAAGGATGCCGGCAATAATGGGAACACATTGTTAGGGTAACAATGGTGTTGGATAGACCCCTTATGAGATACTGCGAGATCACTTCGTCAATATGTTGTCAGTATCTTCTCATGATGTGTTAACGTTTACTTGCGTCCTTAGACCATGAGAATATCATAGACCCGGATACCGGATGGTTGCTTTGGGGTCATCAATCGTTACGCCGTAACTGGGTAATTATAAAGGTGACTTCCAGGTACACCAGAAAGTATATCGTGGTTCTAGATATGTCAAGACTGGGATTTGCCCATCCGGCGATGGAGAGATACACTCTGGGCCCACTCGGTATTACGGTGTCCAGCATCGCCTGGCCAGGTATTGTGACTAAAAGGTTAGTCACGGGGATACCGGAATACGAAAACGAGAAAAGAGTACAAACCGGTAACGAGGATAACTAGGTATGGTGATCAAGGAGTTGATCACAGGGATACCGTCAAAGTCTCGCCTCGGGTTGTGTAATGTATCGTGAGGCAAAAGGAATTGTATGCGACAATACAAGGTTTGCTCGATAAAGATCTTCGATGATATGTGGGAGTCGTTATGGGTGTCCAGATCCCGCTGACGATTATTGACCGGAATGTATTCCGGACATGTCCACATATACTCGAACCTATAGGGTCACACGCTTAACGTTTTAGCGACATTTAGGAATGCTATGATTTATGGAGAACGAGAGAGAAGGGTTCCGAAAGTGTTTCGGATGATCTCGAAAGTGTTCCGGGAGGTCCCGGATGGTTCCGGTGATGTCCGGAAGTGTTTCGGAAAGTATTGGAAGGTTCTAGAAGGTTCTGGAAGGTTCTGGAAGGTTCTAGAAATTCTAGAAGGTTCTGGAAGGTTCTAGAAATTCTAGAAGGTTCTAGAAGGTTCTAGTGGAGTTGGACTCCAACTCCAACAGGGTGTCCCTGCTGAAGTAGGACTCCACCTGCCTAGGGAGAGCTGCCCCAACCCCTATAAATAGAGGGGCAGGGCACCTCAAAGGGTATCCCAAGCAGCCCCAGAGGCAGCCCTAGTCCCTTGGACTAAACCCTCGGCCGGCCATCTCTAGATTGGCCACAGCCTTCTTTTTCTCTCTCTTCTAGATTGGATCTAGTACAGCTGCCGGCGCGCTGCTGATTCTCCTTCTCGTAGATCCCCGCTGTTCTTGTGTGCTGGTCCACACATTACCGCGGTGTCGCTGATCCGGTACGCGTGGATACCTCGGAGACGTCGTATACTTCGGCGTTTGATCGGGCGAACTATTCACGAGGAGATCGCTCTCGCGGCTGGGAGGTATAACCTAGCTGCGGGAGTCTGCGGACTTCATCGACATCGGTCAACTTCTCCGCTGCATTGACGTGATCGTCGAAGGTATGATATCGTTATCTACACCTCGATAGTGTTTCTTGGTTTGGTTCGTGCGCGGAAAAATTTTGTTTTGCGTAGCGCGTTCCCCAACAGTGGTATCAGAGCGGTGCTATGCGTAGTTGTAGATACGACTAGAGCATATGTGATATGCGGCATTGCACATATGATGTGCGGGGTGTTAGATGAGATCTACCACCAGATTTTCTTGTTGTTTCCCTCTCATTGCAAAATTTTGATCTCGGCGGCATCGTGAAATTTTCAGAGGTCCGGCGAACCTTACGATCTTCGGATTGAGACATGCTAAGGATGACTTTGGTTTCACTTTAGTTGAGAAAGATAAATTTGCAATGAGCGGGCTTGTAGATGTGATCTACACGGGGGTCATGCGTATGACGAAGTTTAGTATGGGGTTCGAGATTTCCGAGTCTCCAATTCCAGACACCCCGACAGTTAAATAACTGCAAGAGCAATCATGCTTATGGTAACGTAGGTAGCAAACGGTTTGCAACGTAACCATAAAGCCACGTATTGTAGCATAAACGTTAGAGGCGTCTAACTTGTTTTTGCAGGGTATGCATGTGATGTGGTATAGCCTATGCGATGCAATGTGATTGTATGAGATGCAAAGTGTTTGTAATTTTAATTTTGTCATGACCTGCGTGTCATGAGTACGGCAATCGGCAGGAGCCAATACGATTGTCATTATTTATTATATTGACCTATGCGTCAACTAGAAAGCCATGTAATGCATTTATTTTATTAGCTATGTGATAGCAAATAGTTGTAATTGCAAGGACATGGTGGTGACAATCTTACATCGATGGACCTCGACGCTACGTCGTACGCGAAGAAGGAGTTCTCTGCCAAAAGATGTTGAAGAAGTCTTCTTCAACAAAAGGGGCTATACCATATCACAATAATTTAATTGCATGTGATGTTAATCCCTTTTATGCACCTTGTTTGATGCGTGGTAGACGTTGTTAAATAGGGTGATCCCTCACACAAATATCAAAGTAGTTAGTGTTCTTCCAAGTGTAGCACCGTCTGGAGTATTTGCCATTCTGAGGTGCGCCATGTCACATGGGTACGATAGGTTTGACATATATGAGGCGGGCGCGAACCGTTCGCGCAGCAGAGCACTCGGTTGTCTTGACGAGCTTTGCAAGATCGTCTTGGGCTCGGAACACACCCATCGAAAGATAAACAAGAGTCATATGGGATATGATTGGCATGTTGACCTACCGGTCTCGTTATTCCATCATCAGTGATGTCACATCAATGGTGGAGTAAGTGAGTCGTGGATCTTGAATCACTAATAATCAATTATGAGGGATATTGGTTTTAGTGGGAGCTTACTCTAATTAAGTGTTAATTTGAGTTGCTTTAATCATGAACAATGTCTAAAGTGTATTTGTTTTTAAGTTGTAGATCTATGGCACCCGTAACCACCTTTCCACTATGCGCGTTGCTTGAGAAAGAAAAACTGAATTCATCTGGGAACAACTTTACGGACTGGTACCGTAATGTGAGGATTGTCCTCAAGAGTGCCAAGAAGGACTATGTCCTATCGCAAACTCTCGGTGAACTCCCCGCTAACGCTACGGATGATGAGACTCGTATCTATCAATCTAAGAGCGATGATTCCATTGCAGTACAGTGTATCATGCTTGCCTCCATGGAACCTGATCTTCAAAAGCGTTTTGAGAATTGGGCTGCTTATGAGTTAATCCAGGAGCTGAAAGCTTTGTTTCAGAAGCAAGCAAGGACTGAAAGATATGAGATATCCAAAGCCTTGTTTGAATGCAAGATGGCTGAGGGCAGCTCAGTGAGTCAGCACGTACTTAGATTGTCTAGGTACGCGCAAAGGTTGGATGCGCTAGGTTTTCCAATCTCCCAAGAGTTGGGCACTGATCTTGTTCTTGCTTCCCTCCCTCCGAGCTATAGTAGCTTCATCATGAACTACAACATGAATGGGATGGAAAGGAGTATGGGTGAATTATTCACTATGCTTAAAACTGCTGAGAGTGGAATCCAGAAGGACGCCAATCATGTGATGATGGTGAATAAAACAACCAACTTCAAGAAGAAGGGCAAGTCTAAGAAAAAGGGCAAATCCAAGGGTGCTAGTATGACTGACACGCCTAAGAAGTCCAAGACTGGCGCCACTTCTGATGTTGAGTGCTTCTTCTGTAAAGAGAAGGGACACTGGAAGAGGAACTGCAAGAAATATCTGGCAGAAAAGAAGAAGTCTGGAAAGTCCAGCTCAGGTATGAGTGTCATACATGTTATTGATGTATTCCTTGCTGGTCCGCAATGTAATTCTTGGGTATTGGATACCGGATCGGTTGCTCATATTTGCAACTCGATGCAGGAACTACAGAGGCCTAAGCGACTGGCAAAGGATGAGGTGACGATGCGCGTCGGGAACGGAGTAAAAGTTGCTGTGCTCGCCGTCGGTGTCCTACCTCTACATTTATCTTCAGGATTTATATTAGAGCTTAGTAATTGTTACTATGTTCCGGCCTTGAGCAAAAACATTATTTCTGGATCATGTTTGTTGCAAGACGGTTATTCGTTTAAGTCTGAGAACAATGGTTGTTCGATTTATATGGATAACATATTTTATGGCCATGCTCCCGTTGTGAATGGGTTATTTATTATGAATCTTGATGGTAATACACACATCCATAACACTGACGCTAAACGTCGCAAGATAATCGATTCGAATTCCACTTATTTGTGGCACTGCCGTTTGGGTCATATTGGAAAGAAGCGCATGAAGAAAGTCCATTGTGATGGACTTTTGGAGTCATTTGATTATGAATCATTTGACACTTGCGAGCCTTGTCTAATGGGTAAAATGACTAAAACGCCGTTCACAGGCCACGTAGAACGGGCGACTGACTTATTGGAGATCATACATACGGATGTATGTGGTCCAATGAGTATAGCTGCACGCGGTGGATTCCTCTACTTCATTACCTTCACGGATGATTTGAGTAGATATGGGTATATCTATTTGATGAGACATAAGTCTGAAACCTTTAAAAAGTTCAAAGAATTTCAGCATGAAGTAGAAAATCATCGTAACAAGAAAATCAAGTTTCTGCGATCAGATCGTGGAGGGGAGTATTTGAGTTACGAGTTTAGCGAACATCTGAAGAGCTGCGGAATTGTTCCACAGCTTACGCCTCCCGGAACGCCACAGAGGAATGGAGTGTCCGAGAGACGTAATCGAACCTTGTTGGACATGGTAAGATCGATGATGTCATTAACTGAACTGCCATTGTCTTTTTGGGGTTATGCTTTAGAGACTGCCGCTTTTACACTAAATAGAGCACCATCTAAATCCGTTGAAACGACACCATATGAGATATGGCATGGGAAGAAACCCAACTTGTCTTTTCTTAAAATTTGGGGATGCGATGCATATGTAAAGCGTTTACAACCAAATAAGCTCAATCCCAAATCGGATAAATGCTTCTTTGTTGGTTATCCCAAAGGAACTGTTGGGTATTCCTTCTATCACCGCACCGAAGGCAAAGTGTTTGTCGCAAAGAACGGTGTGTTTCTCGAGAAAGAGTTTCTTGCGAAAGGGGTGAGTGGGAGGATAGTGCAACTCGACGAGATTGGTGAATCTTCGTTATTAGGTCAAAGTGATGCAACGCCGGAAGTGGTTCCGGAGTTTCCCACAATGACTGATACGGAAGCCCCTACATGTGATGTAGAGACTTCAGTCGAGCCAGCAGCTGAACCACGAAGGTCTAGTAGGATTCGCACGAAACCACAGTGGTTTTCGGACGAGGTATTGTTGTTAGACAACGATGAGCCTGCGACCTATACGGAAGCAATGATGGGCCCTGACTCCGTTAAATGGCTAGACGCCATGAAATCCGAGATAGAATCCATGTACGAGAACCAAGTTTGGAGCTTGGTGGACCCTCCTGAAGGCGTGAGGCCTATCGAATGTAAATGGATCTATAAAAAGAAAACAGACGCGGATGGGAATGTATACATCTATAAAGCTCGACTTGTCGCAAAGGGTTTCCGACAAGTTCAAGGAGTTGACTACGACGAGACATTCTCTCCCGTAGCGATGCTTAAGTCTGTTCGGATTCTTCTAACGATTGCTGCATATTTCGATTACGAGATATGGCAAATGGATGTCAAAACAGCGTTCCTGAATGGGAAGCTAACCGAGGACGTGTATATGATACAGCCCGAGGGTTTTGTCAATCCAAAGGATGCTGGAAAGGTATGCAAACTTCAGAGATCCATCTATGGACTGAAGCAAGCATCACGGAGTTGGAATCTTCGCTTTGATGAAGTGGTCAAAGGATTTGGCTTCATCAGGAACTGCGAAGAGGCTTGTGTTTACAAGAAAGTAAGTGGGAGCGCAATAGCATTTCTAATACTCTATGTGGATGACATATTGTTGATTGGGAATGATGTATCTTTTCTTGACAATATTAAGACTTCGTTGAAAAATAGTTTTTCAATGAAAGATTTAGGCGAGGCAGCATACATATTAGGTATAAAGATCTATAGAGATAGATCAAAGCGCCTAATAGGGCTAAGCCAGAGTACATATATAGATAAAGTACTGAAGAGGTTCAGTATGGAAAACGCCAAGAAGGGGTTCTTGCCGATGTCGCATGGGAAAAGTTTGAGCAAGAATCAGTGTCCTTCGACAACTGATGAGCGAGAACGCATGAGTAAGATTCCATACGCATCCGCGATTGGGTCAATCATGTACGCCATGATATGTACACGACCAGATGTGTCCTATGCTCTAAGTGTTACGAGCAGATACCAGAGTGATCCAGGTCATGATCATTGGACAGCAGTGAAGAATATCCTAAAGTACCTGAAGAGGACTAAGGATATGTTTCTCGTATACGGTGGTGACGAAGAGCTCGTTGTAAAGGGTTACACCGACGCCAGCTTTGTCACAGATCCGGACGATTTTCGATCTCAATCAGGCTTAGTGTATACACTGAACGGTGGCGCAGTGAGCTGGAAGAGTTCCAAGCAGGACACTGTGGCGGATTCTACAACGGAGGCTGAGTATATCGCCGCTTCAGAAGCGGCAAAGGAGGGCGTTTGGATTAAGAAGTTCGTCACCGAGCTTGGTGTGGTTCCGAGCGCGCTGGATCCTATGGAGCTCTATTGTGACAATAGTGGCGCCATAGCTCAGGCCAAGGAGCCAAGGTCCCACCAGAAGTCCAAACATATACAACGCCGATTCCACATCATTCGTGAATTGGTGGAGCGTGGAGACGTAAAGATATGCAAAATACACACGGATCTGAATGTGTCAGATCCACTGACGAAGCCTCTACCACAAGCAAAGCATGAGCAACACCGGAATGCCATAGGTGTTAGGAGCTTAAGCATTGGCTAGATTATTGACTCTAGTACAAGTGGGAGACTGTTGGAAATATGCCCTAGAGGCAATAATAAAGTTGTTATTATTCTATTTTCATGTTCATGATTAAGTTTATGTTCTATGCTAAAATTGCATTGGTTCTTGAATATGAGATTCAGAGGAAAACCTAATTGCATGTGTGGAATAATAAACACCATTCAGATCCCTAGTCAGGCCTCTGGACTAGCTCATGTATTGTTGATGATCTTGTTTTCCTGATCATGGGCATTGTTAATGTAACAAGGATGCCGGCAATAATGGGAACACATTGTTAGGGTAACAATGGTGTTGGATAGACCCCTTATGAAATACTGCGAGATCACTTCGTCAATATGTTGTCAGTATCTTCTCATGATGTGTTAACGTTTACTTGCGTCCTTAGACCATGAGAATATCATAGACCCGGATACCGGATGGTTGCTTTGGGGTCATCAATCGTTACGCCGTAACTGGGTAATTATAAAGGTGACTTCCAGGTACACCAGAAAGTATATCGTGGTTCTAGATATGTCAAGACTGGGATTTGCCCATCCGGCGATGGAGAGATACACTCTGGGCCCACTCGGTATTACGGTGTCCAGCATCGCCTGACCAGGTATTGTGACTAAAAGGTTAGTCACGGGGATACCGGAATACGGAAACGAGAAAAGAGTACAAACCGGTAACGAGGATAACTAGGTATGGTGATCAAGGAGTTGATCACAGGGATACAGTCAAAGTCTCGCCTCGGGTTGTGTAATGTATCGTGAGGCAAAAGGAATTGTATGCGACAATACAAGGTTTGCTCGATAAAGATCTTCGATGATATGTGGGAGTCGTTATGGGTGTCCAGATCCCGCTGACGATTATTGACCGGAATGTATTCCGGACATGTCCACATATACTCGAACCTATAGGGTCACACGCTTAACGTTTTAGCGACATTTAGGAATGCTATGATTTATGGAGAACGAGAGAGAAGGGTTCCGAAAGTGTTTCGGATGATCTCGAAAGTGTTCCGGGAGGTCCCAGATGGTTCCGGTGATGTCCGGAAGTGTTCCGGAAAGTATTGGAAGGTTCTAGAAGGTTCTGGAAGGTTCTGGAAGGTTCTAGAAATTCTAGAAGGTTCTAGAAATTCTAGAAGGTTCTGGAAGGTTCTAGAAATTCTAGAAGGTTCTGGAAGGTTCTAGAAATTCTAGAAGGTTCTGGAAGGTTCTAGTGGAGTTGGACTCCAACTCCAACAGGGTGTCCCTGCTGAAGTAGGACTCCATCTGCCTAGGGAGAGCTGCCCCAACCCCTATAAATAGAGGGGCAGGGCACCTCAAAGGGTATCCCAAGCAGCCCCAGAGGCAGCCCTAGTCCCTTGGACTAAACCCTAGGCCGGCCATCTCTAGATTGGCCACAGCCTTCTTTTTCTCTCTTCTAGATTGGATCTAGTACAGCTGCCGGCGCACTGCTGATTCTCCTTCTCATAGATCCCCGCTGTTCTTGTGTGCTGGTCCACACATTACCGCGGTATCGCTGATCCGGTACGCGTGGATACCTCGGAGACGTCGTATACTTCGGCGTTTGATCGGGCGAACTATTCACGAGGAGATCGCTCTCGCGGCTGGGAGGTATAACCTAGCTGCGGGAGTCTGCGGACTTCATCGACATCGGTCAACTTCTCCGCTGCATTGACGTGATCGTCGAAGGTATGATATCATTATCTACACCTCGATAGTGTTTCTTGGTTTGGTTCGTGCGCGGAAAAATTTTGTTTTGCGTAGCGCGTTCCCCAACATGGCGTAGTGCCCCATGGCTCCGCAATTGTAGCACTGGACCTTGCTCATGTCCGGTAGAGGTCGCTGCTGCACTCCCTGAGGACGGGGTTGATAATTCTGCTGCTGAGGACGGGGAGTGTAGACTTGAGGTCTTGGCGGATATGGCCCCGCAGGACGAGGTGGTTGGGGCTGCCACACCCGCGGCTTTTGGGAGCTGCTAGCAACAGACCGCTGCGCCTCTCTCTCTCGCTTGCGGTCCTGCTGAAGGACAGACTCCTTCGCTTCAATCTCGATGGCCTTATCTATCAAATGCTGGAAATTCTGCACCTCGACGATAGCTAGCTTGGCCTGCAATTCATTGTTCAGCTTGCGCTTGAATTTCTCCACCCTGTCCTCATCGGTGGAGACTTCTCGCGGCACATAACGGGATAGGTGGTTGAATTCGTGGAGGAACTCTAACACTGACTTTCTGCCCTGTCGGAGATTGTAGAACTCTTCCTTCTTTAAATTCATGACGCCCTTGGGGATATGGGAAACACGAAAGCCGGTTCGGAACTCGGCCCACGTGACTACATGACCAGGAGCTTGGATGGCCAAGAAGTTCTGCCACCAGTTTGCTGCAGCGCTTTCCAGGTAGTGGGTGGCGAAGTTAACCTTATCTGCTTCGGCGCACTGTGCCAGTTGGAGTTTTCTTTCAATCGTGCAGATCCAGTCATCCGCGTCCATAGGGTCGTCGGATCGATTGAAGGTGGGCGGCTGTGTTCGCTGGAACTCAGCTAGGCCACCTCGAGCCTGTCCACCACCGGCGCCTTGATTACGCGCCAGCTGTTCGAGGATTCTGTTCTGGGTCATCAGCAGATCTGCTATGCTTGGCTGCTGGGGAGGGGGTGGTACTTCTTCTTCCTCACGGTCACGGCGTCCACGTGCAGCTCCACGGGTCCCGGTAGCCATGCTGCTGAAATCAGAAGACACCGGATGAGATGAAGGAAGCTAGAAAGTTGGAAACTCAAGGGTCTATCCATAAGGGTATAACAAGGCATCCAAGAACATGGCACATAACTTCAGACATACTTCCTCAAGACAAGGGCACCAACAAGGGCAAGGAAAGTTAGGGTTAACACTCGAATTCATTAATATAATCGCCGGAGTTCATACATGGGGCTGCGGTTTAAATCACCCTTGTGGTGAAATAAACATTAATAATGGGTCAAAATGGCAGCCGCCAATACTCAAGTACATGATTCCAACGGATTCTTAAACCTAGAATTGGGTTCAGCTTACATCACGAAAGAGAGGAACAACTTGTCCCTAGAGTTCAACTGGCACTAAAACGACTAACCCTTACAGCTGGGTACTCCAAATTCCTATCCTTCAATCGCTCATCCTACTCCTCATCGGTTGGTGGGTTACTGGTGGTGTACCACACACGCTCCTCAGGATCCTCTTCCTCTTCTTCTCTTACAGCAGCTTCATTAGTAGGAACCGAAGCGGCTGGTGTCGAGGTATCTCCTTCTGAGGGTTTCGGGGTGAAGAGCCGAAGGTACTGTCGGGAGGTCATCCTTTTACGTGGCTTGACTCCAGAACTCTGAGGTTGAGTTGCCTCACCAGGTGGAGTTGGGGTCGGCTCTTGTACTGGAACAAAGGGGCTCTCGCCGCAAGACTCATCTTCATTTGCTACATGATACCTTCGACGCAACTCATAGCGAAGCTTGCGGTTAACTCTTGTTAGTCGTTCCACCTCTTGAGTAGCATTTCCATAGTCCCGATACAATCTATCGTGCATTACTTCCGCAGAGACAATGTGATTGGCCGTCTCCATCTCAGTCTCATCCTCTTCTTCGTCGTCACTTGGTGCTGGTACCGAAATGCTGGCGCCTCCATCAGTAACCTGGGAAATAAGACGGAAGGGGGAAAATAGGAAGATCTCATCGAAGTGATGTCGTAGGTGGAGAACTGCTTTTCTTGAGGCCTCCAGTCGGGCATCCGCATCACTTGGTCTGGGTGC
This sequence comes from Stipa capillata, assembly GCA_019208055.1. Taxonomy (NCBI): domain Eukaryota; kingdom Viridiplantae; phylum Streptophyta; class Magnoliopsida; order Poales; family Poaceae; genus Stipa; species Stipa capillata. Next base: position 52,308 of record JAGXJF010002189.1, read on the forward strand.
TGTAAAGGTCTGATCCAGATCCGAAACTCTCACTGTGACCCATCCCATCCAAAAATGAGTCTTCCCGTGAACTTTGTAGGTCTTGGCATGGAAAGCAGGGAGGTCTTCCTGGGGCACGCCAAGGTATTCCAACATTCTCCATAACAGGGTAGCCCATCCTCCTAGTTGATGTGGGTCGGTCACAATGTTATACACCATCCTATACAAGTTTAGAGTTAGAGAGGATAAAGTTAGCCACACAAAGAAAACAAATGCAATAGAGGAGGATTTCAGAACTAAGAGCGATGAGGGTAAGGAATAAAGCAATCTACTTATTAATTTTCAACATAGGGTTTAATTTTTAAATAGTTTTGCTGGCCTATCAGCGAGGCGCAGCGGAAACCCTATCTAACGACCACCTGCAATTGGCTTCCTACGGTCAGCTCGGCTCTGATACCAAGCTGTCACGGACCCGGAATTGCATATGATTAGGGAAACGCGAAGTCGCCAAGGACCGAAGGACTCGTCAGCCCGGTGGCACGGTACCTGCGCCGTGCGCACCAAGGTAGAACGATCCGACACCCGCTACGTGCGAGCCGGCCGGAAGCGACCAATCTTTCCAAAACCACATACGATTCCGTAATCCGGTGAAGAGTCAGAGTAGTTCCCGAATCCTACTACGCCTAGCAAGGTCGGAGGAGCCCGGCGGTTCTACCCACACCCTAACCTAGCTCGAAAGCTAGTGGGTCACTCGAAAGCCCGGTAGAACGCCCTCACCCTGCCTGGCCGGCACTGCATCTCAGCCAGCGGGTCACTCAACCAACACCTGCTCGACTTAGTAGAAAATGGTACGGCCTCGGTCCTTCACGGCATACCCATACACTTCATATCATTCACGCATTGTGCAGGGGCAGCCTGGAATAACAACTCGGATATCGTCACAAAGCACTACAATACGATATTACTAATAACAGTCCACGATGGGACAACATATTACATCAGTCGGTATATCCGAACACATATCCGAGTACGGAGAAGTTTAACAACAGCGGAAACAAAAGGAGTAAGACCCACAGCGGCAACATGTCCGCTGACCAAAAGCTACACCTATCCCACAGATCGAACACTACCGAGGAACCCAAGTTCAAGCATCGTCAAAGTAATCTTCGACCACCGGCTCACCTGCAAGCTCTAGGATTAACCTAGGTGAGTACGAAGTACTCGCAAGACTTAATCGTGCTTGATTAGATGTCCTACACATGCTAGTTTAGCAACAAGTAAACATGATGCTTCTCAGAGTAACAATATGTAAAGTAACAACATAGCATCATCAGGGTAAATAGAGACAAGTAAATCAACCAGCTAAATCAGACAATAACAGGACATGAACAAATCATCACAAATCCGATTCCTCAAGTTCAAATCCAAGGGGCAGCCCATACATTCAATCCAATCCGATCCATTTAACGATTTAATCCAAGGGGCAGCCCTGTATCCAATTCCGAATCGATCCAACAACGACACCTTATCAAGCTCCAAAGTAATCCATTTAAGACATGATATCAAATCCGAATTGATCCACCAATCTCATTATGATTTAATCTCTCAGACCGCTACCGACAAACCCAACCCTGGGCGACATAATGAGTGCATAACCGCAAGGGGGTAGCGAACCTCCAAGGGGCGTGGAGGCTTGTCCCATTACTCCTCAGTGTTGGTTCTCGCTAATGATCCCGTGTGATAAGGGATGGTGACACGCTGAAGATATGGTTGGTACGGTGACAAAACTTCGAGCTCCTGGGTCACCTTCATGCTGCAATTAGCACCAACCGTACCCATTGTGCACGCCCTCGGCTCTCACAACTCACTTAATGATTTGGGTTGAAGAGCCAGCAGATGTTCCCGACGTGAGACCCATCCTGCTCGTATTAATGTGCTTAACATCTCCTAATGACATCCAAACTAAACATACCCTTATGACGTACAACGGAGACATACACATATAAGCACACATAAAAGAGGGCATACACAAGAGTACGGAAGGTAAAATGCAACAAGCTCTGCTTGCCTTGATCTGGTTGTTCCTGGTCTTGCGGGGAGCTGTAAGCCTGGTGGTCACCTTCGTCTTCGGGCTCTGTTGCAATTAACGCGAAGACCGGAAAAGAACGATAAAAGAATCCATAAGGTCCAGCATGTATGCATGATACTTATGCGGGATGTGCATGCCATGAAGATGCTAGGATGACTAGGGTTCCGTTACGACAAGGAATATACAACTAGAGCAGTTGATGTTACCCTAATGCTTTGCGCATGCATGCACGACAGGTTAAGGGGTCTCGATGAATTAGGGTTAATAGTATTGATGACAAGGCATGGCAATGTGCTGGTTAGGTTAGTATAACACCTGTAATACAAGTCATGGGTTCAATGCAATTATGGTTATAATTGTCGAGTTAGGGTTTACGTGGTACGACGATAAAAGGCTAATCAACTCGAAGTCTATCGTGCATGTAGCCTTACTGGAGTTTCAGTGGTCCCATGTCGTAGGATATCTCGCGAGGATTCCAGAAGTATAAATTTCGTCGAAATAGGAGCTAGGGTTGAAAAACTAGGGATTATCGACCCTCGACGATAACTAAACATCTACCCTAGATATCAGTGTGTGCATGTGCTCAAAATTAATTTTTGATTCAACCATATTGTAGAGAATTTCATAAGCTTTCCAGACATATAAAATTTATCAAATTTGGATGAGTGGTTTGAAAGTTATGCATGTTTGAAATTTCATTCAAAATCTGCCCCCAAACAAACCCTAACCCTAATTGCTAAACCTACCCGAACCTTACCCAGTGCTAAACCCAATTTCTACGCTCACCCGGCCTCAGTGCACCTCAATTCTTCCACTCATAAACCCACCCCGATGACATGCGGGACCGCCCGAGCACCCGTGGCCCAATCAGGAGGGGCCACGCGGTCTCTTCTCTCTCTCTCTCTTCTCACTCTCTCACCCGCACTCTCTCTTCTCTCCCTCTTCTGGAACCGGCCGGCGGGTGAGGTCCAGGCGGCGGAGGCTTGCCGGAGAGCTCACCGGAGTTAGCTCCGGTGATCTATCTGCTCGGGGAAAAGGGGCAGGAGGTGCGGGAGCTCACCCCGAGCACGTTTCGGTTGCTCGTGAGGGACGAGGAGGTCGGAGAAGGGCGGACGACGAGGACCGGCGGCGAGTGGCTTCGGGGCGACGGCGTCGAGGGCCTCCGGTGCCAGATCTGCGAAGAGGAGGGAATGGGAAGTTAGAGGGAGAAGAGGAGGAGCTCGGAAGCTTGGAAATGGAAGGAGGGGGAAACCGGAGCTAGCAAACCGAGCTCGTCGGAGAGGAGGCCGGAGGCGGGGAAGACAACGGCGTCGGGGAGCTTCCTGGGGTGGATCTGGAAAATGGGAGAGGAGAAAAGGTGAGGGAGGAAGAGGGGAACTCGGAGACAAGAAAATGGAGGGAGGGAGCTCACCGGAGCGACGGGAATGCCTCACCGGAGTCGGGACCGGAGATGAGGAAGACGGGGAAGAGGGGAGCTAGGGCAGCGGGGTGGTTAGGGTTCTCGGACAGAGGGGGTGGCAAGGAGGGGGAGCTGTCGGGAGCGGGGTTTTAAAGGGCGGCGCGCTCGGACAGGGGTGGATCCGCCGCCCTCACCGACCAGCCGGCGTCGAGACGTGGCGGGCGGTCCCTGGCGCGGAGGAGGAGAGAAGGGGAGGCTGACGTGTGGGGTCCGCGCGTCAGCGAGAGAGAGGGGGGGCGCGGGCGCGCTGGAGGGAGAGTGGGGCCGGCCGACTGGGCCGGCCGAGTGGCCGCCAGCCCGAGTAGATTAGGGTTCTTTATTTTATTTTTGATTTTCTATTCTACAGAATCACCCCCTTTGTTATTTTATGTGCGAATCTTGCTCCAAATTTTATGAAATTTTTACAGGAGGTTCATAATATTATTCTTGAGCTACTGTAGGAGTTTGAATCATTTTGGGACTGATTTGACCTAGGTCAAATTCGATTTAGGGTTTGGATTCGGATTCGAGCTAGAATTGAGTCCTAGACATGTCCACAATTTCTAGGAATTGGTCAGGGGCTAGGGTATCCCCTTTTAGGCTATTCATGGAGTCTTAGAACATTTCTTCTACTAGAGTTTGCTTCATTCGTCGAAACCCTAATTCTAGCATATTTAGGGTTTGGTGTTAGGGACGAGGATTCACCGGAAGGTTCGATGACTTCAACCACCCTTATCGACGATATTGTTAATTGAGTTACTTCAAATAAATTGATTGGTGTTTGCAACAATTATCCACCGAGGATGAGATATTAACATATTCTATAAAGTATATTCATATTACATCTAAGTTTTAATTGAGGTGGGGGTGATGATGATGACATGTATGCATGGATGCAAATCAAAACCTATCTATCGACTTTAGGTATTACAAAACCTACCCCCCTTAAAAAGATCTCGACCCGAGATCTTTAACGGTCGGCAAACAGGTTGGAAACTCGGTCTTGAGCCATTCTTCACGTTCCCAGGTGGCTTCATCTTCGGTGTGGTTGCTCCACTGAACCTTGAGGAACTTGATGGTACGATGCCGAGTCTTGCGTTCAGCTTCGTCGAGGATGCATACCGGATGTTCTCGGTAAGAGAGGTCTTCATGCAGCACTTCGATTTCAGGGTTGGTCTTCTTTTCAGGGACTCGATGGCAGGCTTTTAACTGGGAAACATGGAAGACATCGTGCATCCGCGACAATCCAGGAGGCAATTCCAGTTGGTATGCCACTGTTCCTCTTTTGGCTAGGATTTGATAAGGACCGATATAACGGGGAGCCAGCTTTCCTTTCATTGCAAAACGGCGAACACCTTTGAATGGGGTGACCTTGAGATACACGCTATCTCCAACCTGGAAGGTAACTTCACGGCGCTGAGGATCTACATAGCTCTTCTGCCTGGACTGGGCTTCACGAAGACGTTCTTGAGCGCGCCCTCCGCGTCACCCTAGGTGGCCACGGGGGTCTTGAGCGGACGAGACCATGGTCGATGCGACGCGGTCACTGCGATGGGTCCTATGGCTATCTCCTCTCCGGGTCGGTTCCAACAGCCGCAATCTAGGAAGGCACGAAGGTCACTCAATCTATTGCGCTCCTGCAAAAAAGATCGAGCCAACGGGGAAGCAAAAGAAGTCATCGCGTGGAACAAACATGTAGCTACGCTCCCGCCCTCTCAAAGTGCGACGGAACGCTACGGGTGTACCCCTCGTGACTAGTGTCTCTAATCTTACCAGACAAGAAAGGAAGGCAAGGCGTCAACAGGCATACGTCACGTGGCTTCCCCCCGTACGGAGCATAAAAAGAAACGGGAATACGCGGCAATGACATACAAGCATGCATCTCTCACACTTACTACGCGGAATAGTAGCAGTTCATTTATGAAATAAGCAACGACGACCTGTAAGAAACATGAAGGTCATCCTTAGGAGCGCGACAACCTTGTTTCTGCACATACGCCGGTGACAAAAAGAAAGTGTGTAACAGTCCATCGTCTACACGCTGCATTTTTCATCCGAGAGAAATAGCAATATGCAATAACATTTCATTTTACATGCACAAGTTCATCTCATACATCCTAGCATACTACATCGAGAATAAAACGCGTGCCGAGCAGATCGTGAGAAGGGCCTGTTACCCTTGACGACCGATGGGGAATGGCAGTGCAGCGACGCGCCCCAACGCTTTACCCCAATCACCTCGAACAGGGGCAACCGCACACCGATGGGGGTACAAGGGCAAACGAAGGCAGCCAGAGGCGAAGCTCCAGCGATGGCGCCCTAGCCCCTTGCATCTTGCGTGGGGAGGACGATGGCGACAGCGCGGAGCGGCAGCCCATCCAATGGAGCTCAAGCCAGCGGCCGGCGGTGATGCCCCGACGGTAGGGCGCGGCCCCTTGGCGGTGGCGCGGCTCGATGTCGGCCACGCTCGGCAGAGGCCCGGCGGCGGCTACCCGGCTGCGGCGCTCGAGCCGGCGACCGTCCAGCGGGCACGGGACTCGGGGACAGCGCGGCAAGCACGGTAGGGGAGGACCCCGGGGACGGCACGGCTGTGTGGCAGGCGTCGGACCTGAGAGGCGGCGCGACAAGCTCCCACGGCGGGGCGCAACCTCTCGGTGGAGGCCCGGTGGCGGCCGCCTACCCTGTGGAGCTCGAGCCAGCGATTGACCGGTGGGCGCAGGACCCGAGCAGCGGCGCGGCAAGCTCTGCAGCACAGCGAGCCCTACGAGCGCAGCTCAGGGCGGCCGTCGGTGAGCACCGCACGAGGCGGTAGGCGGTCGGCGGCGGGTACTGCTGAGGGTGGCGAACGAAGAGCTCAGGGGTGGCGAGGCCCGCGGCTCGGGGGCGGCGCGAAGCCCATGATTCGAGGACGGTGCTGTGGTGCCAGGCGGTGGCGGCCTCGAGGCCACAGCGCAGAGGCAAGCGACTCGGCAGTGGCGGAGAGAAGAAAAGAAGAGAGGGAGCGGGAGTAGCGGCATGGGGGGTTTATGCCGCCCTCCCCCACCGGATGCCCTAGTTGCCCAAGCGGGCTGAGGCCCATTTTGGCCCAAGTGGCCGGCTGTTGCGCGCGCAAGGCGGGAGAAAATGGAAGAAAGAAAAAAAGGAAGAAAAGGAAGAAAAGAAAAAAGAAGAAGAGAAAAGGGAAGAAAAGGGAAGAAAAGGGAAGGAAAGGAAGAAAAAAAAGAAGGAGAAGAGAAAAAGGAAGAAAAAGAAAAAAATGGAGAAAAGGAGTTAGCGTTCCCAGTTTGGCCACGGTTTGGACTTAGGCGATTTTCACTGAGTCCTCGATCTTGGCTCGAGATTTTTGACGTTCATATTCTGCAACCCCGGGAACGCCGCAGCAACCCACAGCTTGTCAATCCGGCTAGCACGCCGACCCCACCAGGATCGGTGCGCCGGTCCGGACGGGCACTGAACGACTGCCCGCACCGGCGAGGGACTACTATTGGAGAATGGGTCCCCTCACTACCCGGTTTTCAACATTTTTTCCGTACGTCAGGGAGATCAATGGACCACGTGACCCATCAACAGCCAAGTTCGTGACAACGCTGAGTCTAAACGTGATGCCACCTCCGCGATAAGGCCAAGCCCGTGGCGACACCGAGTCCGTGACAACGCCGAGTTCGCGATGGCAGCAAGTTCATGACGACCGGGAGCTTGGGGAGACAGGAAGACCACTGCCGCAGCAAGGGGCGCATGACGAGCAAGGCCCGTGGGATATTCCCAGAATATTCTGGGAGGAAAAGACCGGTTTGTCCTCAGAGGTGTTAGTGTATCTAGGGATAAGACTGTAAATCATCTGAGGGCATCTCTGTAATCTCCCCTACCCCTCCATTCTCCCTACAAATAGAGGGGCACCCCCTCCATTCAGGAGACCCCAAAATTATGGAATGCAAGTTTGTTTGCTCCTCCTCTCCTCAAGTTCGCAACGTTGCAGCGAGTTCGAGCGTCTTCGTGTCGGGCAACCCACGTGCGCGGCAACGGTGTTCTCGCGACGTAGTTTCCCATGCAACCCTCGTGGGTCCGTGGAGCCGTGCGGGGGTGCCACAAGTTTACTACCTAGCCTCGTTGCTACGACAACTTTATACATGGATTGAACTGAGAAATGTTCATGCTGGTGGAGCGTCCAGGAGAAGAAGTTACACTTGTTAGACAAGGTGATTGGGGCGACTCGACACACAAGATCAGTCCATGCAATTAGTTTTTGCCCAACCATAGGCCATTGAAACGACACATTGAGAGGAGTTGTAGAAAGAACTTCCACCCCCACGGCGTGTTTTTTCCTAACTACATTATATAGGTTAGGGTACTGCAAACGAAGGGTTGTATTCCCTAATCATATGTCCTCCCTAAATCGGATTTGTGATCCATTGTGTAATAACCTTCCCCATTGGAGAAAAGGACTTTTACTTTCATTAGCCCTGCACAAAACTGGGAATCACCACAACGGAATTCAGCCTGTGCTAGGGTCCTAGGCCGTAGGTATTTTTTTCTTCTCAGTTGTTGCTACATCTTGTCTTCATTAATCAATTTAAATAGTCACCTACCAAGTAGGCGTTTATTCTTTTGCATGAGGTTCTGCACACCTAGGCCACCTTGATCCATGGGTCTACAGACAACACTCCATTTGGTTAACCTATACTTTTGTTTATGACTATCACTCTGCCAATAAAATCGAGAGCGATATAGTCCAAATGCTTCCACACCCTTTGGGTACTTCAAAAAAGGACAACATAAACATCAACAAGTGGATAGTACAGAATTAACAAGAACTAACCTGCCACCAGCGGACAGAATTTTACCCTTCCAACTGCTAAGGTGATTGTCGAAATGGTCATCACTTCTCTTCCAATCACTATTTCTAAGTCTATTGTAGTGCATGGGTATGCCAGGTGGCAAATGGGAAAGAACACTAGCTCACAGCCAAAAAGTCGCATATATTGGAGCTCGTATCCCTTCGCTTGTTCGAAGCAAAAGAGTTCACTCTTGTGAAAATTGATCTTAAGTCCTGAAAATTGCTCTAATACACCAAGTATAAGCTTAGGATTTTTGGCCTATCTGATATCATGATCCATAAATATGACGGTGTCACTGCTTATTGTAAAATGGATAGATCATCCTCAACTAAATGCGGTACTACACCTGTGATGATACCCTTATCCTTGATCTTTTTCAAAAATATTGCCGGCATGTCTGTCACAATATTAAACAAAATAAGCCACATAGGGTCCCCTTGTCAGATACCTTTCTTTCAAAATACGGAGCAGTGTCAGCATTGGCTTTAATCACGACATAGGAATCCTTGAAAGAAATAGGCGACATAGGAACCCTTGAACATTACACAATTTCAACTTTGAGTGTCCTTCTGGCATGCATGCACATGGCAAGTAATCCCGTTTCTTCTTTTGGTCATGATTCGTTTCGTTCCTTTACCCTTTAGCTTTTTATCCTTTACCCTTTAGCTTTGAGTAAAACGTATTCCTTGCTTGTTGCTGTAACCAAGCATGGCATCTTTGCTCCACTTAATGTTTCAGTGATCTGTATATATAAGTCACGACTGCAAACTGACAGACGCCTCGCCCTCCTGTCCCAGCCATCCCTTTCCCTGCAACCAAGCCATTCGTGTACGCCAAAATTCCTTCATTTCTGTTCTATAAACATCACTTCAACTTCAACTCTCATTTGTATTTTCACACACTCGTGCTTTCACATCTAGGATTTAATCATTTTTCTAGTTACCATTACAAAAAAAACAAAAAAATCATTGTTTTCCCCCCTAGATTGTTGTTCTTTCACATATACAAAATAGCCTTTGTTTGTAGTGATCAATACGAAAAAGAACCAACTTTTTTTTTGCATGTTCCACTTCGCCGTTGTTCTTTCACATCTACAACATAATCCCTTTTTCTAGTGATTCTTATAGATAAGTATAGTTGGTATTTCCCTTTACAGTTGTTCTTCAAATCTACAACTGCTCCTTTTCTCTAGCATTAAATCAAGAAACAAAAAAATTCCCTAAAAAAGTCATTGGCTTTCCCTCTTTACTATTATTCTTGTTGTAACAAAAAAAAACCCCAAAAAATAATTGGCTTCCCTTTTTTTTTGTTTCTTCACGTCTACAGTTGATTACTTTCTGTAGTTATCAGTTCCACAAAAAACACCAAAAGATCGTTGGTTGTCCCACTATTCAGTTTTTTTAAAGTAAATCTAGTTGATCCGATTATCTCTTGACATCCATATTACAGTATCAAATTCAACCACCAGGTACTTTATATCTTTTCTTTATTATTTAGTTCTTGGCTATACAACAAGCTGAGTCAATTGCTTCTATTTTCTCAGGACCGTACAAGGAAGCTAGTGTGCAGCTGTGAAGCAGAGTCAGAGAAGATTAATATTTATTGATATCCTTCAGTTTAAGTATTGCTTTCTTGGTGATCCAAGTTATTCCCGGTTCGGAGTCTCTCAAAGGCCAGAGCTGAGAGGTAAATATATGTTATCTCTACTAAATTCATACAGTAAAGTTTCCTATATTGAAATTTCTGACATGGTTACCCTATAGTTTATTCATGCGTGAGGGAAGAGTTGTCTACGTCAGGAGCTTTCGTGTTCTGTGTTGAGACCATCCCATCGACACATGGTCATGTTATCTGCTCGATCACTTGCGCCATGCAAGAAATTAGCAAACTTAGAATACTAGCCAAGTATTCGTGCATTGCTATAGATAAATAAATTAGATTACTAAATATGTCAAGTTATTACTGTCATGTTTTATGACACGTCCTCGATTTTGTCTCAGCTCTTAGTTGAGCTTTAGTTCAGCTAGAGTTGGGAATTGTTTGCAGGGATTTAACACCTTGAACGAGTTTGAATTTTTGAGTTTGGGGTCGTTGGATGAAGAGGACATGTATTAAGGTTTTTTCGACATGAGCATATAGATTTTACCAAATTTTAAAATAGTCTTATAGTAAGATGGGGGAGAAGAAAGTACACAAACCACTGTTACCAACCACCGTTACCAATTGATTACTTTATAAGAGTAAAGATCTCGGTCCACAGGTGCCAAGAGAAAGCCAGAGACGAGAGAACCTGCACACAGTCAAATTTTGTTTAAACGAGGTACTCCGGATGCTGAGACAAGGTGTTATGCTCAGACAGGAGTTCTCATTTCCTGCTAAGATATGAACATATGAAATAATTTTTAAAAATATGCTAAATAAATATTCGCTACCACTTTAGCCCGCGTAAGTGCTGCTAAGGGTTGTAAGAAAATTAGCTAACAATACTATTGTGGAGAACGAGACGATCGATCGATATTAGCACAAAATTTAGATGCTAAGAGATTTAGACGCTCTTAATCAGAAGTTGTGGACATATCGGCAGTAAATATTGCAAGATATGATGTATTCCGCATCGGAGTCTTAATCCATGCACACGTCTATTTGATTTCTACACCATATTGAAGGCATTGTCTTTGATACTGGTGATCTATCTTTTACTTAGATCTGACAATGGTGGTATGATCGTCTCGTACACTAGTACCTGCTATCTGAGGTGAAATCCCTCAATCTGGCCACCGATTGAATCTGACAAAGATGACCCCTTTTAAAATGTATTGTCTTGAAAGATGATTTGCTCTCGTGGTGAATGCCCTTGGTTTGCCATCGCTCGTTGAATTTGGCAACATTAACATAGTACTCTCTCCGTTTCACAATACTTGTCATCCTGACATTTAAATTTTGTTTCACAATATATGTTATCCTACTATCCTCAGGATATATATGTTAGTTTCGCTTATTCTAGACATTCCGTAGGATGTATAGCCAAAAGCCGTTGCAGAAACGCCTCTGACCATTCGAGTTAGAACTAAACATGGTCTCTGATCACGTGATTTCTTGTTGATAACTGATTGACATCACTTTTTTTGCAGGTTAATTTTGTGCAAACTAGAAAGTTTGATACACTACTAAACATAAGTCATGGAAGGAACACCATCTTCGTTGCATAAATGGCGTGATCAGCTGCGAGATATAGACTTTTGGTATGATTTGTAACTTCCCAGATTACATTCCATTTTGAATAAATCTGTCTCTAAAATGATACCCAACCCCAAATACAAAGTTTGTCCGGATTCACATGATATCCTATCTTGAGGTTGCTTGTCTCCTACCGTCAATAGTTTTCGACGTCACCTGCAACAAATGTTGCCATAAGTCTGAAATAGCTTAGATCTAACATGCCAATAAACAAAGCTGAATAAGGTTCCATTTGATTCTACGGTGTGTTTCTTTTCAAAAGCACTTACTTTTTTCCTACTTTGGAATAATATATTGTTTTTTTGGTGTTATAACACAAAATTTACTAGAAGTAAATTCCTGCATTCTACAACACATCACAGCAGCTGCAAATTGGCCACTGATGTCATCGCCATCTCGTATCACCAATCGTTGCTTGAAAGTTAGGCCCAACGTGAAACCTTCTTTATCGGTTTGAAAATTGATTCCCATGTTGGATTTTACAGTCAAAAGTTGAAATTCTTGTTGAAAATTGGAATATCAAAAAGTAAAATAAAACGGAAGCAGAAGGAATAAATTGGGGTAGGCACGTGAAGGACGATTGTGTTTCCTTAGTTTTTTTCTTCTTCTTTCGTTGACATATTAAATAGAATGAATTGCCTCGCTCATACTATTTTATATTCATCTGTCATTAATTTCCCTAAATATTCTAGACACTTGCGAAGGAACTAATCCAATACGCGTCTTTTTCTTCTTCTTTTGTTGACATATTAAATAGAATATTATTTTATATTCGTTTGTTTTCTTGGCTGAAAAACTAAATCGGAGAGATATGTTGAAAATAATTAAGCTCCTCGAGTTTTCATGCGCGCACTATCGATGTTTGTTGCAGTATTTCTGGCCAGTTGGCTGTGGATCATTTCCATTACGTAAAGTAGTAATAAATTTGCTTCTGTGCCCAGGCTGGATTGGTACCGTCGCACGCTGGAATATGATGGCTTGAGGATGCATATATTCCCCCTTCTGGCTGGTGGTGGTGTGGTCTGGAATGTTGGGGTGGGGCCCATGGCTTCATTCACACGGGCCTTATCTACCATCGCCGTGGAGGAATACTACAGTAAGAAGCCCTTTGATCACGTGATAAAAGTGGGCCCTAGTAAGAAGTACGAGCTGGCCGTCGCGGTGGCAAAGGACCTCGGCCTGCTCGACCAAGAATACTACAGCCTCAAGGAAGAAGACGACAACCACCAGTACTACTCCTACGGGCGCTATGGTGGTACCTCAGATCAACTCGTGATTGTTGCTCACTTGACAACACAACACTTCAGAATAGTTGCTCAGATCAACAAGCGGTTGTTAGCCCAGAGGTACCTGCTCCTGGTCGAGAACCTCCAATGGCCACTTGACCTTAGCAGTTTTACAACGGACATCAGGCTTCCTCCGCCCAGCTGGACAGATTCTCGATGGTTCATCTCGACGACTTCTCGTGATGTCTACAACGAGAGCAAGTCAGAAGACCATGGAGCTATATCCATTCACGAAGATGACCATGTTCTGTTGCTTGCCCTCTCCGCGCTGAGTCACTCCGCTGAGCACATATTCAACATGATCCGTCAAGAAAGCAAGGAGTATTGGCATCGCATAGCCCTCCACTGCTTCCACTACATCATGACCATCTTCGCCAAACATTCGCAGGCTGTTACTGTTACCTCGGATGAGCTCATCCACCAGTCGGCCGCCCAAGGCATCCTGCCAGCTCCTACGTGCACCAAGGAAGAAGAAGAAACCGGCACATGCAGACGCAGCAGCAAGTCTGCCTACATGCATCAAGTTGGGAGCGTCATCCTTGAAGCGTTTCAGGAGTACTCTCTGTTGCAGCTACCCTTTTCTCCTGCTAAAAATGCTGATGAAGCCACCAAAACTGCTGCACACTTCTTTGCATACCATGACCTCATTGCACAAGCCATCACAGTAGATGAACTCTCTGATAACAAGAACAAATGGATCTCTTTCATGGGTGACCATGGGTGGCATGTAAGCCGAGAATGGTTGAGCCAAGAGGAAACCAGTGGCCCCTCAGCACTTATTCTAAGAGGTTGCTCACCGCAATCTCTCATATTTTCCAAATTGAACCATTTCTTGCCCAAAGTCTGTTTCCTTCGTGTTCTTGATCTCTCCTATACGCCACTAAAATCACTCCCTGCCTCAGTTGGTCGTCTACACAACCTTCGGTTGCTTTCACTCAGAGGATGCCATGATCTCAAAACACTTTTCAGTTCCTCCACAACTAGTACCACCGACTCAACAATGAATACTAGTTCATATTCACCACTGTCCACTCTATGCCAGCTTGAAATTCTTGATATGAATGGAGTTCCTTCTTCTCATCTGACGCAAGACATGGGTGACCAAAAGAGAAATTTGATACACCTCGACATGTCCTATTCAGAAGTAACTACTTTCCCTCACAATTTTTTCCAGGAGATGTCAAATCTTGAAGAGCTTATCCTTGTCAACTGCTCCAACCTCGTGGAGCTACCTCATTCCATGGCTGCCCTATCCATCCTAACGACCCTTGAGGTCACAGGGACTCAAATAAGATACTTCCCTCAGAAGATATTTGAAGAAATGCAGAAGCTTCAATCGCTCAAGCTCACCGACAACAAGAAATTGATTTCACTCCAACAACCAACCTCAACGGCCCATGGCTTGATGGATCTACACGGTGAAGGACGAGAGTCAATCATGGGGGAAGAAATCAAATTGGAAGGGCATCCTACCTTAATATCCTTCTTGCTGATCGGCTCACCTCACATAAGGCGCTTGTCCTTGCACGGATGTAGAAGACTTGAGTCTGTGGAGTTCAAGAATCTTGGTGCTTTGGAGGAGCTTGATTTGTCTGGTACAGCTATCAAGGAGCTCCCTGCCGACATCCCCAATCTTCCTCAGCTTAGGCAGTTGCTCCTCCTGGGTGTTCCTTCTCTGAGGCGATTTCCTTGGCATAAGTTGGAGCGACTCCCAAATGTATTTTTATTGGATCAATGTGCAGAAGGAAGTGGTAATCACTATGATCAAGTTGCCCAGGTGTGTGTTAGTGATTCCAGGTTCTTCTATAGCTTCAATGACACTGCTATGGGTTTAGTCAGGGATGGACATTTTTTCCAATCTTTCTATGTTCGAGTTGCACCATGCATTACAAATAGCAGGCGGCTGCAAGATGAAGAAGGCATGATAGATAGCAAATTGCGAGAGTTCGTGCAGAAGCAATCAACTTATTTGGATGTATACAGCAGCTGTAATGCAGAGGAAATTGCAGTTACATCGTCGATTACAGCTCCCCTTCGCCGAACTGAGCGCCATGTGGAGATCACAGGGATGCAACAGAGTTCGTATGGTTTACGCTGTCTTCTACGAGTCACCAAATCAATATCAGTGACATGTGATAATTCTATCCGCTGGTTTTCTGGACTCCCGACTTGGGACGTCAGGTTCGACGAGCTAGAAGAATGTGAGCTTCATTGGTGCCATAAAATGGAAGTAGTTTTTCAGGGTAGAGATATACCCTTGAAACATCTACGGAATGTGCTGGTTTGTAACCTCAAAAGTCTAGTTCGTTTCTGTCCAGAATATAGTAATTTTGCGTTCAGCACACTAGAGCACCTGCACATAGAGTGCTGCCCAAGATTGGAGGACATGACGCCAGATATAACGACACTACCATGTCTCAAGACACTTGACATCCTGTTCTGCTACAAGCTCAAGACAATTTTCTACACCTGGCGTGGTCAAGGTGGTACTTATCAGCTCCCAAGCCTCCAAAGGATACGTCTCCAGGAGCTGCCACTGCTCCAGCACTTCCACCGCGACGACGTCACCATAACGGCTCCGATGTGGAAGGAGCTGCACGTCCGGGGGTGTTGGAGCCTCCGACACCTCCCGCGCCTACAAGGTCAGTCGGAGACGGTGAAGGTGAAGGTGAACGGGGAGAGGAGCTGGTGGGGCAAGCTCCAGTGGGGCTCACCCTTGCGCCGCGACAGCTACGAGCCCAAGCTTCCTCCGAAGTTCGCCTCCTTCGATGAGCGTGCCAAGATGAGCAGCTACCTCAGATGAATCAACCGAAGCTCATCAATACATCCATGCATCCATTAGTTGGTACGTGATTTCTCTTGGTATATCCTGTGTTCATCAACCATTCACCGGAGTACCTAAACACCTGCCTTATTAACAGTGTTCCACCATACATCCATACTGTATATGCCAACTATGTACCCTTGTGTCATCCCCTTGCCTCCATACATCCTAAAAATACATGTCATTTACACACCCTTGTGCCCATCCTCTGCCTCTGTACGTGCGTAAAAATACATGCTTGTCATCTAAAAAAATATTCAATTAGTGATGTGAATTCTACTACCACATATGACTTCTTAGTGATTGATGTTGTGTTTCTAAATAAAAGCTCATTTCCCTGGTTATTGTCGACCAGTTTCCTGGCCATCCATCTAGTGACAACTAAACCATTTTGTCTCGAATCAAATCAGGTCGTTTCCAAAACATACTGTTGGAGTGTCACCTATTCAGTGCTTGGTGTTATTGTTTATAGATGCGTGTCATGAGTTGTAAACTATATAATGTTGGTGTGATCGTTTGTATTTGTGTGTCACTTGAGTTGTAAGCTATGTAATGTTTGTATGGGGCGTGAGATAAGAACCCATAGTTTAATTATGAAGTGTGGTTTGTAATGTTAAGTGGCATATGTTTGACTAGAACTGCTGTAACAGCATTACTGGTTTTATGTGTGAAGACCCATTTTATTGTATGAAGTCATGTGAGCATCTACCAGTCGTGGGAAAATATTAGATTTATCCTAAGCTCTGCTTTTCTGCCCTCTTTATAAAGAGCAAGCGACTCAAAAAACAGCTCGCTTTCTATATTTTTATCAATAAGGTGAAAAACAGTTCTAAAATTGTATTTCAAACTGTCTTGGCATATGCTTTAACTGAAACACAGAAGCATAAATATGAAATATGAAAGACAGCCTACTAAGGAGGGAGGGCAGTATGAATGATCATCTGCCCACTGCTGCTTACTCATCCTCAAGGATTTATGTGAACATCACTTCTCACTTTGATGGTGTTCATTGCAGCTAGTTGCTGGGCCTAGGGAACCCAGTAAAGATAGTTTAAGAACAAATGAACACTGCATAGATGCTTAGGAGGCACAACAATACGCCACGACCGTAAGAGAAGATGCAGAAAACACAGACGGGCACAAAGCTAGCACTGGCATATTTCATCGAGCCTGTCATAGGCATATGCCACTTCAGTTTCTGGTTCTTTTTACGTATGCCAGTGTACCAAGACATGGATTTATCTCAGTTTTGTACACTACTTAAATTACATTCAACTTATGAGCCTACAAAAATTTAGGTCGTAACTGACCGAAACATTCTGCGTGGCTTCCTAATAAAGCAGGGATTGGTCTGAAAATACTGACCCAAACTGGCCGAGTCAATAATTTGCAAGGTTGCTCCAAATCACGGAATTTTTGTAAATCATCCCAAGCTGATGTCAAAAACAGAAGCTTTTTAACGTCCAGAACAGATCATTGGGGGGCAACTCAATCTGCTTGCGGACATATTCTGATATTCATGCGTAGGCACCTTATCGACTGCAAAAACAGTAGAAAAAATCACATCTTTCAACAAGAACAACCAAATTCAATTTCAGTCAATGAGAGGGGGCATAGCAAAGTGCAAACCTTCTCCCCAGCTCGTCATCGTAGGGCATGAAGCCAGCATTTTTTGTGCAAGCGATGTGATATCGTCCAGAGTCATTTCATCTACGTACTTCAAGAAGTGCTGGCTCGGTTTCCTGCTGTAACATCAATCAGAAAGGAAGCAGAAAAGGTTCATTAATTCTCCACCAAAGAAGCAGGTTTAGTTCGAAATAAGGGTAATATCAGTTTTACCATAAACCATTAGTCAGAATTTGCCTCCCAATGTCTTCTGTAAGATTTGTCTATGAAGATAGCAAATCATATCGAATTTATTGAACAAAGCAAAGCAAGAAATTTTTTGGGTGGGGGTGGGGGGGGGGATGAGATACTCTCTGCAGTTACCCTGGAGTCGAGGTTTGTGTAGAACGGATGAAATCGTTGAATGTTTTGCTTGATTCAGCTCAGCTTCAGTTACTGAATACACAAAGAAGACAATTGACAGGTTTGAGAAAAGGCGCATAGGAAATGCATACAGGATACGTGGATACGTGGATACGTATCGGGCCGATACGGATACGGGGATTCGTCAAATTCTAAAAACACCGATACGGGGATACGTCTAGGTATTTTTTTTTAACGTAAAATAAATATAATACATATTGTAGTTTAAAAAAATTAAAGAGGATGATGTACATAAGAGCTATACCGCATACAGAAGTTGTAATATTGGCATCTGAACTAACTTCAAAATTTTGCTTATTACTTGGTAGCATAGTAAATCTGGAAAGAGCAGTTATCATGGCATCCAAAGATTTAAACTTGGGTTGAGTTTGCCAATGCAATCCCAAAGGAATGTTAGATTGCTTGGAGCAAACTTCTGGATGAATCACTAGCTTTTGCTTTATTATATCAAGATTAAACCAGCACTAATCTAAACAAATGAACTAAAGTCATATACTCATATGAGGCTTGAGGCGAACTCAGACTCAGTGACTCAGTGCGTGAACAAATGAACTAAAGGGGGATGGAGGAGGGCGACGCACCAGTGAGTCGGGGGGCGACGACTCCGGTTGAGCTCCGGGCTCCGGCAGCCTAGGGGGCCTACCGGCCTAGGGCAGCGGCCGGGCGGAGCCGGCCAGCTGGGTGGCTGTCTCCGGGAGGGGGCGGTGGAAGGGCCAGCGGGCGCCGGCCGCCGGGCGGAGGGGCGGCTCCCCGCACTTGCGCTGCGCCGTGCCGCGGTGCCGCCTCGGGCGGAGCTCCCCACGCCGCCTCAGGCCGAGCTTGCCACTCCAGTGGCCGCCGACGGAGGTGGAGGGAGGAGGAGGTGGACCCGGGCCGGCGGCGACGGGAAGGGAGGGGCGGACGCGGTGGGTGCGCGCGCGGTGGCGGAGGGTGGCGGAGGGGCGGACGCGGAGGCGGAAGCGGAGCTGCGGAGGGGCAGAGGCGGACCCGTGGAGCGGCCGAGCGGGCTAGGGTTAAACGCGGCGCGTCCGCGCGTGATAATGGGCCAGGCCATGTCCGCGGCGCGTCGCCGGCGAGTCAGCGACGTATCCGGTATTTTTCGTCTTTATTTTCGCGCTTTAATCGCTGGATACTCCGTGGATACGTATCGGCGACGTATCCGTATCGCATCCGTATCGGATACGGTATCGGACGCGGATACCTGTCCAAAGTGGCGTATCGGTGCAGCGGAGGTATCCAGCGTAGCAAAGAACAAACAAACAAAATGAATCACCAGCCTTCCAATTATAATTTGAAAAAGTCAATATCGCAATTGATAGTTATAGTGGTTCACAACTTACAAAGCCGGGATGCAGTCCTTTTCCAGGACCACCAGAGGAGAATGAAGCACCATCACCCCTCAAAGTGTGCAAATATTATGTTGACAAATCAGCTCGTGGATTTTTCTTTTACAATCACACTGCAATTGGTTAATCAACCATTACCATGTTCATTCTAAGACATCACTATACCTGTATTACATTCATGATTGTAGCTTGTTTCTCCTGACGCCAGCATCCTGGAACTTCAAAAGCCAATGCTACGTGCGTCATCTGCACAAGAGGAGCATGGTTCTAATCTTGAACAGGAGAGGGCTGAAAGAAGTTAAAGACAGAAGAGTTTATCACGTCAGAGTCAGTTTTGTGCCTGAAATCTCCACCCGTATATGCGGACTTCGGTTTGTGCACAGGGGACACCTTGGGCAGATCAGACAACAAGGGTTCTGCAATTTCTAGTAAATGCTGGTGATTCACGCCTGATGCAGCTAAACCAAGCGGTCAGCAGTATAGTTTTCCTGTTACAATAATAAACATTGCTCCCTACGTTTACTTAGAAATTGGCATTAATTGTTAAGATGTACAAAGAAGGTGAGGCCCAGTAACCACCAATAATTCTTCAAACTCCAAACCGAAAAAGATAAAAGTTTGGGTTTGCATATGCAGATGATGAATTCATGAGAGATTGTCGAATGACGAGATGATGCCGCGTACGCCGCCTTGGAGTCGCACCCGCCTTCGTACGCACCGCACGAGCCCCGGGCAACGCCGAAGCTGGCCACGTCAACGGAGAACGCTGTTTCCCTGTCAATCAAACAAACATTAGCCAAAATCATTAATATGCTAAAAAGAGAGAGAGAGAGAGAGAGAGAGAAAATTTAGTTACTCACCAACAAGCTTGCCATTGACGAAAGCGTAAAGCTCATGTCCTGTTGTGTTCACGTGCAACGTGTAGCTCGCTTCTCCCTTCTGTTCAAAGCTGCATTGTGTTAACTATTACCAGAAATGCACGTTTCAAATTTAGATGCATGGATTTATATTTGTTTTCATCTTTGATTACCTGGTCCTGTACCATATAGTGTATGTAATTCTGGACGCGGAAGCAGCTGAAGACGCCATGCCACACTTGGCGAGAGAAGACGCATTCCGTAAACAGATGAGAGATCCTGACAGAATATCTTGTTCTGTAATCCACCAATTGACCACACATTAAACCATCAAGAGTAACTTGGATCCATGCAAACCTGCAAAGGATGCCTCAAACAATTTTGCTGAACAAGACACACATCTCACAGACTCATATACAAAATTGACAGCCTAACTGTCGTGAAAATGCCCCATCAAATTGTTTTGCTGAACTCTGGCCTTGGCTGCTAACATCAGCTACACCATGGGCAAATGGTCTCAACCTCAAGCACCAAAGCATTTACAATTCTTATCTTCTGTAATTCAAGCAATGCTACACTCGCCAAAACCCCAGCAAGTCTTTTCTCAATTCCAGTTTGGAGGAGATCAAACTGTTTGATTCTTCCGTGGAAACAAGAGCGCAGATCTTAGATGAAGGGCTTCCCGTCGCCGGGCGGGGCGGCGTCGTCGGCGTGGACGTGGAGCAGCAGCAGCACCGCCGGCAAGGTCTTGGGTTTGGCCACCCTTATCCTCGGACGGTTGCTTGTTTTGTATTGTCTTGGCAGGTGACTATATTACATATATATAATGCTAGGGGCGATCTAGATTGGCAATTCCTACCTAAAATCCTCCACACAATCCGTCTGTTATGGTATGTTTGGTTGGTGCCTAAGTTTGCCTTGTTAAAAGTTTGGTAGGCTATAATATTTTGGCTCTTGTTTGGTTAGTTGTTAAAATTTTAGCTGCCATGAAAACTTACTCATCCTCCTCACATCGCCTTTACAATTATTGCCAAAATTTTATCTAACAAAATGTCAAGAAATCCCTAGCCAATTGTTTGGCTCAAATGGTATGACATGCCATGACATCACAAAACATACCCCATACCACATCCTTCACCGCTATAGCCACGTACCTACAGCAATGGTGAACGCAGTGAGCGTCCGTGTGGCGGGAGGTCGAGGTTCTACCTGTCACTGACACCAAAAAAGTCTCTTTCCCTTAAATGACTGCTGCGTCTTGCTTTAGAAAGCAACTCTAGTTTAGCACAAGCTCCAAGGATTCGGCAACTCAAATGCACGGTGATATGGCGCGAATCAAATAATCCAACTTCATGCAAAGTGTGCTGCTTCTGAAATCACGATAACACTCCATACAAAGTTAATTACGACCTAGCTAATATTATTGTTGGAGATGCACAGATTAAAAAAGAGTGGCGTAACTGTAGATGACCAAAAGATTATCAATAACCAGCAGTAGCAGTTGATGATTTTTTTTTGAGATAACACACTATTTTACTGATTTGCGGCATCAGGAAAGTCCCTGGCCGCTGCAGACAGTACAAAATGAGGTACATCCGATTGCCAAAGCATAATAGAACCCGGAGCCAAATTGGCTCCTTGTTTTGCTAACATGTGCGCAGTTGTATTACACGTCCTATTGCAGTACTTAATTTTGTAGTCAAGGAAACAGTTATAGAGCAGGGATTTTAACTGACGGAAGAGTATTCCGAGATGGGCCAAGTCATAGTCATTAGATTGGAGAGCTAGTTGTAGTAGTTGAGCATCTGTTTCTAGAATGATTTTGGTAAACTGTGCTTTGGAAGCAAACCGAAGGGCATGCAAAGCGGCCGATGTCTCAGCATGAAGGGCATTTGCGAGGTTTTGCAGCTGACCCATACCAGCTCCTTGAACTGTGCCATTTGCATTCCTGATGCAGAAACCCCAGCCACCTTGTCCAGAATCAGCACAAAAAGCCCCATCAATGTTTATTTTGAGGAATTCAGATGAAGGAGGGGTCCAACATAAGTTGGAAGGAGTACGAGCTGGAGAATTTTGAGTCTGAACTATGTCGAAGTCAATCAACTGCCTGCGCCATCTGGATACGAGATCATTGACTTGGCAAGCCTGATCACCTGCAAAGACTGCATTACGAGCAAACCATATGTTCCAAAGGAGGACAACGGCATTCTTTAAATTGTCAGAAGACTGGGAAAACAGGTTAGAAGACACTTCCTGTATATTGGCACAAGAGGATAGTTGGAGACGGATATGATCCATACCGGACGCTCTCCAGCAGGATTTGGAGAATTTGCACTTGAAGAAAAGATGTCCGCCATCTTCATTCAATCGTAAGCACAACGGACAAATAGGATTCAGATCGATACCCCTGTGTCTCAGATTAGATTTGATGGGCAGGCTATTGTGAACAAACCTCCATAGGAACATACAGATTTTCTTGGGGAGACACAGACTCCAGATCTTCTTCCAGGGTCCAGTTTGAGTTGTTGTCGGATGAGCTACAGTAGCAGATGAAGATGGTTGCCCTGCCTCAACTTCAGATAGCATAAGACATAGTTTATAGGCAGATTTGACAGAAAAAACACCCTTTGGGTCTGGATGCCATGCTAAGAAATCGTTGCTATTATTTCCGATTGGAATGCTTAGAATAGTTGTGATATCGTTTGGATGAAACATTTGGGCAATGAGTTCCTTATCCCATTCCCCGGTTACTGGACATATTAGGTCATTAACCATGCTTACCTGATGATCTCCTTTTGGGGTCGAGGGGCGTCGGGTGATCCCCTTAGGAAGCCATGGATCTTGCCATATGTTGATATTCGACCCATTGCCGACCCTCCAGATAATACCTTTCTTCAGGAGATCGATGCCCTTTAGCAAGCTTCGCCAAGTATAGGAGATGCCAGAGGTCAATCTTACTGACATCATATCACCATTTGGGAAATACTTAGCGCGTAACAGTCTCGCACACAAGTTCTCTGGATTCTGGATGAGACGCCATGCTTGGCGCGCCAACATGGCAAGATTGAAGAAGTGCAGATTCCTGAAACCAAGCCCCCCTTCATTCTTGGGTTTAGTCATTTTATTATTTGGAATCCAATGCATTGTATGCTCATTGTCCATCTGATGATGCTGGAATCTATCCAACGGTAGAATACCACCAGATAAATGCTGCAACTAAAGCTAAACCATCGCATGCCAGAAAACAAGGAGAAGAAGGTTAAAGGAAAATGACAATGGCTGGATCACGACTTTGCAAGAGGAAGCAGTTTACCTACTACTCATCAAAACACCTTAATTTGCACCCGCAATTCATGTTTCATTTTGCAACAGAACATATGTAATATGGAACTCCTAAATTCAAGGGTACACGGCCTCCCCTAGACCGTTGCAATCCCTTACCAACAATCTACAAAGATGTGCTCACCAAAATCCAGGTTATTCAATCATCCCGACAAAGCAAAATCGTGTACCAGCTCACTCACACTCGCAAAGCTTCCAGCGCTACTGAGTACTGACCAGCTTTCACATTGCCACTCTGCCTTGCCAGGCGGACGTATGCCTCGAATCTCTTGACTGCTTCAGCACATTTGAGTGGATCATGTGCGTTGCTCTTATAACACTCGAGGCAGCCTGCTCTCTCGCCAGTGCATGGCACGGGGTTCTGGTAAGGCAGCTTGAACTCGTCGTGCAGCTCCTTGGCTCTCTTGCTGAGTTCTTGGCGCATCACGGCCTCCTGCTTCTGCAGCTTCTCTAGCGCTATTCTCACTCTCTGCCAAGACGGCACGTATGACTTCCACCTCCTGGATTGCAGGTGGGGGTGGTGGAGGAGCAGAGGTTACTGGTAGATACATGGGATGCTGCAGCGGCTACCCAGGAGAAGGGCTGCTCTTGGGTTCACTTGGAAGTTCCTTGGCATTGTCCTGAGGCTCTTCATGTTGCTGCACAGTCTTCTTAGGCTTGAGTTTCCTCATTTCCTGGCCTTCCTTTCCACCTTCTCATCCTCACGAGCGAGTTGGTCGATTAACTTGATGCTTATCTGGATTGTGGAATCACCCATGGCAGAAAAGAATCCTGAAATAGCATAGTCCTGATGGCGTCCGTATGCTGAAGTGGAGAGGGGTGGAAATAGAACAAGGAAGGGATGGAGATCTCACCGTGCCGGCCGGCCGGCGTAGAAGGGTTATCAGATCTGGGCAACAGTGGAGAATAGGCGCAGAACGTATTGATCGCTGCTTCCCTTGTGGTCTTTCTTGTATTTTGGGGGAGCAGTCCTGAACACGAATTGAAGGGGTTCAGGTTCAGATCCCCTAGAGAGTGGATTTGCCTCAATCTGGATGGCTTAAATCCGGTAGAGGAGAGGACGACGCCGGCTACGAGGAGCACTCCGGTGGTGGAGGAGGGCAAGAGACGGCCAAGCCACGCGTGAGGTGAATTGTTAACACAAACTTCCATATTTTACTTTCTTCTTCAACAAGCACTAGATGAAGTTAAATCAAAAGCATAAAAAAAATTGAATTAAAAAAAAACTTAAAACTTGTTAACAAAGAAGCCATCTTTCATCGAGATGATAACAATGACAGGGCATCATCGACGAAAAACGTTGTGCGTAGCACCAGATGATGGACCGGACAAACCGGAAGGAAGAGGCAAATAGATGATTCAATGAGAACATGCGTGATGATGTGTGGGCTGTTCACCATGTAATCCAAGAGGAACCAAAAAAAGTGTCGTTGGAATGCCACAGAGGAAATTGAGTTACCTCACTTCAGCTCACTGGATAGCAAAGGTTGTTGGTTCCGGTAGTTGGAATCAACCGGTCCTTAGTTTCAACCCCAGGCACAAACAAGCTTACGGAGATGTTCGACTCCGTCAAGCTCCTCAGCAGTGCGTGTGCAGTATTATGAAAGAAGACGCACACGCAGGGGTGTGACTGAGGTGTGAGTGTGTAAGTGGCGTGCGTTTGTGTGTGTCTGTAAACTCAGAAAAAAAAATTACTAGTCATACCATACAGCGCCAGTCCAGTTACAAACCCAACCAAATTCCTAATCAAATTCGTAAACATCATCATTTTCACTATTTCTTCTCTCCCTCTCCATAACAAGTGAACAGATCGCACAAGGACAGGCTACTCATCCAGGTACTAGCACAGCTCCAGTTCCTCCCCACCATCTCATTCTGATTGTGTTGGATTTGGCTTGTCCGTCCCATGGAACTTTCTCCCGTCATCAACGGCCTCCCTGTTGTCAGATCAAGAAAGATGAGTGAGACAAAAAAGCATATAGCGCCGCCATGTCTACACTGAATTGCTGATGCTAGTGTACGTATTTCCTCTCTTTTTTGACAGACGGAATTCTTTTACTACCTGAACGCGCTCACAAGCTCTTTGTTCTCTGGCTCAAGCTGCACCCCCTCGTAGAACGCATTCGCGGCTTCATCGAACCTCTGTTGGTAAAGTGCAATCCTTGTGTCATATATGTAACCAGCCATATAAAGATGAACGGACAGGGAATGAGTCTCCAATTGCTGAAAGTGACGAACCTGCAGCAGGCGCAGGGCTGCACCTTCCCTAAAGCAAGCTTTTGCCCAATCTGGCCTCAATGCTCGACATGCTTTTGCGTCCTCCAGTGCACGTTCAGCTTGCCCTGCCCGCAGCCAACAAAGGCTTCTGTTTGACAGCAATGCAGCATCATTTGGGTTGAACTCAATAGCCTGAAATGCATTTTCATTCCAATGTGATTCTCTTAAGATATAATCCAATAAACCTACGTCAATTGATAAGCGAAGGATGGTTTGAGATTGCGTAAATACTCAGATGTCAAGTGAACTTAGAATTCTTACCTGCGTATACGCATCCACTGCTACTAGGTAGTCTTTTCTTCTGAAGGCATCATCACCTCTTGATTTGGCTTCCAAGGATCTCTTTTTTGCTTCAGATGAAACCTGCATATCAATTTAAGTGCTGTCAGAATTGCTCCATTAACATTGGATTGTCGAGTCTACTGTTATTTAAAATAGACGTCTTGGCTATTATCAAAAGTATATGCGATTATGACACACCTCAACAGGCTGTTGTCTGGCTGCTTTATCAAATGAAGCTTCATGTACTTGCGCCTGCAAAATGTATTCATATGTTGAGTTTGACAGAGAATTTGCAATGTAAGAGGTTTCATGAACCTGCGGAGTTATAAAATAGTCACCTTTTCCTCAGCCATTTTAGACAATGTGTATTCTACTATTCCATCAACAGTCCAATTCGAAACACCTGGGACTGGAGACGTCAGTGGTAGAAGATGTTCCACAATTTCAAGGTTATTCCTTAATGCAGCAACCTGTATTGGCTTTAGTCCATCCTATAGGAAAGAAAAAAAAAGGAAATGGCAATCAAAAGTTAGCTTCACTTGGGTTGTACAATAAACATGCAATAATTGAAATGTGATTATACAGGACAGAACTGTTGCTTCATCACGGCACATGAAAGATAGATAAATAATCAAATAATTACTGCCCAAAAAAGAGTAACTTTTAACTGAAATGGATTATTGCTTTTTTCCCCCATCCTTGACTTAAAGTTTGCATAGAAAAGCCAGTAAGAGCCAGTAGTACAGTCTAGCTAAAATGCAGTCACGATGATTATACACTGTAATATGAAATAGAAGAAATTATAGCACCACTACACCAGCAAGTTATATGCAGTCAGCCTGACTTACATCATCAGATGTATCTGGGTCACCTCCAGCTTTAAGCAAACATTTGAGTATTTCCACATTACCACTATCTGCAGCAATGTGCAATGGGGTTGCTCCACCAGCAATGACATTTGGGTTTGCACCTGCCTATGTTGCAGAATTAAGTTAGTTATTGAGGAAGATATATAGATAATACTGGGTATATAAGTAAACAGGTATGTAGAACAGTATTGTGTATTAGATCAATCCAGAAAGAGAAACAAACTAGCAAAAAAAAGAAGCGAAAAGAAGAAACATTTGAATCATTTCCTTCGACTGTATGCTTGTACACACGCATTATGACTTGCATTGCAGTAACAAAGCAACACTAATCAGCACAAGAGATGGGTTCTCTTTTATTCATGTGTATGTCTGTTTGAATTTCCAAGGCATAAACGACATTATCAAATAAGGAAACAGAGAATCCAGTCACCAAAAGACTACGTTATGACATCAAAATGACAAAATAAACCATAGCAAACAATCCTTTTACTCATCCAATCAGATCATGTACCTGGATTAGAACCTCCAAGCATGGCAGGGAACCAGCAGCAACAGCAGATAACAACGACGTGATACCATCAGCAGTTTCAGTGTTTGGCTGCAACAGCAAGGTTTGGAAGAACTAGCTTGAGTATAAGTTAAGGAAATCCGACCTCTAAATTCAATTCATATACAGCGATTCAGAAAAATAATTGATGCTACAGGTGTTTGCTGCTCATAGTTACAAATCAAGGAGTAACAGTTCTTCCAATCTTAAAGAAGATGATGGAGACTAGGACCAAATAACAGCATGTTAAAATAAAAAGCTTATCCCCCGTTACATGGTTAAAGCCAGCTGGTGCTTGGTATTAAAATCACCACATAGTCAGGAGTATTGCACTGAATAACTGAGAACTCAGATTAACAAACTGATGGAGAGAATTTCTAGACCACATACTACCTTAGCATTGTGTTCGAGCAGAAGTTTGACTGCGTCTTGCTGTCCATGACCAGCAGCCCAAACAAGGGGAGTACCAGCATCGCTTTCGGATTCGACATCCACTCCGTTATCGAGAAAAAGCCTCATGAGCTCTATGTTTCCTGTACGAGACATCCACATTTTGTTCCACTTCAACACAAAGAACGACAGGACAGACAGATCGATTAGCATTGATGTTGCATGGGGCATCTTCATTACCTATCCCTGAGGCATGATGCAGTGCTGTGGCTCCCATACTAGACGCGACAGAAGGATCGGCTCCGTGGTCGAGCAGGTACTTTACGGTTTGCACACGGCCTTGCCGTGTAGCATGGATGAGTGGAGTTTCACCTGGTAGCAAATGGATTCAGGTAACACATTAACAAGCATGAATTGCATTGCATAGAAACATCATTCATCCTAAAAAAAAAGAGGTAAGTCAGTATCAGCATGGAGTTAGGGTACCATACCATCGTCGTCCTTGGGGTCGACGGGGAGGCCGAGCTGGTCAACGAGGAAAGCGCAGACCTCGGTTTGGCCCTCGCGTGCGGCGAAGTGCAGCGCGGTGCGCTTGTTGGCGTCCCGCACGGCAGCGGCCACGGCGGCCGCGCCCTTCCCCTCCTCGTCGAGCGCCGCACCAAGCTCTGCACAGGGAAGGAAAGCAAGTGAGGAAGCCGAATGGAACAAAAGGGTCGCGTCGGCACCCAAGGGGGAGCACGTACTCTTGAGGGAATCGAGGTCGCCGGAGCGCGCCGCTTCGAGGAAAGCTTGCACCTTGCTCCGAGCTGCAGCCACGCACCCAATAGATCGAAGTGAGATGAACTCGTTTGCTTACGACAGACATGAGAGATGGATGGATTGGTGAAGGTACCTGAGGGGGCGGCGGCGGCGGAGTCGGCCATGGGAGCCGGAGGTGGGGAAGAGGGTTTAAGGGTTCTAGAAGCTTCTGGAGGCGGCGGGGTTGAGGGAGGAACTAGACAGGGGTCTCTGGAAGCCTTTATGGAGGCCCATTTGTAAGGAGGGCCCACTTCACTCATATTCATTTCTTTGATCATGTAATCGCAATATCTACTTATTATGTACCATCATCCCTAGCAACAAAATTAGATTGCCTCAAAGTTATCAACTTTGTTCAGCACTGTCACCACCCCAAATTCCGGAGCCGCGACGTGTCGCCCGTAACTGCCTGGGATGTTTCTCAGTTGCGGGAGTGGTACAGATACAACACCAGCACAGCGTTTAAACATCAAATTTTATTACAGAACGACAAAAAAAAGCTTTGTAGCAGTTAAGTTTACATTAATCTGAGGCATTCAAGCCCAAAGTTATATTATAAACAAAATGAGCCTCTACCACAAGCGCCTTGAGCGCGGATAAGACCTAATATTCACGTGTTCATCGTCGTTGAAGAATTCTTCATCAAACGGTCCTTCATCGTCGTCTTGTGCATCTGTTGTGATTGGTGCAGTAATGAGTACATGGCGTACTCAGCAAGCCACATTGGGAAAGCGTACTACTAACTACATGCACTGGATTTCAAAGGAGAGATGTACGACTTAATATCTAGTGGATGCATAGTCCTAGTCTTCGCCTTAGTGATTAGAAATATTTTCGTTTAAAACATTTCATCCGCAAATCATTGTTATTTTAGTGACCCTGCCAGGTCAGCATCAAGTTCAATTAATCATCACCAAAATCTACTTGTGCCTTGTAGTAGGAATCACCCTTGAACACGGCTTCTTTGACCGGAAGCACGGCGTATTTGAATACCATTTGATTTGACCCTGCAGAGTTGCTCAACTTTACCCACATGATATATATACCTTTTATTGTCACACGTGATTAACACACTCCTATCGGTGTATTGACAGAGGTAAGATAACAAGGCTTTTTATCTGCTCTATCTTTTGAAGTTCACACCCTGGAACGTTCAGCACTCGCTCTCCCGGGAGTCGACTGGCCAAGGTCAACTTTGCGATCCGGGATTTGAGTGGATTCCAGTTGTGACTTTCCCACTAATCGAGTCATCACCACCCTTGCTTCTGCGGGCCTTCCAAAGACGTGGAACGGCAAGCTATTCTGTAGTTGTTCAGCAGGTAGAGCAGAAGTACTAGGCCAGGTTCAACGAGTCGAACATGTGGTTGAGCGGATTCTATGTTCATCACTAAGCACAAGGGTCTTGTCCTTAACTGCCCTGAGTAAGGTAATCCACCCGATTACCCTTACTCCCACGGCTAGGGGTATGGCGGCACCTCCAACACATGAAAGGCCCCATCTTCTCTGTCCTCTACCATCGGCAATTTCTTTTCAGGAAAACCACATTCTCCGAGTTTGAACTAGGGTCACCAATGTTTTTGATTATTATCTAGTCTAACCTCTAACGCCGGTGAAGTATACTGATATAACTTATTTTCATCCTAGAGTTATCAAGGTGAATATGGCCTACAAAAGTTAACTGGGCTGTGGGGTGGTAGGTATTAACTATTCGATCATGTCATTCAAAAATAACATGTAAGAAATTAACATGCAAAAAATATTAACTAGACTAGTAATACAGTAAATAACATGGCATGTGGGTCCAACATGAACAAAGGAATGTGACTTGCCTATTGCACCGGAATATGTCGGGTCGAAGTCCTCGCGAAGATCTTCACCGTTGAAATCCTGTTCTAGCGTTGGATTGCTGCTATCGTTCCCTAGTTGCAAGAAAATCCAAACAAGCAAACACACATATATGAGTCCGGGCTCGACGAATGCGAGCTGGGAGCAAAATGTAATATATTTGAAAATAATATTGAAAATAAGAAGGGGGTGGTCGGAATCGAAGTGCCGAGAAGTTGAAGAAGGTGGAAGAGTTGGAGTGAGGGTTTTTAGACGAGGATTCGGAATATGAGGAGTGAAAGATTTTTGTGGGTTTTAGGCATCAAAAAGTGAGAATTTGGATCAATGGTTAGCAGAAATGGAACCGCATCGTTGAGACGATTGAAACAGTGTATAATAGTGTTTTTAGGGTTTCGAGCCCGACGGGTCGGACCCTAGGCCCGTAAAGGTATTGGGCCCACTAGGGTTCTTGGGTTGGGCTGGATTTGGGGTAGGTATGGGTTGAATTTGGGTTAGGGCCGAACTTAGGCTTGGGTTAGGGTTTTAGGGCTGAACAGAAAATAAAACAAAAACAAAAAGAAAAAAATAGATTTCATGCGAGTGGGCTCAAACCCGCTTTGCTATTGGGCTTGGCCTGTTTGAGAATTAGGAATAACATAAAAAATAAAAAAAATAAAAAAGGAAATGGGCTGGCCGAACCGGCCTGCTAACACTCGGCTTCGGCCCAAAAGGGGGAGTAGGCCGGCCTTTTTAGGAGGGCAGGTGGCGGCCTGTCGGGGTGAGAGGAAAACAGAGGGGCAGCGGGGGAGAGCGGCCGCCGGCGACAGAGCTCAAATCCGTCGCCGGTGAGGCTTGCCGGCGGCGATTGGTAGCTCGGGGAGGACCCTAGGGAGTCGGGGATCTCGTTTTTGGAGAATATGGGGGAGGTTCGCGTGGAAGAATGGCTCGCATCGGTGAGGAGGAAAAGGGGATGGGATGGCCGCCGGCGGCGGGGTGAAATTGCCCGCCGGCGGGGACC
The DNA here is from genome assembly GCA_019208055.1 of Stipa capillata. Lineage (NCBI taxonomy): Eukaryota > Viridiplantae > Streptophyta > Magnoliopsida > Poales > Poaceae > Stipa > Stipa capillata. The sequence continues at coordinate 83,595 of JAGXJF010002189.1, forward strand.
TCCGGTTGCAATTGGTTGCACTGGAAGGATCTGGAGAGGTTGGGGATTCCATTTTTGGAGAAAAAGAGAGGGGTTGCCGCGGGAATTTAGCTTGGCGACGGGGAGGTGCGGCTCGGGTTGACACGCCGGAGAAGGAGGGGGCGGCGGCGAGCTTGCCGGTGCTCGGGAGCGAGGGGGATTGGCTCGAGGAGGTGAAGGGAAGGTGGGGAAGCTCGTGCAGCTGCTCGGGGACTAGAGGGGGGGCTCGGAGAAGAAAGAAAGGGGAGGGGATTTGCGGCGGCGGGGTCGTCGTTTACCTTGCCGGAGCTCGGATGGATGGGGAAGGTGGTTCGGGAGCTTGGGGAGGAAGGGGGAGTGCTCGGGAAGGATGAAGGGGTGCTCGGGACGGCTTGGATGCGAGAGGAAACGGAGGGGGAAGTTTGGGGAGGAGGCTCGGCGGTGGTGAGAACGTTCGGACTTACCTCGCCGGTGCGGGTGAAGGGGATGACGGTGGGCTCGCCGGCGCTCGGTGGGGGGTCGTCAGGAGGTGGAAGTGCTAAAGGAGACGAAGAAAAGCTCGGAGAGGGAGAGAGCTTGGGAGAAACGGAGGGATTTGGGAGTGAGGAGGTGCGGGTAGAAAAGGGGGCGGCGGAGCTCGGCATTGCCGGTTTTATAGCCGAGCGGGGGAGGAGGCGAGGTGCTGCTCGGGGAGGAGCTCGAGGAGGCTGTACCCGTGGCGATGGCGAGGGTGGCGTGGCGCTGCCGAGGAGCTCGAGCAGAGGCGAGGTGGCGGTGAAGCGACAAATGGCGAGGGCGGCGAGCTCGGTGGCGACGGGTGGCAGAGAGAAAGAGAGCGAGCGAGGGGAAGGGAGAGTGGTGGCGCTGAGCTGGAGGAGCGGAGGATGACGCGTGGCCTGGTCGTCGGGAGAAGAGATGCTGCAGGGACCGGAGCTGGCCCCGTCACCGAGGATGGCCGGAGGCGACGGGCGGAGGTGACGAGCGGAGAAGAAGGAGGTGGGGGAGGTGATGATGGGGCGAGAAAGGAGGAGAAGAGATTATTTTGCGGGCTGAGGAAATGAGAAGATGGGCTGAGGGAGGAGACTTTCTTCGCGCCCTATGAAACACCATGCCCATTTGCAAAGTCATCAACTTTCAAGTAGTAAATGAACTTCATATGCATGTTATGTTAGTTCCGGTCATACGGTCTTTTCTCTTTCTTCTGTCCTGCTTAGATTTACTCTACCAAGGAGCAGGCTTACGAACCAAAGAGATAATATCATCATGGCATAAGAAGAGAAAATGCATTTGTTACAGTTTGCGCACCTGCTTCACCAGTAGTAAGTGTATTTTTAATCAAATAACAAGATTTCTTTCTGAGAAAGTAAAACAAAGATGAACTGAAAAACCAACTAACAACGAACCATCAGATTGGACTGGAGAATGTGCTGCCATTTTTCTATGACTTAAGCCCTTGATTTGATTTTTTTTTAGGCAACTGAAAACTTGTTTGACTAGCCAGTGGTGATACACACCAGCAAATCGTCTATTCAGTTCAATAGATGCTAGGGCATCAGCAGTTGCACATGTTAAACATATTTTTCTAGGGTACACATTTGTCTATGTCGGAGCATTAAAACATAGAGGAATGATCTCAGTGTCATAGGTGTGGCATCAACAATCAAGATACAGCTAATCCTACTTATTTACACAGATTTCTCTCGAGTCATAATCATCATCCACCCATGTGATGATTGCAGGTGCCATCCTAACTTTAAGGACCTCTCAAAGTAAACTAGCTTGAGCTCCTTAGAAATCCAAGTCCCGGTAGCCATCTGCTTGCTTCAGTCAAGAATGAGTTTCCACCTGATGAATCCTTCTCCTGGACATGTCAAGCACAGCCAATTAGATTCATCATTGATAGCAGCAGAGGGAACTGAAATTGCATAGAACTCGAGTATAGAGAGCACATTGACACAATCAATTTGGAATGTAAAGTGTAACGTCAAACTGAAACCAAATCAAACCTGGGATGCCTCGGCCCTAGTCAATGATTCAGCTACAGGAGGAGGTGGCGGCGGCAGCTGCAGGGAAGTAGCCAGAAGTAAAAAACACATAAACCATAGTCGACAAATGAGCATTAAGAATTCAAACTATGGCAAAAACGGCGAAGGACAGAGTCTTTACCCTCCTGATAATCTGCTCTGAAGATCCCAGAGCTGGAATGAATGGCGAGACCTGAAATTCGACAAATCTCTTCAAAGTAAGTAAGTATCTAGGAGGACAGTAGTTGAGGCAGAACCGGTAGGCCATTAAGGAATCACATAGGCTATGCCGACTTGCCTGACGAATATTGGCATTCTGGCCATGTTCCATTTGTTGGCCGAAGCCAACCAAGGCTTCAGTTGCACGCACGGTACGATCCTAACAAGTAGAAAACCTTAGGAACATGAAGAATTGGGAGGGGGCAGAAGTAGTCGTATTATGGAGTTCTACCTACCTGAGTTTGTTCGATGCTCCCAAGCCTTGATCCCTGCAAGATACAAGATACATGAGTGCACCAGTACGTGATACTAATCTCCAATGAATAAGGTACAATCGTGTTCCAGCACAAGGAACCTACCCAAATTTCAACAGTGCGATTAACTTCTTGTAATTCTTTCTGGAAAGCGCTCAGATTCACATGGATGACTGCGACCTACAACAGTTAATTTTTTATTGTTGTTTCACTTCACAATGCATAAAAACCAGAAAAGGAAATACGTTATGTGACAGCATTGTTCCAACCTCATCCCTCGTCCCTTCAATTATCTCTTGGGTTTCATCTAGAGAAACATCCACCCGATCAATTCGTCCAGCTAGATGTCTCTTTGTAACCTGAACAGTGAAAACCAGGAATTGATATATATGTTTTCCTTGTAACACGGAAAAATAAGATGGAAGTATAACACGGTTCTGGAGTATACTTGAAAGCACAACACAGTCCACGTGCAGTGTTAGTGAAAATGAACCTATGGTAAAAAAACTTACATGGACACTATCTGAAACTTCATTTAATTGGTTGCCAACCACATTACAAGCATCAGATAATCCACGCTTTGTCACCCACATCATGTCGGAAACTTTCCAACCCTGTCAATTAATCCGCAAACTTTAGATAGTAGCTTTAGTGACGATACATTAATTGTTAAGTAGACACAGCTGTCGCAATTTGCAGTTATGAACATGACTCTAGAATTAGAATGGCATGATAAACATTAGCTGCAACTAGAATTAAGCTAAAATCGTATATCTGTCCTCCGTGTTCTTGTTCTCTTTCATCAAGTAAAAGAATCAAAATTTACCTTCCACTTTATGTATCCATAGACAATAACCCCAGCAACAACAACTGCTGTTATAGTAAGTGCACCAGGTCCTACAAAAGAAGGTAAGATGATAATTAATTAATTATGCAAGGATTTTGATCAGTTATATATAGACTAGAGAGGAACGAAAATTACATAAGCGTGCATGTTTAAAGGGTGTGATAAAACACTAGATTAGCTGCAACACTGACATTTGCAATAACCGACTTGGTTCACAATTGACATAAGAAAACTACTCTGAAACATCAAAAGGTAATTGAAACATCTAGTCTAGGGCTCTAAATGCACATGAATACTTTGCAAGATAGGTCAGCATTGTCAAGTGTAACTCTCATCTCATCTAACACAAATTTGTGTACCGTGAATTTTTTTATGACTAAAATAAAATAAAATTTGTGCGCTATGAAATTCGAGTTTGTAAAAGCTCTGTTTCACTCGTAAGTCAAAAATATAGTATTCACAATGCATACGGGACATAGAAATAATCAGCAAGCACTGACCTGATTTAGTCGTCACAACTGTAGGTCTCGAGCCCAGAGACTGTATCTCCTGCCTGAGACAGTTGACCTGAAAAAAAATTAACAGCGCATATATTAAGAATCACTCCACATCTAGAGTTGACAAGAAAACAACACATCCACATACCTGAGATATCAACTGAGCGGTGTGCTGGTCGCTGCTAGATGATGCACCTTTCCCGTCCTTTCCGTGCTTATTCACAAACTACGGGAAGCAAACACGTGCAAAGGTGTGATGATCGTGTCTGAGCAAATATATCATATCGATATGAGTGTGCTCGGCTGAGAGTTAAGAGATGAAGATGATAAAAATACCTCGGCAGCACCAGAAAGTACGTCCCCGAGAACAGGAACGTTCTTCCCATAATCACTTGTAAGAACAGATCCAAGAAAACCTGCAAACAGAGTTGCGAACAGTTGGATTCGCCTGAAAGCGCAGTGTTTTCAAAAAGGTTACAAGTAGACTGCGCGCACATATAGTATAACAGTAGAGGGCCATCTAGTGTCCTCGGCAAAAACAAAAGCTGCTTCCTTTGTGGAGAGGACCGTGAAGAAGGCAAATCTATAGCTAGCGCAACTAACTACATATAACTAGTGCAAGCTTGCTTACTTCTAGTAAATTCAACAAAGCAAAAGTCCCCTTGATCTATTCTAGACTGTGTATATGGATTGGAGGTTTGTGGATAATTGGACTGTTTGCACTTGCTAGTAGCATCATCTCCCTCTGGGGATTGCCCTGATCCTGATCTCAATTAGTAGTAATTTGTAGTATCCCCGATCTCGCCGTCGCAGCAGCCGAGAAGCTAAAACCTAACCTCGAAGCCAGCTAAACCCCACGGGCACTGCAGATAGGTAGATAGATAGATAGATACAGATCGATTCGACACTGGCGAAACTCGGCGAGAAGAGCATGGACTGACCGGAGCCGAGGAGGATGGCGATGTTGCCGAGCACCATGGGGGCGACGCGCTCGAGCCTCTTGGTCTGGGGTACGTGTACGGCGAGTAGAGTAGACGAGCGAGCACTCAGAACCCGCTGCGGCGGCGACGGCGACGGTGAGATCAGAACGCCTGGACGGCTTATTTATTGATTTATTGGGTTCTTTTATTTAGTTGGGGGGTTAACTAATTAATAACCAGAATCTGTCCGCGGCGCGCACGAGATCCACATTGTTTTCTTTCCGGAAATACCCTTGGGAGGGTAGCCTATTTACGCCAGGGTTTTTGCTCGCCTCCCTATCCGCCGTTGGGTTTTAGATGGACGCGCAGGATTGCATTGGATTGGACTGGATGACGTCACGGATTTTGATCAACCAAACGAACTTCTTGGAGGAAAAGAAAAGGATTCCAACGAAAGCTCGGTCTCATACCAAATTAACTCTTCACATCATCCTTGGAGATGAAGAAATAAATTATTGGAACATCTACAGTAGTAGCCCGCAAACACTACTAGTATCAACTTTCAGAAAAAAGTTTCAACTTTTATTCAAACATTGCAGCCACCATTCGCCCCAAAACATTCCAGCCTGCATCAAAGCACAAGATCTCTCCCATTATTATGTATTATTGTTATTATACAAAGGACAAGCATGGTCCTGGGCAGGCTATGATGTAACTAGATCAAAAGCTCAGTACGGACAAAGAAGGGCGCGCCAAATTCAGAGCATGTTTTCAGGATCCTGAGGTGGAGGAGTTTGCGGCAGAATCCTTCTTCTTCAGGTCTTCAAACTTATCGATCGCGACCTGCAGCTCATCCGTGCCTCCCACCGCTCTCATGGTGTAGTAGTAGACCCCAAGGACGAAGCCAGACAGCCCACCGGCCACCACCAGGTTCTTGGTCTTGGGTGCAAGACTGCTGAATCCCGCCATCTTCGGCTACTCGGTACTGCAGGGGACAAAGATGTACAAGGATGTTATGAGAACTCAAGGCAAATGAATGGTGCCTAGCATGTTTATATCAATCCAAAATGCAATCTATGTATAATTTTGAATTGGACATCATATTCGGGAGCTAGAAGACAATATAGACATTTAAGCATAAGGTTTCAATATCCTTCTACAGCCTGACTCCACTAGCAGTCAATACAATTTCACATAGCAGTTTGCAGCAAACCAAATGTAGCTTCTGTATTACCCTGACAAAATGGGGGTTGATATACAACAGCACATGACAATGAGTAGCTCCAGAAAGAAACAAAATTTTGTTTGTCCAATGAAAACAGGAATTATTGCGACAACTTTCAGCCATACATAAACAGAATCTCTAAAGACAAGTCGTACCATATTGATATCAATTGAAAGTGCAATCTCTATACAACTTTGAACGGAACATTATGGAGGGGTTAAGGTAGACGGACAATATCACAATGTATAGATTTAAGCATGGTGTTTCAATATTCTTCTCCAGCTTGACTCCATTGGCAGTTAATACAATTTCACATTTAGTAATAATGCAGCAAGCCAAATTGAGATTTTCGCATCACCCTAACAAAAAAAGGGCTGATATAGTATTGAGTAGCCTCCAGATGAAACAAATAATGTTTGTACAGTAAAAACATGAGTTATTGAGACAGCTTTCAACTATACAGAACAATCTACGGAACACTTTAATTATTGAACATGAACGGTGACCTAACACCAAAAGAGATATGTCTACTTGTTAGCAAATTCAGAGCAGAAAATTGTAACACCATAGATATCAATCCTACCTGAAATGCTACGACACTACACTAAAACTACCAAGTCTGAGCATTATTACAAATTTTGACAGAGTTTCACTTGTAAGTACGGACATCCATGCCATGCAACTTACAATATAACAAAGCTACAATCATCCACGCAGTTTATATCATCATTATGACTCCAACAAGACTTCACAACGCTAATCCATAACGCTCGTCCACACAATTTTTATTATTATAGGGTAGATCAAAATAAGAAAAATACCGCGACATTTATCAGTTCCATGTCTTACGGCGCTAGTTTTTCAAAGGGTTTCAACTTTCAAGAAACACCGCTAGAGAGAGGAGACGTAGCAGAACCCGCAGGATTCGGTGGCTAAGTCCGCGGCGACATCGTCACGATGTGCTTGTACATCTGCCACCAGTGCTTTGACGCCTCGTCGATGGTCCGGTAGGTCCAGATATGCGGCCTGGCCTTCTCCCGCGCAACGAGGATCTCCTCCACCTCCGCCTTGCGTTTCGTCTTGAGCGAAAGGCAGTCGACGAGATCACCCCACTTGCCGAAGCAGTTGTCAAACTCCCCGTAGCGGTAGTAACTCTGCATCTGATGGAACGGCGAGTAGCAGAACCACAGCGCGTCAAAGCACTTTATGCAGTCCAGCCGCGGAGGGGGCAGGCCAGCGGCGGCGGCGACGATCGTCTCAGGCTTCTTTTCAGGATCCATGTTCGTCGAAGCTGCTAACCAAGAGCGACAATGACATGCAAGATTTACACGCATTATTAGATTTGTTATTAACAGTAGTGCATTTGGATCTAATCGAATAAGAGTTGAGGAAAAATTCTGCGGGCATCTGAATGCACGGACCGCGTGGAAGGCGGCACGTGCCAGAATCACAGGCCGAGGGATTGATCTCAGCATATAACGCTGAGAAAGGCTACGGGGAGAAGCGCATCAGAGACTAATTTATTGCCATTTGACAAGTAAAATTTAACTCAGTCTCCTCTTTTACGAAGCCCACCAGCTGCTCTTTGAATATGCAAAACTGGGGGAGCTGGAGCGGCAGGAGGGGGCCGACGCCGGTGACTTGGGCGAGAAGAAAGAGGTGAGGGGTCTCTCAGGTGGAGGAGGCGCTGGTCGGGTCGCTTGGGAAGGGAGGAGTGGGTGGAGAACGCTAGAGGAAGGTGAAAATTGCTAAGGTTGGTGTGTATACGTGGTGGTAGTTTGTAATTTCTCCACCCACTCTGATCCCTTGATTGAGTTGAGGTGTCAACCTAGCATTCTCACTCAATAATGTTGCTTAACAAGATATGAGGTTAGAGGAACTAGGAACATCATTTGGAGCAAAAGTAGGGGACTCCTTAGGCATAGAGGCAGACTTAGCACATAATGCTAAGTACTATAAGACGAGTCAACAAGATATGAATTAATCAACTAGAAGACTATGACCAACAAATTAATGTTCTAACGACTATATGTGATGAACTAAACATATGTGAAGGTATGCGAGTGTTCAAACCATTCCCGACTCAAAACATTGTAGTATTGATAGCATCCAATACTGAAGGAATTTAACAGCGTTCTACTCGAGCTAGTCGCACCCAATTTAATTTAACAAGAATCCTAGTGCTAAAAATCTTTGTTAGGTATCACACTCGAGCGTTATCTCAGAACTTAGGTGTCTCGAGCCTAGTTCACTAAATATGCCACAATCTGGGAGAAATCACTGCCCTACAGATTTTCCAACCTTAAGTCCTAAGAAGAAGAAAACTAAGAAACTAGCCTGCTACTACTGGAAAGTACCTCCTTGCTACAGTTACTGACTACACTTGCTCCAGTAAATTACCTTGACATGCACCCGAAAGAGAGCAGCTATTTTTAACACCTCAACAAAGTACTGGGCACTATCTGAGCCTAGTTCTTAGCACCTATGCACCAATCAGATGGATTCCATCAAATAAAGGAAATCTCAGATCAAGCATGCTCTAAACGTGCTATCAAAACATTTATTCTACTAGTTTGTGCTACTACAGAAGTAACCCACTGAAATTTGCAAAGTTCCTCTGTATTAATTTTTTCTCAGTTGCTTCCACCAACACAAAGGAGCTATCCATGTTTTATACTCCAAACCGGCTAACAATTTTATACTGGGCGAGCCTCCTCCTGGCGGCGGTGCAAAGGCTATGGCGGCTAGGGCTTTGGGGCTCAGGTTTGGCATGAGATAAGAGGAGAAAGAAACAAGCTGGCCAATCAGATTTTATGGCCTCTTTTTATTTTAAATTCCAAAACTGAGCTGAATTAGAACTCTAAGTGAAATCCAATGATCCCAATTGATCAGATTGAACAAACTTATAGTGTAACTTGATCGATTCGACGAGATGAACGCAACCACGGTCTCCGACCATCCACGAGCTACGGTTTAAAAGTTAACTTGACACCTCTCTTTATTAATCCGGTCAAAGTCCTTAATTAAATTTTTGGGACATTACAAAAATAGTTTCAGACATGTTGGCGACAGGGATCCATCCAGGAGTCCAGATACAAAACCATAGAAGCTAAAAGAAGCCATTTGCTTTGTTGAGGCGTGTGAAAATCAAAATGGCACTCCAAAGCATTTTGTCTGTCATTTGTGAGATTTGTCGGGCTAAAACTTTTTAAGACAAATGCAGTAATCTTTGCATAGACACGGTTAGATTCCCAGGAGCTCAAAAGCATTTATCCAATAACAATATGTCAGTATATAGCGAGTACCGACCCTGGCACAGTTCCATCAAAGTTGATGCTATAAAACCTAGTATGCACATAAGCGGTAGAGTCATTCAGTTCTCTGTTATGCTTTACTCCATGGAGGATAGGATGGGAATCAACTAGGCTATTCGCTTGTATCAATAGAAATCATTTATACAGCATAATACGTCAAAGCTAAAATTAACCAATTAGCATGCAACAGACTCGATGCAGTATTGATAGCCTCCAATACTAAAGGAATTTAACAGCATTTCTACTCGAGCTAGTCGCACCCAATTTAATTTAACAAGAATCCTAGTGTTAAAAATCTTTGTTAGGTATCACACTTGAGCGTTATCTCAGAACTTAGGTGTCTCGAGCCTAGTTCACTAAATATGCCACAATCTGGGAGAAATCACTGCCCTACAGATTTTCCAACCTTAAGTCCTAAGTAGAAGAACACTAAGAAACTAGCCTGCTACTACTAGAAGGTACCTCCTTGCTACAGTTACTGACTACACTTGCTCCAGTAAATTACCTTGACAAGCGCCCGAATGAGAGCAGCTATTTTTAACACCTCAACAAAGTACTGGGCACTATCTGAGCCTAGTTCTTAGCACCTATGCACCAATCAGATGGATTCCATCAAACAAAGGAAATCTCAGATCAAGCATTCTCTAAACCTGCTATCAAAACATTTATTCTACTAGTTTGTGCTATTACAGAAGCAACCCACTGAAATTTGCAAAGTTCCTCTGTATTAATTTTTTTTCTCAGTTGCTTCCACCAACACAAAGGAGCTATCCACGTTTTATACTCCAAACCGACTAACAATTTTATACTGGGCAGAGAAAAGTTGCCCCTGAGCAACCATCTATGAACAAGTACTAGCAGACCCAACCCCATCTAGCTGCTCCAGCAACGTAGTAACTAATTGATGGAAACGAGTTGATGGATAACTAATTGATGGATAACCTGGTAGGGAATTAGCCCGACGTAGGAGCTTCGGGTCAGCCAGCGGCAACGCTCCCCGTCGATGGTAGCACGTACCCAACAGCAGCTCCCACGTGACGGCGATTTGTCCACAGACGACTTGCTGCTGAAGGCGATGTCAGATGGCTGCCCTGCAGGGATTGGCTACAGCGGCTGATTCAGGTGGCGGGCCTCGCTGGTGGCGACAACCCTGGCAAGCCGGCGATGGCAGCGGCGAGCCTCCTCCTGGCGGCGGTGCAAAGGCTATGGCGTTGCACTAGACTCGATGCAGCATAGAGATGGATGATCCCGTTGTGACATCGAAAACGAGCAATCAGAGAACCCTAAGAGCAAGTGACCGAGAACAAACTTGTCTTGGATCGGACCATGCGGCGGACAGTGCAAGAGAGGAGGGGGACACAAGGGGGAATCTCCTAACCTGGTGGACGGATGGATGGAAGGCGGCGCCGGCGGGTCGGGGAGGAGGACGGCGGCGGCGGTGTGGAGTTGCGATTGCGAAGCAGGCAGGAAAGAAAGGGGAAATTGGTGTTGGATTGGAGACGATGCGTGTGGGCTGGGCTTCAATCTTGGGGCCTTTTAGCCTGTCGAACAAGCCCATCCTGGCATCAATCAGCTAAGCTGCACTTGATTCTCAAAGTGACAAAAAAACAAACACTGCGCTTTCATCAGGTGAATAAATTGAGACCCCTGTAAAGCTTTTGGGAAAAAGAAGAGGACAGGTCCCTCACTCAGGGTGATAAAGCACCGTTTCCTGGATACATGTTGTTGGACGTTTGTGCACTCTATAAACTGGTTTCATCTGCCTGTACTAAACAGAAAGATCTAACATGGATTTCATAGCTTTTATTCTTCTTTTATGGGGATCATAGGGTTTTCCATCATGTTGGTATAAAACAAGGAAGGGAGAGGCGAGGCCACAGGGAGCGGTGACGCAGAAGATGGTTGGTGGGAGGAACACGGGAGGTAAACCGCTTCCCGCCAAAACCCCAGAGAATCCCAAGCAGCAGCAGCAGCAGCAGCAGCGCATTACCCCGTTCCTCTGTTTCTGCAAAAACACATTTGACTCTCTTCCTTTTCTCACTTGGCCAATCAGTAATACAGTAACTCTTGCGTGTAAAACTCTTCTTTTGACAACACAGTAAAAAGGAGAATCCTCGATCTAGGAACCCCAGAAGGAAAAAGGGAAGTGTGAAAAGGGAAGGGAGTATCCATGCATTTTCAAAAAAAGCAGCCACCCATGCATGCGGCTCTCCTCTCTACCTCCTCTCTCTCCCTCGCTCCTCCCAAGACAAGAAAACCCAGAGCCAGAGACAGAGCACTACCATCACTAGCTGTAGCTGTAGTAGAGCAGAATCATCACTCCACTACACTAGAACATGCAGCTGAGCAAGAACACAGACCAACATCCTGGATTCCCTCTCCCCACACAAAGCAAGACCCTCCTCTAAACCCACACACACCGCACGCCCGGAGCCGGAAGAGGAAGCAATGCCGCCGTCTCCGCCTCCTGCCCTCCTCCCTCTCCTCCTCCTCTTCTTCTTCTTCCTCCTCCTCCTCAACGCTTCCACTGCCGACAGCAGCCAAACAAATCGCCGGCTGCTCCAAGTCTCCCTCCCCCCTCCTCCTCCCCCTCCACACCGCCACCACCACACTCCGCCTCGCCCTCGCACACCACCCCCGCAGCCCCTCCCGCCTCCGCCGCAACCCACCCCCACACCCACGAAGCGGAAGCGGACACCCAAGCCGACAACGCCCGTCTCCGTTCCGCCGGCATCGGCGCCACCACCGACCCCCACCACCACCACCACCACCACCGCGCCGCCGCCGCCGACGCCCAAGTTCCCCTCCTCCGCCACGCCCACCCCCGATGCATATCCTTTCACCAACTACCCATTCTTCCCGGCATTCACCTCGCCGCCTCCTCCCCCCGCCGCGCAGCAGGCCCAGCCCTCCCCCTCCGGCGACGGCGGCCTCCCTACCTTCCCGGCCAACATCTCCACCCTCGTCGCCCCCACCCCGCGAGGATCCGGAGGCTCCCGCCGCTTCCCGGTCCTCCAGGCGCTCCTCCTCTCTTTCCTCTCCCTCTGCCTCCTCCTCCTCTCTGCGCTCCTCTCCCTCCACCTCTTCCGCCGACTCCGCGGCCGCGACCGCTCGCCCGCCGCGGCCTCCTCCTCCTCCGCGTCCCACCGCCGCGCCGACGACGACGACGATGACGAGGAGGGCCGCCGACTCAAGCCGCCTCCGATGCCCACCTCCTCCTCCAACCCCAGCACCGAGTTCCTCTACCTCGGCACCCTCGCCACGCCGCCGCCTGCACACGCCCCCCCCGCAGCCCCCCACGAGCTCCCATCTTCGGCCCGGATCGCCGGAGCTCCGCCCGCTCCCGCCGCTCCCCCGCGTAGGCCCGCCCTCCGGCGAGTTCGGCTCCCGGAGCTCCGCCTCCGAACCCAGCACCGTTCCCCCTGCCGCCGCCGAAGCGTCGTCCTCCTCGCTCTCCGCCTCCTCGCCGTCGGCCTCCTCCCCCACGCTCGGCTCCAGCCCGGTCCATATCAGACCACCGTCCATCCCGCAGCCCCGTGGCCGAGCTCCAAACCCGTCGCCCCCAAAACGAAGGCCGCCGCCGCCACCTCCTAGGCTGCCGCGGAGCCCGGGGCAGCGCACGCGTGGAACCCTTTCGTCACCATGCCGCCTCAAGCTTCTCCCTCAGACGAGGACGATTCCAACGAGAAGGACATGCGCAAGTCGCGGCCTTTGCACTCGGACAAGCTAAAGCCCGGATCTTTGCAGTAAGCACGCGGCCTTTCCTTCCTTTTTCTACTTGGCGATTGGATTTGATCTCTGAGACTGCCCCTGCCTCGTGTTGTGTTTTGTAGCATGAAGGATGAGATGATCCAGCGATACCTCAACAACCCAGCGGCGGTGGCGGCACCGAGGGAGGTGTGTCTGCTCGGTGCTCCCAGGTGTCACGACATTGGGATGGTGCTGGGTGCATTGGGTGTTTCCCAGGAGCTAGTGCGCGATGCCCTCTTGGAAGGTAATATAAGGGTTGTTCCTTCCTATATTAGGCAAACATTGTTGGATTCAGTTAGTGATGATGCCAAAGATGTAATCTTTCACCAACAAAACTAGTGTTTGCTTGTGGGAGCCTTGGAATTGATGGTGCCAGTGGTCATATCCCATATTTGCAGCAGTACGTGGTGCATTATCAATGATCGCATACATCATTGATGCATCTTTCTAAGTTTTACCTTATCAATGGTCACATAGCATGTCCCTACTGCTGTTCTCAAAAAAAGGTTAAATAGCATCATTTCAGTTAAGTGCATCTTTTGTTTTCAGAAAAAAGAGGATCTCATTAAGCAAACTTTGTTTATGAATCTGAACCAAGCATCTGCTGATCTCATAACATGCTTTTAAGTGCCTACATGGCATGGTTAGCAGAGTTGATCAACCTGTCGGTTGTTGCCGTGCAGTGAACACAAATTCCTCTGTCTTTTCGTCAGCTAATCTCTTTATTTGCTGAATTAGAACAAGCTATGCTTAATTTGTGTTTATCAAATACTTGATATGAAGATCTCTTCTTGCATTATCTGCAAGCGCCTCTTTTCTCAAGATATTCAGCAAAATAAAGTTTTGTCCTGTTATTTGGCGTCAAGCAGCATGCTCTTTGTATTGAAAACCTTGTTTAGCCTTCACATCATCTGCAACTGCAATAGTACTGGTCAATCTTTTCCAGTGTTGCCATGCTTTGTTGTTGACTATATTTATAATTCACCATGGACAGTTTCACATCTTGGTTTACACAAAAAGTTCCCATTCAAGGTTTGGCTCTGTTTATTATGACTATGACTTCCATTATAATTGGTTCTTGAATTTTGATTCATTGCGACTTTACTCAATCTTCTATGCTACGTTCTAATGTTATATGATTTCTAGTTATTAATTGTAGCCATTTCTCCTTGCTGGGTACAGGCAATGCACATGGTTTGGGTGTAGAAGCCTTGCGGATGCTCACTCAGTTGATTTTCACCAATGAGGAGGAGCTTAAACTGAGATCTTTCAAGGATGATCCACCTGCCAAACTTTGCTCAGTTGAAGCTTTTCTGAAGACAGTGCTGGATGTACCATTTGCATTCAAGAGAGTGGATGCTATGCTCTATATTTCTAATTTCTATCTGGAGGTCAATCAGCTGAGGATGTCATATGCTACTCTTGAGGTAAAGTTTTGCAACCTGATCATTGTGATCAAAGAATGTCTTCTTTAGGTTCTTTGAAATAGAAGAATGCAAAACTTACGAGATATAAAGATTTGCCTCAGATCGTCAAGTGTAGAATGCTTGTTGCATGGTTAGATAATACTAGTAGTTAAAGATTCCATCTTTTAAACTTTACGCAAATGATGTAAATTCACTACAGGCCTTTACTGTGTTCCCTTCATTTTTATTGTCATGCTTAAGGTTTTACCCAATTTATTCATGCAGGCAGCTTGCCAGGAGCTGAGAAGCAGCAGGTTATTCCACAAAGTCCTTCAGGCTGTTTTGAACTTTGGCAACTTGATGAGTATCAACACAGGCTCTCCAAATTCACATGCCTTGGAGCCAAACACCCTTCTGAAGATAGTAGATGTCAAAGGAGCTGATGGCAAGGCTGCACTCCTGCAATTTGTTGTCCAGGAAATTGTGAAGCCTGAAGGATACAGTCCGATACACCCAGGGTCAGCAACATGCAAAACGAACGAAAGCATTCTGCAGTACGATGTTGAATGCAGGAAGCATGGTCTTCAGGTTGTCTCCAAACTCACAGCTGAGCTGACTAACACTAAGAAGGCTGCGTCCATTGACATAATGAAGCTCAGCAGAAACGTGTCAGAGCTGGGTGTAGGGCTCGGAAAGATCCATGATGTGTTGAGGCTGAACAGCATGATCACTTCAGCCGAGAGCGCCCGACGGTTCCACAATGCAATGAGTACGTTCCTAAGGCAAGCGGAGGAGGAGATCCTCAAGCTTCAAGCCCAGGAGAGCATCTGCCTGTCTTCGGTGAAGGAGATAACAGATTACTTCCATGGCGATTCAGCCAGCGATGAGGCTCACATGTTCAGGATTTTCACAGGCGTCAGGGAGTTCGTAGCTATGCTCGATCGGATCTGTAAAGAAGCTGGGGACATCAACAGCAACTGCATCGGTTCAACGACAACGGTTAACTGGATGGCCGCACCCATGGGGATGACGCCTTGAGTCGCGGGGGTTGACTCGGGGAATTGCTATGGCCATCTGTTTTTGTAGAATATGTGACGTTCTCTTGAAGATTATTATCTTTTCTGGTGTAGATCAGAACAATGTTAAGCCGTTATATATAGTGTATGTTGTACACTTTGGCTTGTATAAAGAATACTGGTAAGTGTATCAGCCTGTCAGGTTAGAATGGTTTTTGCATGCCTCCTTCACTCATGAGTTGGTAAAAATGGCGATGGTTATGCTGATTTGCCCTGTATAGGTGTGATGTCACTCTCAGTTACACATGGAACGAGCATACTCTCGCCTCCGTGTACACCTTCCCTGGCCGGCAGAAGCATCCCTGCTCAAGCGCGCGGTGCCCTTCGACGGCGCAGCGCTTCCTGACGATGTTGGGGCTCCCGGTCGCTCCACTTGCTGGAGAAGAACCCGTCGGGGTCGTACCGGTCCTTCACCCTGAGGAACTCGCCGGCCTTCGGGTACTTGGCAATGGCGCCGTCGAAGGCGACGTTGTGGTTCTTGCCCCGGTGCGGGACGCCGCTGTACTTGCGCAGCGCCAGCTGCTCGAGCTCGTCCACCACGTCGGCGTGCGCACGCGGCGCGCCGTCGGTGCGGCTCTGGTAGTGGACGACGTCGAAGTCGACCGAGGCCTCCGGCTTGCCGAGGTAGGCGGAGGAGGAACTGACGTAGCGGAGGAGCACGCCCACCCTGGCGTCGACACCGCAGCAGAACGCGCGTCGGTCGAGGTCCCGGAGCCGCTCTCCTGCAGCCGCTCCTCCGCGGCTCTGGCGGCGATGAGCCCGCGCGTGGGGTTAGAGCGGAGGAAGAGCAGGTCGTTGAGGCCATTGCCCGGCGACGAGACGTCGACGCGGTCGTTCCGGCGGTAGATGACCTCGCCCTGCGACGGCAGCCACGCCACGCCGCCCAACTCGTGGAGGCGGCCCCACGCGGCCACCTGCTCCGGCAAGTCGGAGTCGTCGCTGTTATAGATCGTCATAATTTCTGTACGTCGATTGTGGCCTAGTGCACTTACGCCGAGGGTCACCTGATTGTCGTGTGAACCTCTAGCTCAACAACGTATGATTTTCTCTCTTAAAGTGCGTATCCTCTGCCTTATTGTTTTAAAGACAAATTTTGTCTTTAACTCCAATCTCGAACGTCTGTACTAAATCCAACGGTTCCAGATGCTGCAGTTTATTTGTCATCTATTCTTATCTGTTTGGCCCACTGGTGAGCCATGTACTTCCTTCTTCGATCAATCTCATTTGCTTCATCTTTCCACTATGTGTGACGGTGGCGAGCTCTATGGTGAGGCCATTGTTGAGATTGTATTTGTTTGTGAGGAGGACGGTAGCGACGCGCTAGCCACCACAACAACTCCTCTGTCGGTGGCCACGACGGCGGCGTCATCCTTCAACAGTGTTATCGTCGGTCTAACTTACCTCCTCCCTCGTCGCTTCTTTAGATCTTAAAACTGGACTTAATTATTTGGAAGTGAATCTCTATCTTCGTATGCTCGACCAATAGTATGCAAAGAATTGGGTACAAAACTTGTTCAATTGGAGAAGCTACTCAACGAAGTAACAACAACCCATAATAGAAGTAATGGGTAGTCTCTTCAACCAATCTACAGTAGAAATTAGGAGTCTTAAGGGGAAATTTGTAGCTTGGTGGGGATCTTGAAATGGACCAGTGCCACAACTGCCGTGTGCTCCGGCAGCATCCGAACTACGTGATCTTCAATTGTGGAAGTTTGTTGCGATTTTGGATGCCCGTACAGAAGTTGGAGTTCAGAAAGAGTATGATCCTAGGGAGCAAATGGTTAGAGACTGCGGTGATGGAGCGGTTCTCTATTAGCAATTGGAGCACACGCACACGAGTAGACAATGTTTGATGCGTCCATTACTTTTTTTCATTTTGTCTTTTGGTTTTGAATATGAGCCTGATGGCTGTTTCCTCTATGTTATTTCAAACTCTGTAATAATAATGCTTTGGCTCAGTGCTCCTCTTCGGCTCAGGGCTCTGCTCAGGTTTCTACTGTTGTTGAAGCACCCGTAGGTCCCTCTCTGGCGCCATCTGGACCCTCAACCATCTCGCCGCAGCTCCCCACTTCTTGCTCAAGCGTCTCTTTCTACTTAGCGTAGCCCTTGCAACATTGAAGGTACTAATCTTAACTCGTTTAATTCTTTTGCTTTGCTGGATGATGAGGTTATTTCGGACAGAGCTTTGGGAATGGGTATTGATCTTACTGATTTTTCTCTAGAAAAGGTTCATGTGCTTAAGGATTTAGAGATAGCTAGACAGTCTCTTTTGGAAAACAATCTGAGCTTTCCCTCAATACTTCTTCTCTGGATCCTGAGTGCTCTGAACTTCCTCCTAAGTTGATGTATATGGATTGGAAAGATTCTGATTCTGAATTTGCTGGTTTTACTCCTGTCATATCGAAACAAAGAAGGAAGAAATTGTCTTCTAAAACCTCTCCCTCTGGCCCTAAGATCATTAAGGGGCGTAAAAAACCGGATCTTAGCCTCCTCTTCTAAGTGCTCTATCTCATCCAAGTCCACTTCTATGGTTCTTCCAAGATCAAGGAAGCGGAATAAACCAGCTTGTTAGATGATAGGTTTAATCTGGAATTGTCGAGGGATGGGGAAAAAGGTTTGGCCACTTATTTGCGTGATTCGATTCAGGAGCATAGTCTAGATTTTATAGGTGTTCAGGAAACTAAGAAAGCATCTTTCCCTCCAGCTTTCCTTCGGAAGATTGATTTTGGTGATGCTTTTTCTTGGCAGTTTCTTCCAGCAATAGGGCGATCTAGTGGCATTTTGGGGGGTTTCAATAAATCTAGGTTCATGTTCACCATGTTTCTACTGGTGTTTTTCACCAACGGTTTTGGTCTTTGGGATCCATGAGGAGGATAAACCTCTCTTCCTGACTGAATTAGCGCGGGTTTGTGTTGATCAGACTTATCCTTTGCTAGTGGGTGGTGATTTCAATATTTTACGTTTTAATTCTGAATAAAATAAGCAAACTCGGTTGTCTAGAAACACAATTTTGTTCAACAACATCATTAATTCTTATGGGCTTCGTGAGCTCAACTGTGCTGGTTTCACATGGTCTAATAATTAACACCACCCGACGTTGGAGAAGTTGAATAGGTTATTAGTTAATATAGATTGGGATTTGCTCTTTCCCCTTGATATGGTTAAAAAATGTCCCAGATTTATTTCAGATCGTAATCCTTTTCTTTTAGACACTTGTCAGCCAATTGTCCAATGTTCTCGTGAGTTCAGGTTTGATAGATCTTGTGTGAATCACCCTGATTTCCATGCTAGGGTGCAGCATGTTTGGGATGAACCTATTTTTGCAAAAGATTCTCTCCATTTGTTCACTTTAAAACTAAAAAAGGTCAAGCAAAATTTGAAAGGGTGGGGGATCAATATTAGGGGGAATTTGCTTCAGCACAAAAGAGAACTTCTAGCTGAGCTTTATGACTTGGAATCTAGAGAGGAAACAACTAGGCTTTCCAGTCAAGATCTGAGGTGAAGTACAATATTAAGACTGAACTCCAGAAAATTTATGCTGAGGAGGAAAGTTTTTGGCTCAGAAGTCTAGAGAAAACTGGCTCTTGAAGGGTGATAACAATATTGAATTTTTTTCACAGAGTGGCCAATGGCAGAAAAAGAAGAACACTATTTTCTCTCTGAAAAAAGATAATGAGATTATCGAGGGAGATCATAACTTGCTTACTCATGCCACTGACTTTTATAAGTCCTTATTATTTGGTCCTGCCCCTGGGTTTCAATGCCATTTGCAACAGTTAGTTTGGAATGCAGAGGAAAGGTTAAATGATTAGGACAATGCTAATCTTAATCTCCCTTTTATTGAACAAGAAATCTTTAGTGCCCTGCAGCAAATGGAAAAAAAAGGCCCCTAGCCCTGATGGGATACCTGTAAAATTTTATCACTCCTATTGGGATATCATTAAAAATGACTTGCTGCAGATCTTTCGAGATTTTTATGATCATAAATTGGACATTAGCAAGATCAATTATGGGGTTATCACTCTTATCCCTAAAATTCCAGAAGCTGACACTATACAAAAGTTTCATCCTATCTGCCTTCTCAACATTTTGTTCAAATTGATCAGTAAGGTGCTCACTATCAGATTGGAACCTTTGATGCATAAATTGGTCAATGAGAGTCAAAATGCTTTCATTAAAAAAAGGAACATTATGGATGGTGTCCTCTCCCTTCATGAGCTTATACACAAGTCTAGACACAGAAAATGTTAGGGAGTGAGGAATGGTTCTTAAGTTGGATTTTGAAAAAGCTTATGACAAAGTAAACTGGGGTTTTTTTTTCACTGTATTCGCTCTAAAGGTTTTTCTGATAGATGGTGTAAATGGTTGGCTGTTGTTGTTATGAATGGGACCTTGAGTGTCAAGTTGAATGACCAAGTAGGTTCTTATTTTGGCAGCTTTAAGGGTGTCAGACAAGGGGATCCTTTCTCCGCCTTTCTTTTTAATCTCACTGCTGACTGCCTAGCTAAGATGGTTCATTTGGCTCAACAGAATGGTCTGATCACTGGGGTGGGGTCAAATTTACTTCCTTAAGGGGTTGCAATTTTACAGTATGCTGATGATCCTATTATGCTAATTCAAGATGATTTGGAGTCAGCCTGCAATTTGAAGCTCCTTCTGTATCTTTTTGAGATTATGTTACGTTTGAAAATCAACTTCCAAAAGAGTGAGATTCTTATGATCCTTCCCCATCATATTAAAGCGCAGATCTATTCTGAGTTGTTTAACTGTCAAATAGGACACTGGCCAATTAAATATCTGGGTCTCCCAATTCATGGTTCCAGACTTCTCGTGTGTGATTGGCTTCCTCTACTGGAGAAGCTTCTTAAAAGTCTAGCAGGTTGGCAAGGTAACTCCCTTTCTTTGGGGAGTAGGCTTACTCTAATCAAAACTTGTCTCACTGGCTCACCCATCTATCACATGTCTATGTATTTTTTACCATTGACAATCATTCATTCGTTGAAAAAGATCATCCGGACTTTCTTTTGGCAAGGAACTCGGTCCCAATGAAAATATCACTGGGTCAAGTGGCCAATCATTGCTAAACCAAAACAGAAAGGTGATTTGGGCATTCACAATTTAAGAAAGTTTAAGATTAGTCTTCTCACTAAATGGTGGTGGAAGTTGGAAACTGATTCAGGTATCTGGCAATCTATTATTAAAGCAAATTATCTTAAGCATCAATCTATCACTCAGGTTTCACATCACCACTCTTATTCCCCCTGCTGGATTGATCTTCTCAAAATTAAGTCTCTTTACACTCAGGGACGTATTTTCTTGTTGGGAAATGGTAACATGGTGGATTTTTGGGAAGATGCTTGGTGTGGTCCTATCTCCTTTCGATCCAAATTCCTAGAATTGTGTCATCTTAGTAAGGACCAGGGTATAACTGTAGCAACTTTGAGGACTCGCAATTGGCATCTTTCCTTCCGTTGCTGGCTTACTGAGCGTCAACAACAGTCTTACAGTCGTCTGCATAATTCTTTGACCAGAATCAATGTCAATGGTGATCCCGACGTTCCCAAATGGATCTTCACTAAGCTGGGAAATTTTACTGTGAATTCCATGTATAAAATTCTTTTAGCTGCCAGTCCAAACAGAATCTTTAAACACCTCTGGAAAGCCAAACTTCCTTTGAAGATCAAGATATGGCTGTGGATGATATGGCATAATGCCATCACCACTAAAGATAACTTGCGCCATAGGGAATGGAGGGGAAACTTTTCTTGCTGTTTATACTATTTCCCCGAATCCATTCATCACTTGTTTTTTGGTTGTGTGGCTACTAAGTATGTGTGGAGTATAGTGAGTTTATGTGTGGGGGCTACTTATCGTCTTGGGTGTTTTACCCAGTATTTTCACTGGATTGCCCAAAATAGCCCTTTAAACACTAGTCTGCAGGTGGTAGCCTTAGCAGCTATCTGTTGGGCAATTTGAAAAACGCGCAATGAAGCTTGTTTTAACCATAAACTCTTTAACTCCCCTGCTGCTTCGGTATGCTATGCCTCATCTTTCGTGTTGTCTTGGGCAGCTCTCCAAGGCAGTGGTGAGAGAACTCTACTCGAATTGGGGGCGCATCGTCTTCAAGAGGTGGCTCTTAATTTGCACAAGAATGCTTGTACTTCTCCTATTCGGATTGATTACCAAGCTTTGAACAACATCTCGTCCCCAATATCTGCTCTTCCTGGCGACATTCCATCTACATCAAGCCACACCGTGATCTAGGTTGCAGATGATGATGAAGACATCCCAGCAGTTTGATTGTTTCTAGTAGTTCTGGACGGCCGGTTGGGATCTTTGTGGTTTGTTGGCCTTTGCTTGTAGGACGGGTTTTTGGATGATGTTTCTACACATGTTGGGGTTGGTTGTAACACTTGTTTTGCCTGCTTTTCTTTTTCAAACTGTCGGTACCTCATACTAAGTGGACTCCTTGTGGGAGCTTGAACTGATATGGTTTATTCCGTTATTTTCTGGTAATGGAATGCGGGGGATGCACTCGTTTCAGCTTTGGCTGTTAACATTTTCTTGACAAAGAGACCAAAGATCAATAATTTTTTTTTATACAAAGAGCTTCTTTTTTTTTGGTCCTGCCCTTCTCATCTGTTATTGACCCCGCTGTCTTATGTACTTCTCTAATTCAATTATAAAGGTCTTTCATATACACAAAATTATCCTCTGGACCGGCTGTTCTATCTGGGTGGTTGCAATCAGGAGCTCCTGAAACAGAAGGGAGAAAATTAGTCAGCTTTGTGTCAGCATCATTGTGCACTATAACATCTAGCGGACAACTACTTTTATCATAGTCTAGTGCATTTTGAGGAAGTTTAAACAATGATGTGGCTCGTACGAACAAGCAAGCCATAATTAAGCTTGACCCAACAATCTCAATATGAGAAGATGACACTCGACGCATCATAGAGTGCTCCTAAGCTTATAAGAGGACATTCTCAACGTAGCCGTTCCCAACAATTGATTATCACAACCATCCGAATAGTCGCCCCAAATTATTCTCGACGAACATGCTGTTTTGAACATACTGCTTGCCAGGAGCTGAGAAGCAGCAGGTTACTCCAAAAAGTCCTTCAGGCTGTTTTGAACTTTGGTATCAACACAGGCTCTCCAAATGCACATGCCTTGGAGCCAAACACCCTTCTGAAGATAGTAGATGTCAAAGGAGCTGATGGCAAGGCTGCACTCTTGCATTTCGTTGTCCAGGGAATTGTGAAGCCTGAAGGATGCAATCCGATGCACTCAGGGTCAGCAACATGCAAAACGAACGAAAGCATTCTGCAGTACGATGTTGAATGCAGGAAGCACGGTCTTCAGGTCGTCTCCAAACTCGCAGCTGAGCTGATCAACACTAAGAAGGCTGCGTCCATTGATATAATGAAGCTCAGCAGAAACGTGTCAGACCTCGGAATAGGGCTTGGAAAGATCCATGATGTATTGAGGCTGAACAGCATGATCACTTCGGCTGAGAGCGCCCGACGGTTCCACAATGCACTGAGCACGTTCCTAAGGCAAGCGGAGGAGGAGATCCTCAAGCTTCAAGCCCAGGAGAGTGTCTGCGTGTCTTCGGTGAAGGAGATAACATAGTACTTCCATGGCGATTCATCCAGCGATGAAGCTCACATGTTCAAGATTTTCACAGGCGTCAGAAAGTTCGGAACTATGCTCGATCGAATCTGTAAAGAAGCTGGGGACATCAACTGCGACCACGTCGTCACCGTGAACTGAATGGCTGCACCCATGGGGGGTGACGCTTTGAACTTCTGGGGTTGTCTGGGAAAACTGTTACGGCCAGCTACTTGTGTAGAATATGAAGTTGATCTCCCAGATATTATGTTTCCTAGTGTAGATCAAAACAATTTTAAGCATCTATATATGCTGGACATGTTGGCTTGTATAAAGTATATAATATACTAGTACGTGTATCAGGTCAGAATGATATTGGCTCCTTCCCTTTGTATATATGTTGATAAAATGGCGATGGCTATATATGCTGGTTCTACGTACGCCTTAGGCTTAGTCTATCACGTTGATAAGTAACTTACCCTGTACAGTAATGCTTCATATTATAACGTTGAAAGGGTGTGCGACGTTCATGTCCATGATTAATTCACACATCTGACTGGTAGTCTTGCAGAAACATTCGAACCTCCAAATGCTATGGGTTTTCTCTAAGAGGGGACAACCGACTCAACGATAGAAATAGGCATTTCTTGGAAAATTTGCACGTGTGTCGGTTAGGAACCCATACCCATAGGTAAACCTCTTAAAACACTTGCCATTTGTCCCAGACACTCCACAGCGACTGCGCTAACCATTTCCAAAAGTTTAACATCCATATGGTAGTAAGCTCATTATTGAAATGTCCCTCGCTTTTTTTTCTTCTTTATCTGAAAGCATGTCCCTCACTCGTTACTTTCTGTTGAAATATATTGTCTTCTTTGGATTTTTGAATGAATTGGTTGGCACATTCACTTCAATATGGTATTACAGCCAAGAGGTCCCGAATTCAAGATCCGATCAACGTAATATTAATAAAAATATTAACGACCTACATTGATCCCACGTCTAAGATATCGTCTTTGCTAGTTTTCCTCAACAGACAAATTTTCACATTTGAACATGTCATTGACTAGCCACATGCAAGGCAATCACATCTGGATTTCGAAGAGCACAAAACCAGTGTTAGTCTACTTCAAATATATGGATAGTTGTACATAACTTAATGTCTTGACATACCAAAACAAGCAAACTATTACAGCATCGAATGAGACATGTAAAATATTAGTAGAGGATACTTCATTCTCTCAAGCCTTAAGTAAAGCAACATCATCCCGAGTAGGACTAAGATTCTCCTGGAAGTTTGTCTCCTGACCATGCTGTACAGGTGTATAGTAATTTGGAGGAGGCGGTGTTCTACTTGTTTCATATCTAGGCGTTCTTCTGGATTAGGTTTTAGACATTCCACAGCGACCCCACTGACCATTTCCAAAAGCTTAATGTCCACCTCACTAGTAATATCATTATCAAAAAAGTCCCTTGCTCTCTTGTCTAGCCAAGCTTGAACAAAGTTTGTAATATAGCTCCTTTTCTCATCATATGTTGCAGCCCTCCTTGTAATAAGCTCTATGAGTACAATTCCAAAACTGTAGACATCGCTCTTCTGTGTAACGATCCCTTGTTCCATATATATTGGATCTATGTAGCTCATGTCCCCAGTGACAAGTTCAGTCTTCTCGGCTTTTCCTCTGGCGAGTAGCTTCGATGTCCCAAAGTCTGAAACTTTTGGGGTGAAATCTTCGTCAAGAAGAATATTGGCAGATTTAACATCACCATGACGGATTGTATTCTCCCCCGCTGAGTGCATGTATGTTAAGCCTTCGGCTGACCCAATAGCAATCCCCAGGCGTATATCCATTGGAATGCTATCTCTGCGTAGAAAGAGAACGTCATACAGACTACCTCTCGCTACAAACTCATAGACTAACATTGGTACATCCATCTGCAAGCAACAGCCTAGGAGCCTGACAATGTTCTTGTGCCTCATATCAGATTGGATTATAACCTCATCAGTGAATTCCTTCTTCATGTCCTTGTCAATTTTTATGGACTTCTTTATAGCCACTTGTGGCTTATCTTTCAGAGTTCCCAAATAAACCTTGCCAAAGTGGCCCTCTCCAATGACACGCTTGTAGTTATTTGTGATTTGTTTCATTTGTTTCCTTGTGTAGATCCTTATATTCTTTACACCTTTTAGTACTGGACCACCATTTTGTTCATAGAACCTTTTGAATTTTAGGAGTTGACGGGCCATAAGCATGAGGACAGACACAACAATCAAGGCAGCAATGCCTGCCAAAGT
Source organism: Stipa capillata (assembly GCA_019208055.1). Lineage (NCBI taxonomy): Eukaryota > Viridiplantae > Streptophyta > Magnoliopsida > Poales > Poaceae > Stipa > Stipa capillata. Next base: position 109,034 of record JAGXJF010002189.1, read on the forward strand.
GCAAAGTAGTCAAGCTTTTAGTTTTAATCACGTTAAGAATTTCATACAGTTTATCAAAAAGAGCATTACACTTAAATAATGCAAGGATTAGCTTGACATGCTATTTCTCTGTAATCACATAATATAATAACAAAATAATTGCAACAGCTAAAAGTAATGAAGTGTACAGTGAACTGATTTTTTTTTGAAGTAGTAAGGACTTATGTGATGAAAGTAAAGGTAGAGCTACAAGAAGTGCACAAACCAAAATTTATCATTGGCAATCCAGAACCTGGATTATAAAGGACTTGTCAGTTCTTGCTGGGATATAATTTTTTACATCAATTCTCAAACTCAAGTCGTTAAGAAACAAGAGCTCTTTTAATGTTACATATGGTCAATTATAATGATTCTACCTTTTAGTAATAGAGTGACCTTCGTAAACGACATGCATGTGGTCAATGAGAATGGTGCAGGCTAGATGCGGCCCATTAATAAAAATGATGACCTACATGTCAGGCAAAACAAATATCTCAATATTTCACACTATAACTATCCACGGTCTATCATGCGGACATTACCAAGAAAGCAAACCGTATAAAATGAGATACTACATCTAGTTAACATCTCTCAAAGCATTTATGTAAGCGTGTAGAGTGGAAACTTTGCAATAACTATATCCTGCCATAATCACCTCAATGAACAACTGTTTTAAAATGGAGACTTCCAAGGTTATGGACAATTATAGTAAAATAGAGGTAGTAGATGTCTTCGGTATTTATATCAAGTTACGCAAATGGAGATTCCATAGTATTCAAACTTCCAAATAAAAAACAATGTATCATGCTAAATTTTGTATTTGAAAAATGATCGTGATTCAATTAGGTAAATAAAATTTAAAATATGATTGAAGTGACTGAACTAAGTAGGAAATGTATTTGGTGATTTCATTCATACGCCACGCTGTAAAAGTTTATGTATGCAATTTTAATACAAAATGAAACAAAGATCAATATGACGTTTTTGATTCTTGCAATTATAAATTGTTTCATTTCAAAATATTTTATCCATAGGTGCGGACTCCAACAATATTTTCTTCTTAAAGATATCATGGTGACTTGGGTAATAGCTAGGTCACCGGTTTTAGTCCTAGCCTTTCGGTCTCAACAAATGAACGGTCTATAACAAAATATGTGCCATCAAATTATCAAAAAAACAATTAATTTTTCATAAGAGGTGTTTGGGGGATCGTCTCCTCTTAGATGGGGATCACCACTAACCCAAATTTCCAGCAGGCTACCCTAGATGAATGGTGGGAGGCCAACACCAAGGCTCTAAATAAAAGAAAAAAAAGAATTTGGAGGTGTCCTATTATACGTGCTGTGGAATGTGTGGAAGGAAAGAAATCGAAGGATTTTCAGAAATGAACATTTGGGGGTACTCGAGGTATCCGGTCTCACAAAGGAAGATATAGACCAAATAGAGGGGACTCTCACATACGGCAGGATGTAATTTTCAGTTTTCTCCTCTGCCCCCATGGGCCTTGTTAATTCTTTGTAAGTATTTTTTTTCTCTATCTTAATGAAATGGCGACGCTCCTGCTTTGTTTAAAAAAAAGAAACAACTGATTTCAGCAAACTTGAACATGTACAGCACCAATTTATAGTAATTTTAGTCAACCAAACGAGGGAACGATCTAGTGAAGAACGTCATTTGGTTTCTCACAAAACCATGTGTTTGGTCAAATCTCCATGCATCTCAGGTTCATCTCAGGTTGTAGTGGGCAAATTTGACGTTTTGTGACTGCCATATGGTTCGTTACCAAAGCTATCGCATCGCAAGCCATCTTAGCACCCTGCCACAGCTGACGGTCAAGCTTTTCGAAAAGGTGTGACTGCGGTTCAGATCCTAGTTAGTTTCATAAATAATTAAGGAAGATGCTACTTCCTGGAAATCAGCGGGTGTTGTATGTATAGAACGTATCCTAGTTTAATCTTTGTTGTAGCTTTAGGTATTTAAGTGGGGTTAGTCAATGGCTGAGAGCTGTCGAGCTCCATTGCTTTATACTACTGTCGTTATTGTCGTGGCGGGCTGCGTCTTTTCTTTCTTACTTCGATGATGCGCAAGGTTTAGCATGTTTGCGAAAATGCCCGCTTCATGTTCTTGCAAAACACTGCCGAGGTTATGACTATCAGTATTTTCGTAACAAAAAGTATATCTCTTCAGTTTGGCAAAATAAAGCATCCCCATTGTTTTGAAAACCAAATCAAGACGAAAAGAATCCAAAGACAATCTAGACGGTCTATGGAGTATCGTATCATCCTTTAAAATTTTAAATATAAATTTTCAAAAATAAACAATAGAAAAACGAAATTTTCTACCAATATGAACTTCGGATTTTGTGTCTCCATTTTAGTTTAATTTATTTAGATTCCTCTGTTGGTTTCTCCCGACACAAACTGAACCTGAACACAAAATTCTAAGTGAGTCATTGTAAGTTAAGAACAACACATTCTCATCCACTTTTTGATTTTTGTAAGTTAAGAACTACACATTCGCATCCACTTTTTGATTTTTTGTTATGTTAATTTTGTGGTCAAACGAAAATAGATTTTCAGTTTGCACCACAAACGTGGGTAGTAAACAACCTAAAAAGGTAAGAGCAGATGCTGTTATTAATGGCTAACCAAATCTTAGCTGGACTATTTTCAATGCTTTCTCATCGTGGTCACCTCCATCATTCGGTTGCAATTCTAGCGGAGACCACAAATTAAGCAGAAGACTAAGATTCACAGAATTATATGCAATTTGTACAAACTTAAAAAAAATTAAGTTTAAGTTATAGTTTCGCACAGCTACATATTCAGGAGCATTTTGCATTGCAAAACTACTAGTTCTCGCTCGAACTGTCATATCTCACTCTCCCAAAGGATCTGGCCCACATGTGGTCACGTATATTTTTGTGGTACAAATGTTTTAAATTTGTGGCCACATGACTGATTCATCCTTTATTAATATGCAAAATTGGTTATAGGACACTTTAAATTTGTGGTATTTTCACTAGCACACTTTCAAAATATGGTTTTGTTAGAACACACTCTTAAATTGTGACTTTGTTAAAGTACACTCTTAAATTATGGTAGTTTGCTAGAGCACGCCCCACCCACTATGATAGAAATATTACGCTTAGGAGGAAAGAGAGAGCGCTTGAAAAATGCCCTTATGTGCAATGGGCATTTGTTGCTGTAAAGCCCAAAACAGATCCGGTTGCACCATTTGAGAAATTGAGAGCAAGTTCGTCCCATCCGGTCTGACCAATTCTGAACTTTTGCTGATCTGATGCAAACTTTCTGTACGAAAAGGTAGCAAAATGCCAAAACAATGGCCTTGTGCCGCAACATGCCCAGAATTTGACAAATTAATACGAGGAAATGAGATAAGTTTTCTAGACCCAAAAAACCAAGACATAGTTTCACAACCTTGTACCGCAGCATAACAAGACAGCTTTTTGACAAATTAACATATGTACATAAGATAAGTTTTTAGACCAATAAACATGCGTCAAACGGTTCACAAATCACAAGTTCGGGATGCACACTTGGCCAAATAGATGACATCAACACGTGCCCCGCTGGTTCACAAATTCCAGACTAGGTGCTGTCGAATGAAGTCCAAAATGACTAGAGGCACCAGGTGTCATTTAGAACTTTCTCTCTTCTTCTAAGCCGGATATATTATTATAAGAGGTGCTATGTCTTCTAGCAAACTAGCATAATTTAATAGTATGTTTTAAACAAACCATAATTTAAAAGTGTGCAGGAGCAAATACCATGAATTTAGTGTCCTATAGCCAATTTTATCTTATGAATAAGAGAATAATAGAGGATGGTATTTAGTTTTCTTATTACCATTAATTATTGATATTTAATTACCATGTGGCATGGATCCCTTATAATTACTCCATCTAAAACTTGTCATTTTGAACATCGACATCCATGTGGTCCCTAATAGCTAATACACAATTTTGATTACTAGTTTCTATTATAATATATTTATAAAACTAATAAAACTATATTCATATTGAAGTACTATTCAAGAAAAATAAATCATCTATACATATAAATTTTCAAGTATCCAATCTAGATATTTAGAAATATATACTAACAATTAAAGTTTTAAAAGTTTGACTACACCTATGTTCGAAATGATAAATTTTGAGAGAACTTGAGGGAATAGTGAGAGAATAAAATGGACTGTATGTGTAACTTTTCTTCTGTCCATGTTATCTATATTGGATTAAATGCATCACGACCGGTTCACTGAAAAGTTTGAGCTATTTGGGAGAGGCGGGTATCTCCCAAAAGGAAGGGAAAAGAAAACTTAAAATGCAACTTAGCTAACACGGGCGTACTTAGATAAGTAATCTGCTGAGCTACATTAGTGCTTACCCACAATCACCTTTCTGCTAGGGGGGATTTCTCCGTGCAGCTGGTTCCTTTTATGCCGTCGCCTTTCATTCCGGGTTTGCATGGACAGTCATAGCCTCCGAGCCTGTTCTTACAGATCCCGTCACTCGAGCAAGGATATTTTTTGCGGAGCTCTGGATTTTGTTTTAAGAGCTCGCACTCATCGATGTCTGGAAAAAAAAGGTCAATATGTGAAGGCTCGAGCAGTTAATGAATTAGTGTAAAAGAAGAGATACTAAAGCTAGCTTGAGTTACATGCAGTGGGATATCTAATAATTAAGTGTGAAATCCCTAAAACTGTATTAATAATGCATGTGTAGTACTGTACGTAGTACTCCTATGTACCTTGGCATCCATTAGGGATATAAGGGTTACCATCGTAATGGTCCCAGCACTTGCAGAAATAGCCTTCGGCACTGGTTGCGTGGACACATGAGCTATTGCCGTTGACGCACTTGTAGCTTGGATGGACAAAGCCGCCCTCCTACGGACATTGACGGTCCCTCAAGGCGAAATCGAGCACGATGGGGACGCCCCTCGCGAATTTGTTCGATAGCACCTCGTAGCCGAGCGTGTCCTCGTCAGAGAAATTGTATGAGTCATGGCTCATGCATGAGTCATGACTGGCAATTAATCCAGCAATTAAATTAAGCTCACGGCAAGATAAAATTGTTTAAACAAATAACAATTAAGACTAGGGATATGTCTGGCTCACTCAAGTCGTTGAAGCATCAAAGATAGCTATATTCCGGTTTGCCTTGTCATTGTTTTTATCGATAGAGTTACTCGTAAAATTTTACATGTGTTGTCCAAACTATCATAAAACTTTATATTTAATAAAATGTTTAGCAACACTCCACATTCAAAGACATAATACAAAAATCCGATTCTATCATCTGTCTGACTAGTATGGCCCACATGTTAATGTGTATAACAGAGAGACATGGCCACTGCCAACTTAGCATCTAGGATTAGTCATTCATAAACATCTTCATTAGCTTCCTTGAGCTTTTGCATAACAATACTCAATTCATACTCTGAGAATTGAGTATAGTTTCAACAATTCTGGGGAATTGAGTCACCTGGGCTGCCTCTTCCTACAAGTGGTATGAATGAGGGTAAATTTCAGTCAACTAAGGATAAATTTAATAAGCGGTTGTTATCGGACTGGATGGAGAAGTATTTATTTCTGCAGGCAAAGAGGTACTAGTTAAAAGAAGCACTGACGACCTAGGTCTTCAAATTTTCGGCAAACCTATGTGAAGAGCTTATTAGGAATTTTTGGTAGGGCGGTGAGGAAGAAAGAAAAAAGTTCATTGGCTACCGTGGCATAAAACAATACGTCCAAAATCTCATGGTAGTATTGACTTTTGGGATTTATGGATCTTTTACCAAAGTTTTCTACGTAGTTTATGCACTAGGCTGCTGAAGGTGAGGTATTATCCTAATGAGATCTCCATGTAGGTGTTTGATCCTCGAACATGGGATCTCCCTCCATGAGTAACATACATGGCGAATGCCCTACGTGATTCTAAAATTTAAGGCAATTTCAACATGAAGAAATAATACAAAAAATTACGAACAAAATAAAATGTGCTCTATCACCTGTCGATGAACATGAAGATGGAAGAGTCGTCGGTATCGCCATGGCAAGACCTGCCAAGTTCATTCCCGATCACTCAAGCGATGATGAGACATCTCATTGTCTCGTGGCAAATAGGTTAAAGATATCACAAATCACCAAGTCTCTTATATATAATATAATGATGATGATTTGCTTGATGATGATCTTGATGAATTGAGTATGCCTAACTATGGTGATCCTATTGCCACTTTTTGTGAGGTAAAAAAGGTTTCTTGTGAGAAAAATAGAAAAAAAGACCCTAACCCTTAAGCATAAGGAGCTTAAAATTTTATCTCATAGATTTGAAAAGTCTTATAAGGGGCTCAGGATTATTCATGAAAATCTTTGACTTAAGAACATCAAGAAGAAACAAGATTATAAAACTCTTAAGATATCTCATTATATTCCCAAGAACAAACATCTTACTCTTCTGGACAAATAATCTACTTCATCTCAAAAGAGTGTAGATATACAATGTTCTAAATATGCTTGATTGCCTAAAGATCACATATTATTGTTCTAAATGATGTTTTTAGTTTCCTTAACCCCATATCTTGTGAAACAATATTATTGAGTGAAAGTATTAGGTTGAAAGATCAACTCAATGAAGGATTACTCAAATGCTATAAAAAAAAAGTAAAACTCTTAAAGAGATTTTAAATCATCAAATGATATAAGAATAATAAGACCCTTAAAGATCTGGTATTTCTACACTCAAGTAGATTTATGGTTATAATATTTTATATTGATATTAATACACTTATTTAGTAAAAAAAAAGAGGAAGAAAAATCGCATCGGTGTCGCCGCCGCCGTCTTCCAACTTCGCCTCCAGTCTCCGTCCCGTGCATCGTTAATGGCGTCTCCCTCCCCCAAACCCTAACCCCTCTGACCAACCAGCCACCCATGGGATCCCACCCCTCACCCTCCCGCACCGCCCTCGAGCCCTTCGCCACGCTCGATCCCGCCGCCCTCGCCGCGCTCCCCGCCTCCACCCCCCTCACCGTCCGCTCCGCCGCCCTCTCCGCCCCTCACCTCCTCTACCTCGGCACCGGCGGTGGCAAGCTCCTCCTCTTCTCCCTCCAGGTCCCCTCCTCCCCCGAGTTCCTCCGCCTCCTCCCCATCGGCCCCACCCGCCCCGTCTCCGCCATCCTCCCCCTCCCCGCCGTCGCCCGCGTCCTCGTGCTCGTCGACGGCATCCTCCTCCTCGCCGACCCGCTCCTCTCCCGCCCCGTCCGCCGCCTCGGTTCCCTCCGCAACGTCGCCGCCGTTGCCGCTGCCCGCGCCACCGCTGACCCATCCTCCTCCTCATGCTCTCTGGCAGTCGCGGTCGGGAAGAAGCTGCTCCTCGTTGACCTCACGCTGCACGAGGCCGACGAATTGGAGGTGCAGACGCGCGAGATCGCCGTGGGTGTTGATGGGATCAAGGCGCTTGCTTGGGTGGGCGACTCGGTGTTCGCTGGCACTGCATCGGGGTACCTGCTCTTCTCGAGCAGCACTGGTGGCCAGGGCGTCGACATATTCACGCTCCCGGAGTCGGCTGGGTCACCGAGGATCAAGCCGCTGTCCAGGGGCGACGAGGTGATGCTGCTGGTCGACAATGTCGGGGTGGTCCTCGACCTGTTCGGGCAGCCGGTTGGAAGCAGCCTGGTGTTTAACAGCAGACCGGATTGCATAGTCGAGGTGTTCCCATATGTGGTGGTGGCTGGGGATTCTAAGGTGGATGTGTACAGGAGGAATGGGGTGCACTTGCAGACTGTTCCGATTGCAAGGAGTGGCCCAGGTGTTCTGACAGTGGCGAGTGACGATGATGGAAGTGGTGGGGAAGTAGTTGTGATTGCTACGGCTTATAAGGTAAAGTAGGTATGTTAACTCGCCCATTAATGGAACTTGTCTTGAAATTTCTAATTATGTGCTGTCGCAATTAGATGAATAGCTTTGCGTTGCATATTGTGACAAGTAATGTCATTTATTAACTTTAGATGCTAAGTAGATGCAACTTTTTTGAGTGAGCATGCTTAGATAAGCATGAAATAACACTCAACTTGGAATTGGCATGGATTCAAACTAAACGGTGTGTAGAAACAAACGTCACTAGTTTTTGTCGCTTCCAATAAGTTTATGAGGTGAAATATTCTGCCTTCAATTTTTAAAATATGCATGCTGATCTCTAGTCATAGAAAACTAATTAGTGCATGAATGAGGCTTAGACATGAAATGCTACCTTCCATTTCAAATTTTGTGCCACCAGGAGTTATCTGGATGTTAAATTTTGTTAGTTCTGGCTACTGTAATTGTCTACCACCATTAAAACAGGCATCACCTAAACAAATTGCTGCTCCGCATTATCAGTAAATCGCCAGTATGACTATGGATTAAGCTGTTACCGTACCAGCCAACTACTGCTAATTATTTCCTGATTTTTGCATTACAATTTCCAATGGAAAGAAGACAAAGCAAACTGAAGCAGAACTCTAACGATAAATTCTTTCATTGACTGAAAAATGAGTATGAGAGTGTAGTCTGCCTTTGATTTATGCAGATTGTAGTCATGTTATACTAACAGATAAATTAATTGGCCTGTCCAGGTTTTTTGTTACCGTAAAGTATCTGCAGTGGAACAGATCAAGGCATCATTACGAAGAAAGAGTTATAGGGAAGCTATTTCTTTATTGGAAGAGTTTGAGTCTGATGGTGAAATCTCAAAGGATGTGATTTCCTTTGTGCATGCACAACTTGGATTCTTGTTGTTCTTTGACTTGCATTTTGAGGATGCTGTTAATAACTTCTTGCTGTCAGAGACTATGCAGCCAGCAGAAGTATTCCCATTCATCATGCGGGATCCTAATCGTTGGTCAGATCTGGTATGTCACATCACCATCTGTTAGTTGGAAATATGTAATGCGAGTTATGGGATAGCTGTTTAAATTCATTTTCCATTTCTATATTATCCTGTAATGTTCGTGAGGGTTGAGTATCTGCTAGACGTGCCTCACGATTGTTTTAACCTATTTTTGTGTATGACAAAAGTTCATGTCGAATACACTTTTTAGCACTTAATGTGATTCAATTAATCTGATCCAACCAATGTTTTCAGTGTATGATCCATTCCATTAAATTTGCACATAAAGCTTCTTCTAATTTTTATCAGCTAGAATACCTATAATATTTCAACTCATTATTGGAAAGTTGGAAACTTTTAAATGAATTTTGAAGTTTCCTTAATGCTCAGCTGATTGCTTGGTAGTTAATAACTTTAAGCTAAGCTGTCGATGCCTAGAGGATTTCCCCGAAGTTTTGTGCCCTTACCTACTGATTGCAAAATTTATAATTTGCAAAATTTAGGTGCCAAGAAAGCGTTATTGGGGCTTGCATCCTCCCCCTAAGCCTCTCGAAGAAGTTATTGACGATGGACTGGTAACACTTCAACAAGCATTGTTTCTCAAAAAGGCAGGTGTGGACACAGTTGTGGATGAAGATTTCCTTTCAAATCCACCAAGTAGAGCTGATCTGTTGGAACTAGCTATCAAAAATATTATCAGGTTTTGTTTATTCATGGTATTTTATATTCATTTGTGAATTGCAATGAAGCCGCATCTAACGACCAATGTCCGAATGCTAAATGAAACTAGGTACCTGTGCGTATCCCGAGAGAAGAGTTTGTCCCCTGCAGAGATGGAAGGAGTTGATACTCTTCTCATGTACCTTTATAGAGCACTTGATCTTGTTGATGATATGGAGAAGCTTGCATCATCTCAAAATAGCTGTGTTGTGGTATGTACAACTCCTTTAAACATATCCCTGCTTTGAAGCAGCATGACCATTACACGCACTATGGTACTAAAATCAATATTAACTCTGCATTCGAAAATATAGAATATAGTATGCTGTTTGTTATTATACTGTCATCACATATGCATATTGTAAAAATTATGGGTGCTGCAGGAGGAACTAGAATCACTGTTGGACAACTCTGGACATCTGCGGACGCTTGCTTTCTTATATGGCAGTAAAGGAATGTGCTCCCAAGCTCTTGCTATCTGGCGTATTTTAGCAAGGAATTACAGCACCGGTTTGTGGAAGGATCGTGCTAGTCGGTCTGAAACTGACTCTGAAACTTTGGTTGATAAAAAATCCGGTGAGCAAATTGCTGCTATCGAAGCCTGCAAGATACTTCAAGCATCATCTGATCAGGACCTTGTTCTGGAACATCTTGGATGGGTACGTGCTTCATTCTAAGGACTTGATATCTTAAATACCTTATAATGAGCTGTTTCATTACGTTGTGAACTATTATTGAATATTTGAATGCAGGTGGCAGACATTGATCAAGAACTTGCAATTGCAATTTTAACATCTGAGGAGAGGGAAAATCAGCTTTCTCCTGGTAATTGATTTTTTTCATATTCACTTTATCAGTAGCTTTTGCTGGCCTATTCATGGCAAATCAACGCATTCTTCAGTTTTTACTTCTGAGCATGTCAGAGCATGGTGTGGTAGAAGTGTAGAGGGATGTACTTGTACTTCCTTTTTTTCCCTCTATAAAACTGATTTCTTTTGGACTATAAAAAGACCATAATTACAGCTTGACTGCATTCATGAATGCCATGTTTTAATATTTAGATCTACTAAAATAACCTTGCTGTGTAATGAACTTTGTTAACATTTGTGTTGGTTGGGTGGCATTCTGCAGAAAAGGTTGTTGCTTCCCTTGATTCAGAAAAGGTTGGGATACACCAAAGGTATGTATAAATGGTGTAATGTGTCCATGAAACCTTCAACAATCTTAAACCTCTTAAGATTCCGTGATGACCCCCTCTATGCCCATGTGAAGAAAATATGAGTGTAAAAAGCTGTATAATTAAATCATCGAAATATTTTGTGCTGCTAGTTTGTTTACTACGCGATCTTAGGCAATGGACTGATAACAACCTAACTAATCTTGATGGAATTCAGCACCTGCTGTAGAGTGACCTGAACTTTGATATCACTGCTGGAGAATCTTATATTTTCCATGACGAGTTAATTGAGTAGATGCTATTCTGCAATAATGTTTAACTGCCACCAAGTGTATCCTTAAATCCTCTATCAAGAGTGTAACATATTGAGGCTTCAAACTAGTGTGTTGTATGCATCTTACATTTATTAGTTCTTAGACAAAAGGAATTATTTGTACACATGTTCATTATAAGATGTTGTCCATGTCTTGTCCTGCGCCTTTTGTTATTTTGTCCCCTTTATCATTTGGCGTTCGACAATCATCAGCAGATTTTTTTTTCATGTGGTATTTATATTTGATAAATAGATCCCTCTATCACGAAATCTGAACTGGCTAAGTTATGCAGATATTTGCAGTGGTTGATTGAGGATCAGGGTTGTGATGACCCTCACTATCACACTTCATATGCACTATTGCTGGCCAAATCTGCCATGGAAGCATTTCATGTTGAGTCCAGTTTGGGAGAGAAAAATGAAGAAATTGACTCTGATGTGCAGTTCATTTTTTTATTGAGGGAAAGGTTACAATTATTTTTGCAAGCTTCGGACTTGTATGATCCAGAAGAAGTGCTTGATGTGATAGCAGAGTCTGAGCTATGGCTGGAAAAGGTCTTATGATTTGTCTTCTTCCTTGATGCAGTTACATATTTGTCTCTATGTGTCTTCACACTTTAGTTTTGTGCTTGCTTGATGGTCGTATCATTTAAATTTTAGATACTAAGACGTTTTTTCCCCTCTTGTCAGGCAATATTGTATAGGAAGATGGGCCAAGAGAACATTGTACTTCAGATACTAGCACTGTAAGATGCTATGCTGTACTTATTATTTATTTGATTGTTGTAACTTGCAGGTTGCAACAGTAGTGGTGTTCTGTTGGGTCGGACTTATAGGTCCCAGCATATCCTGTCTTTAATGCTTTCAGTTCTGCTGTCCTGACTGTTATTGGTTGGTTTATGATGAAGGAAGCTGGAGGACAGCGAAGCTGCTGAGCAGTACTGTGCAGAGATTGGTCGAGACGATGCCTATATTCAGTATGTTAATTTGACTAGTATTTATGTTTTGATTTTCTAGTATACTTGGCATAGTTTCTATCATGATCCAACGTAATTATCTTTGTTCACTAGTTCATATTGTCTCCATCTTCCTTCGAACTTAGGCTTTTGGATTTGTATTTGGACCCAAAAAATGGGAAAGAAACCGATGTTTACAGCAGCTGTTCGACTTCTCCATAATCATGGGAAATCTTTGGATCCTTTACAAGTATTGGAGGTACTACTTTCTTATTACTGTGGCCATCCTGTTATACACAGATTTTATTAGGATAAGAATTCTGAAATCTGAACCACAATTTTGTCCCAGAGATTATCCTCTGAGATGCCTCTTCAGCTAGCCTCAGATACAATTCTGCGAATGCTGAGAGCTCGGGTGCACCATCATCGCCAAGGACAGGTAAACATACTTTGTTCCTGGGTTTAGCCTGAGTTTCTTATTGAAGTTTGGACGCCTTGTTCTGCGGATGTGTCCCTTTTTGAACACAGACTTGCTTCAATGTTGAACTCATGTGAGATCTGACTTGCAAGTCTTATTTGTTTTGTTTTGTTTTTCTGTGTCTATCATTAGATAGTTCATAATTTATCACGTGCGACAAACCTTGATGCACGATTGACAAGATTGGAGGAGAGATCAAGGCATGTGCAGCTAACCGATGAGAGTATCTGTGATTCATGTCGAGCTCACCTTGGCACCAAGCTATTTGTCATGTACCCAGACGACTCAGTTGTATGCTACAGGGTACATCTCCAACATCTTTGTTGTTTAGTTTGCTATTGACACCTTTGCATAAAGTTTCACTAGATCTGTCACCCAAGTGCACACTGTAGATTGGTCCCTGACATGCATTGCAGGTGAATCCATTGAATAAACAAGTGTGCAGAACCCATGATGATTAACTTATCTGTGCTTAGCAACAAGTATATTGGATATTTCTGGGTTACTTGGTCGGCCAGTTGCCCTTTGATAGTCGTATGGAACAGCTTGAGCTAGTCTGTCATTGCACAACCTTTTTTTGTCAAAAATTAAACATCAGCAATAGCATAGAGCATATATTTGACTTGTTGCCATTGTTATATGCAGTGCTACCGAAACCAAGGTGGTTCTGTATCAGGACGGGGCCGAAATTTCAGGAAAGATGCTATATTAAAACAAAGTTGGCTTGTCAGTAGATAGCAAATGAAGACCAACAAAACTCCAGCCCCCTTCTTCGTTCTGATGAACAACAAGACAGGTCACGTGAAGCACCCTTGCAATTCAAGGTACATTCTGCCACAATTGCTCTGAAATGCCCTAAAACACATAACATTGTTAGGGGTTTTCGATGCATTATTATTCATGGCGAAGGGGGCTGGGCCTGCTATGGCCCTGGAAGTTGTTACACGCATAATCTGGAATATGTTCAGAAGCTTGGATGGTTTGTCCATACTGTTTTGTTTTTCTCCCAACACTTAATGGGATGTAACTTGTAGGAATAGTTTGTTAGTGGTGCACACTGTAAAAACAAGACAAGACAGTGACAGATGAGCGTTGTGGTAAATGGTGATTGTAATTGTTGAGCGGCAACCTTGATAGAACATTAAGGACACATGGAATATATTGACAAGTTTGGAACATGAACTCTGCCTTGCATGTTTTGTACACTTATGGCTACATTGACAGTTTAAACTTTGGTCTAGAATCTGGCCCTGGACATGGGCGTATCTGTTCAATTTGTCTGAATGTTTGGCTCACTAAGGGTGCGTTTGGTTGGAGGGCAAGGTGGGATGGGATGAACCCATCCAATTTTTTGTGGTTGGGATGATCTATTTTCTTATTTGGTTCAATGTATTGGATGGATCAAATTATTGTTTGGCAAAAACTGGATAGACCCTATTGGATGAGTCACTGACATACAGGACCCACATGTCAGTGACTCAGAGTTGCCCTCTCTCTCCCCAATCCCATCTTCTCCCCCATCCCATCCTTTGACCGGCGGTGGATCCAGCTCGGGCAGGGGCCGGTGGGCGGCGGGCTTGACCGGGGGCGGAGCTCGGGGGGCGGAGATGGAGATCGGCGGCGGAGCCAGCTCGGGCGGGGGCCGGGGGGCGGTGGGCCCATTGTTGCCTGAAGACTACTCAGACTAGCAGTCAGATTTGTGCATGTTGACTACTGATGCTACAGACATGCATGTTCATCCTTTTCCCATCTGCAGTGGATTCATGAAGTGAGAAGGCAGGCAAACTGATAGAGCAATTGCCCATCTGCATGTTGCTGTCCATCAACTGAAAGGCCATTAAAGTAGCAGCCGCTTACCTAAGTACATGTAATGCTTATCCATGTCAGTAACAACACAAGATTGTAGGGTGAAATATCTGGCTAAGTGACAGTCGCAGTAGAGTGAAATATCTGGCCAAGTGACAGTCGCAGCCAGGAGTGCATCTCTGTCGCCCATTAGGATGCACTTGTGCAATGTTAAATCCCAGTGGGCTAGTGCAGCCCCTCCAAACACGCAGCTTTACCACGCTATAAATATAGTACTACTCAACACCATGGAGCTTCACTCGTCAACACAGCAAGGCAAGCTAGGCAGCTCACTCTGAACAAGATGGCTGCTTTCACGCTCCTCCTCCTCCTCGTTTCCGCCGCCGCGACGGCGGCGACGGAATGCCACGAGGAGGACCACGCGGCGCTGGTGGCCATCGACTCGGCCTTTGGCAGGCCCTACCACTTCGCCTCCTGGACAGACGACTCCTCCTGCTGTGACTGGTACGACGTCGACTGCGACAACGCCACCGGCCGCGTCGTCGCCCTCTCCGTCACCCAGGATGCCAACCTCACCGGCGCCATCCCGGACGCCATCGCCAACCTCACCTACCTGCACACCCTCGTTCTCCACCACCTCCCTGCCCTCTCCGGCGCCATCCCCGACTCCCTCGCCGCGCTCTCCAACCTCTCCCAGCTCACCATCTCCCACACCGGCGTATCCGGCCCCGTCCCGTCCTTCCTAGCTGAGCTCACCGCGCTCACCCTCCTCGACCTCTCCTTCAACTCCCTCACCGGCGCCATCCCGGCTTCGCTCGCCGACCTCCCAAACCTCTCCGGCATCAACCTCGCCCGCAACAGCCTCGCCGGCGCCATCCCGCCGCTCCTCCTCAGTAAGTCCCCCGACAAGGCCTATCTCTGGCTCTCCCACAACAACCTCTCAGGCGCCATCCCGGCCGAGTTCGCCGCCGTCAACTTCACGCACGTCGACCTGTCGCGCAACGCCCTCACCGGCGACGCGACGGTCCTCTTCGGGATGGGGAAACAGCTCCAGCACATCGACCTGTCCCGCAACGCCCTTAGCTTCAACTTCTCCGGCGTGGAGTTCCCGGAGCAGCTTTCGTACATGGACGTGAGCCACAACGCCATCCGTGGCGGCATCCCGGCGCAGGTGGCCAACCTGAGCAACCTGCAGCAGTTCAACGTCAGCTTCAACCGGCTCTGCGGCGCGGTGCCCGCCGGCGGGAACATGAGCAGGTTCGATCGCTACAGCTACCTGCACAACAAGTGCCTCTGCGGCGCGCCGCTCACCGCCTGCCGTCAACGACCCATCAATCGAAATTAATGACTTCTTCTTCTGAGTAACGTATATTGGCTCGCTCAATACAAGGGCACTTCCAATATATTGTATCTTAAGTTATATCTTATTATATTAAATAAATATAGTGTTGTATCTAAAACATCTTCATTTATTATATTTTGTGATCTATACTACTATTTTTAACTTTGTAACCTGATTGTGGCATGATTCTAGTACATAGTAATACATGTATGAGCCACATAGAATCACTCAAAAATTAATTTACATCGATTACACCGCTAAGAACCGGTTCCAAATTAAGAGACAGTCTCCTTTTCTTTCTTTTATAACTACCCTGCCACATAAACTTTTTACGTAGGTGACATGGCTTAAGAGATAGCTGAGTTGAAACATTAGAACTGCTCTAATAGCAACCGCGAGCAAGGTATGATACGACGCACGAGTAAGACTAACGAAGTGATTAATATGGTAATTGTACTGTACTAGCAATCTAGGAGCTAGTGGTAATGTGCACGTCTCAAAAAAAAATCTGGCCTCTAAGCCACTTTATAAAGCTCATGCATGCATGTACTCGATTGATATTGGAATTTTAACTAGTGTACTTCCAGATAGAACTATATATATACATAATGCATGCATGTGTAATTGATATTGGAGTATATATGAAGACGGAAGATGTGATTAAGCATCGATCATTAGTCCAATTAACCAGAACTCGAGGCGACCACACCACACGTACCGACGTACGCAAACACAACTAGGTGGCGAGCCTCGGAATTAGCTACTGCGTGCTGGCGTTGCGGCGGCGGAGCAGAGAGCATCTCGTCGACGCGGCAGAGGACGTTGCTCTTGAGCCGCTGGAGCGCCCTGGCGAACTCCGGCAGCTCCGCCTCCCCGAGCGCCTCGACGTCGGCCTCCCACCAGAACCGCCTTCCCGCCATGGCCCGCTCCAGCTTCGCCGCGACGGCCTTCATCTGCGCCTTCTCCGCTACCCGCTCCCTGGCGTCGTCCACCTCCTGCCGCATCGCCGCGAGAGTGACAGGATCATCAACAACAACAACGGCGTCGTCTTGGTCGTCCTATGACGGGGTCAACGGAGGTGCTGCCGAAGGCGAAGACGTTGCCGTGCTCGGAGAAGACGACGACGGCGGTGTTGTCAGGTTTGAGCCGGTGAGCACACAATGCGAACACTAATACACACACACACAATGCGAGAGCACTTGTAAAACTGATGATGAAAGTGACGCGAGTGATTCGCCGTGATCCGCTTTGATCGCGCCATCCCACGACCGCGTCTCATGGCCTAACAACATACGCACACGACTTAAAGTCCATGCGAATACTAATCAAAGAACATATGCGACGAGATTATTTCAACAGGTGTGGGCGGAGCAGAGCGTGGAGAGGGCGCTGGCCATGTCGTTGAAGAGCGTGGGGCGGCGCTTGGAGAAGGCGACCTGCCGGCGACGGGGTCTTGGATCCTCTTCTTCCCCGTTCCCCCCTTGCTTGGCGGCCTCACCATCGTCGTTTAGTTACTTCTTGGTGGATCAGAATTTAATGTACGCTCGTTTGTTATATGGATTCCTGGCTGGCTGATTGCATATATGCATCGAATATCCCAAGAACTTTCCTTCATTGCCTCGATCGGATCCGTATATATATGCACGGGATCTGTGTAGAATTTTTCCTCCCATTCCGTGTGCCCAAAATCTAAAATGAAACGTAATTTTTGGAAACATAATCTTCTCGACATCTGGGTGTACAACATGAAACACGGAATAGAGACTGAAAATAAGATGTGTTTCGGTCGGTTTTCAGAACCTTAGATCTCTATTCTAGAGTAAAATCCAAGTGAATTGCAAAGATAAAATCGGGTGGCCATGAAAATCGACTGAAATTTATAGCCAAATCAGGCGAATGTGAACTAGCACTTACGATATATGATGGAGTAGGAACTCTTAACGTTCACTAATTGGTAATCATGCATGTCAACCGACATATCCCACCACTACATACAACATCTAAGGATATCTGAAACATCATAATACTCCACCAAGTATGCCTGCCTGCCATACCACAAAATTAAGAATTGACCACAACTGCCACCGTGAAACATTACCTAATTTCAGTGTCGAAATCTACTATCTACTAATATATTAATTACACTTTCTAGAAATTTCCACGTTAATCCATCCATCTATGTGGGTTTGAATTATAAAGGTCTAGATTAAATGAGACTACATGTGATTGCAATTTCTCTAATATTTTCTAGGAACAGTAATAAGCAAAGACTCTTATTTTAATCAATCTGAACCGTGGATAGTAATAAACAAAGACTCTTATTTGATCCGTAAATAATGATAAGCACAGATTCTTATTTTAGGTAATCTGAACCATTACAATTCAGTCCCACCAAATAAATGGTTAGATATTTTTCATAGATATGTACGTGTCATATTAGGTAGAAACTCTGTTACTAGCATAAAGCAAACGAATAACACTTACGCGGAAGTCCCTTGAGGGCCTGGTTTCAAGGCCTATGATATCTCCCCTCGATCTATTTTTCTGCGTTTATGTCCTTGCGGATGAGATAAGCAGTTCACATTTGAATCGAATTGAATCGAATCATATCATATATTGTCTATGTTTACTGCCGCATGTTAGATCCAGATCCTCTTTTGTGAATGTCTAGAGTGTGGTTTTAATTCTGTACGAACCTGCTGCCAATCCATACATGCAAGATGTGCTTAATTTTATTTATGTGTGTAATACGTGCTCAAGCCCTGCAAGACTGTGAATCTCAGCCATCCACGTATTATGTGCTTCTTAGATACTATGATTATTACATGAAAAGTAATCAATTAGTTTGAAATTCATGCAAAGCCCAAACAATATTCCTCGCAAAAAAAAGTGCAAATAGTATATTGGCATGCACGCTTCTTGTTCCTTCATTTACAGGTGTCCTTATGTCTTACGGTTTGTTATATTAGCATAAATTTGACAAAGCAACTCATGTAGAGTTAAATATACTTACTAGGAATTTATGTGATTTTCTAATTATATATGTAAGCATGTTTACTAAATTCGTCATGTTTTACGTCCAATATATATTTGTAATTGGGTTCCTGCAATTTTTTATTTTTTAATTTCTATATTCCAACCAAGTTCAAAGAAGACAATAACAACGTTTAATAACTAATAAAACCGCAGAACACAAACACGAGCCCGCACGGGTTATCGACTAGTAACCTTAATCACAATTCAATTGGCAGGAACCTAGCTTCCTGTTTGGCTCAAAGGCATAGTTAATCAAAGTAATGGACATCAATTTCGTTGTTGCTTCTCGGTACAACTATAACCTTGGCCTGCTCTTCGAGTGTAAAGTTGAACTCTTTTGAGGGGCACAAGCTAGCTCTTGTGCTTGATTCCTTAGCTTCAGCTGGTGAAGAGGCAAGAGATTTCATCTCCTCAGTCCAGTTATGCCTTCTTTCGAGTACTCCAGGCGCCATCGACAACCTTGGATGAAACATCTCCCCAGTAATCAGGATTGCTGGCATACCATTCGACTGTCTTCTTCAGGCCCGGCCTCTTCCCACGGCCTGCGCTCTGCAGTTTCTCATCATCCACAAAGTAGGAAGGAGTACCTCTGGTCATTGAAGGGCCTATCCTCGACGAACCTGGTGGCCTTTCTCGGAGTCCTGTCCACATGATTCTGGGCAGCAAAGTGTATGCATGATGGTGTCGATCGACTCGGTTAAGACAAGGTAATTCAACATATCGGCAGTCGCGATGTCTCCCTTGACAAACTTGAAATTTGGGGACAACCGAGAAGGGTGGAGATTTTTTAGGTCGGAGCAGAAATCAATCTTGTCGAGGACAATAATCTTGATGAGGCCGTTGCAGGGGCAGTGTGTGATGGAGAAGAAGGTACAAGGAAGGGAGGCGGTAGCTTTGGCGAAATACGCCTTCACGAGAGGGAAGCGGAAATGAAGGAGGCGGTTTCGCTGCTGGCCATGTAGGGAGAGGGTGTTTGGGCTTTTCAATGCCCAGAGCAGGATAGGGATCTAGGAATACATTTGAAGGAATTTGAGAATTCAAACCTTCACACCAAATTTAAATCTGAGGTATATTTGGGATACTTTGTCCAAATGTAATCTAGTTTGTTTTAATTTGTGGAAAATTTTAAAAAGTTCAAAATTTTAGTGATTTACCAGAACGGCGGCATGCTTTGGATGCACCCGGCGAGGGGAGGCCAACACGCATGAGCTAGCAATACCTGCAACATATCCTGCATGCTTACTAACTGATGGTTCATGAAACTTGGCTGCCTAGCTAGTGCATGCGAGTACAGGAGGCGCGCGATCGTACTATAAATACGTACGTGCCGCTGTATGGAGGCACAGCTAGCACAACTCGATCAACTAACAAATTAAACAGAGATGGTCTCTCTCGTCAGCCTTATCCTTCTCGGCTTGATGTGCGCTGCCGCCTGCATTACCAACGGCGGCACGGGCGCGGCAATGCAGTGGGCTGTCGTCAAGCTTGGTGGAGGTCCCTCCTGCCGCGGCGGTCAAGTTCCATTGCCGCTCCCGTGCCGCCGTTGGCAATGCAGGCGGCAGCGCATGCACATCGCCTGGAGGATACGCTGAGGAGGAGAAGGCTGACGAGGCAGGCCATTTTTGTTTCAAAAAGGAGGACCAGGGAAATCTCGGTACGTAGCACGTCATAGTAATTAACTCGTTTAATTTTTGTACTCACTAGCTTGCATCCATTTATTAGCCTCCACATGCCATGCAGGTTCGTGCTGGGCTTCAAAAAATAAATTCGGGCAAGCTAACGGCCCTTTCGGCTCAGCAGATTGTCGACTGTTCCGGCATTGTTAACAAGCGTTCGCTTAGGCAGGCCCTGCCTGCAAAGAACTCCTACGAATTACGCCACAAAAATCACAGGGTTCAGCCGGACGGACAACAGTTGGGAACTTGCTTTGCAGGTGGCTGTGAGTCTGGCCCTAAGCGCAGAGTTTTTCCTGTCGTACCAGGCCGGTACGATATATTCTGGACCCTGCGATACCACCGAGAACAATCATGCGATGACGGTTCAGAAATGGCGTTCCATTTTGGATCGTCAAAAACTCATTTGGCCCCCTGGGGTGAGAATGGGTTTGCGATGATCCGCCGAGGTGTCAACGCCAACGACGGAGGATTATGTGGGATCACTAAATCGGCCGTCTTTCCAACCATGATATAGCTAAGAATCCTCTAGTTGAGGGATCTATAGGTTTAATACCGAATTTCCCTTCTCTATATACTGCACCGCTGTACTCATCCGTACCTACTGATTACTGATGAAATAAAATAAACTTTTATATGTATTTGTTTGCGTCTTTATCCCTTGTTTTTTTATTTAAATAAGGATTGCCTTTGAGCCACGAGAGTACAGTGCGAATGTACAATCCACCATTGGACGCCTACTAATCAAACCTGTAGCCCAAAACGCGCAAGTAAGAAGCAGTCAGAGAACGCTCTTGGCACCAAATTTATCAGAGGCCGGTCGCCAAACAAAAGAGGAAGCTTTCCATGCAACGAGATTTTAATAGTGAATACAAGAGCCCAGAAAGACCCAAAGACACCGAAAGACCCAAACTGATGCTACATACGTACTAAAGATATTTTCCACAATCTCGCAGTCTTTTTAGAAACTAGTAATCGAGCACATTTCCACAATACGTATAGACATGCTTCCAATACAAGAATAGACCCAAAATTCAAATTTCCAAGGCTCTATTCTCATATAAACTTTTCATGAATTTCGGAAAAACTATGCATCTAACTACATTTCAAACCCATTTTGGGGCATATTTGGAAATTTGGATAAATTTTAGTCAGATACATTTTACTAGACTTGAGAAATTTACGGTGGTTAATAAGTTATATATCTGGCATCCGTGAATTTCCCAAGTTTAGATATACATGTTTAAAACCAGAAATAAAAAAATCAATTAAAATTTGAAATTATAAATGTAGGAAAATGAAATTTAAAATGTAGGCCTCGTATGGACGATCGGATTTCGTAATTGCGTCCTTATTGCCAAGATAGTCGAAATAGGTTCCAAAAGCCAAGAGATTATCAGTCCATATTGAAAAGGGTGATCATACAGTTCTCACAAGGGATAAGTGTGTACCGCTGACCACAAGTGTGACCTCCCACATAAATCAAACCATTAATAGGATCGGTGAAATTAACATTTTACCCTTATGCATCATACAATGTAGCATCCATGAAAAAAAAATACTTTTTTCTTCTTCAGTAAATGTTAAAAATACATCAGAGTAACACAAACAAACACACCTGTCACATATAGGTTCACCACTTGTGAGTCATAGCACCAATAGCTGCTGTCAACCGGAGCAACACTAAGCCACCTTCAGGTATGTCAGTCACATGCCTAAGCTAGTGAGTTGTCTACATAGCAGCAGTAGTAGTCCGCAGCACTCGACAACAACAGCTGCTGCTGTCAAGTGTCAACAGCAGCAACAATACCATTAACATCACTCTATTTAGTTACTAAAAATACCAGCACCGAGCTCTCACCAACATACACACACAACCATTTCCACTACACTAAAACCTAAAGACTCCAATAAGAAGTAGGTGTAAAAAGCCAGTAAGACAAGAAACGGAGAAAGAAGAGGCCAAGTAACCAGAACACCATGACGTAATAAAAGCTAGCTTCTAAGCAACTAGAAAGGAGAAGGGTAGGGAGAGTCCATGTTTGAACTAAATCACTCAGTTCCTCTTTTGAGGTGTGATTCACACACACCCCTCTCTCAATCTCTCACATAGGTGCACACAAAAAGCTACTAGTATGAAGCTATATTGATATATAGCAATACGTTACAAGCTTGGTGCAAACACATACACCACATCTCAATATATAGGCTGTCTAAACCGACCTACTACAAACTTGACTTACAAACACAAACTATTGTTAATTTCTTGTATAGCTTATGGCTAGTTCATCATGTGCGCTTGCATGTTTCCTTGCCGCACTTATTTTTACAGCTCAAGGTCAATTCAAACTTGGATTCTTCTATTAGTTTTGATTACTTGTAAGTGGTTTACCTCGGTTCCCTCGATGTGCTTCATCTTTCTTGTACTCCGTATTTCACAAGGGGGCGGGAGGGGGGGCAATCTTGGAGAATAAAATGGGTAGCAAAGACATTCTTCCTTCTTAATATCCTAATCTCCAATAGAACTTGATACAAGTTTCGAGGTGTTGTTCCTTTAACATGAGTGAAAACCTGGCCTTATTGTTGCAATTGCACCTAGAGAGAGCTTCTTGTTCCCCATATGGAGGCAGTTTCAACACTACAAACGCTCCATTCTCAAGAGACAAGGACTTTGATGTCGGACCCCAAAATCCATAACAGAGAGGCTTAAGCATAATCACCCGCTAAGTCGAAACGTCAACCCCGACCTCAACTCTAGGGTGTCAATTCCCAGAGGAGTGGAGTGATATGGCTTCGAATAGCCCGAGACGTCAACCCCAAAGCTTACTCTGGCAAGAGCACAGAGTAGTAGGGTGATATGGTCTCCTCACTCTTTTCCACTGAGCCGGAACTTCAATCCCGAACTTGCCCCGGCAAATAAATGCTCGGCTGGAGTAGGATGATATAGTTCCCAAGCTCTCAGCAGAAGAGTCGCTTCACAGGGGTGACTAAACTTAACGACTCTATGATAGGGACTCTGAAACCCTACCCGCAACATGTGCTTCATCAACATACACACACGGCACATGAGCAGGCGAAAACAACCAGATTTCACAGCAGAACTCTACAACAGAACTGCAATATAGCAACATATTCATGCAAAGGATCCGAGGATTCTAGCACAATACACAGCGGAAGGGTAAATAGGGCTAAGAAGCCGAACAGTAGTGCCAAAAGTGGCAGCAAAACAAACCTAGTTGCCCAACCCCAGGGGCAGGATCGCTGCCTGGGATTCCCAGTGACTAACCGTCGTGGGTGTCGATCTCTACATAGAAACCACCCTCAGGAGGGGTAGTTTCCTCTGCACAAAAACATCAACAATAGCAGGGTGAGTACAAAATTGTACTCAGCAAGACCTACAATGCGGAAATTAATAATAGCTGTGACAGGTATCAATAAAGGGTAATTGTGGACTAATTTGCGGAAAGCAAGTTTTACCTTTATCAATAGCAATAAATAGATGGAAAATCGACTACTACAATACCTTTTTAAAGGGGATAAGTCGAACACTTCACGAGCATTCCTTACTGCAGATCACCACACCTGAAAAACCCTCGACCCATCCTCGACCACCCTGGGAGGAAGCTGTCGCTAACCACGACCTTAGTGTTGGCAAGTTTTAGAGTTGGTTATAGTTGTCTAATTCGATGCAAAATCTTACCAAGCTGTCCATAACCGCGGACACGGCTGTTCAAACAGTTTTAACCCTGCAGGGGTGTACATCTTTACCTACACGTATCGATCGTCTCTTAGTGCTACCAAGTACACACTTCACGAGGTGTGCTAGCAGAGGGTGATCGAACACGACCGTTACAATGCTTTCGACCTAGGTATGAGCCACCCATACGGGCTAGTCCATGTGCATCAGTCCGGCCGTAACTGCGACACGGTCCCATGCGTTGTGAATCAAGGTACATCCCCGGTCTCCCAGACCGTGTGTCCACCCCACCCTTATATGAGACCTCACACCACATTCCTTTTTCACGCACACGGCAAATGGAAAACGGCAAACTAATGCAGCTCATACACTAAGTCTAAGCAAATTATTTAGTCGTGGGTGGCTCCATAATCCACCCGTGTAGAAGTACGCGAATCTTGGTTCGAAGGGACACCGGTAACCGGTCCTTGCGGGAAGACGAGACAACCCACCATGCTCCCAGCCATGGCCTCTCGTCTAAACCTAGATATGATTAAGTGAGTTCATTAGTTATCCCGGTGAACACCCATCTACCACATAACCCATTCCCAGTGTTGATTCATCTGCTAACCCAGGAATTACGACTTCTACATGTCTAAGCATGTCTAAGCATAAATAGCATAATAGCATTCGAACAGTGGAGACTATACTATGCTAGATAGGTTGGGTTGGTGGTGGAGCTGATTGAGCGACAAAGTCAGTCTTATTCGTCGGACTAGGGTTTTGCTTAGCGGAAAAATAGCAGTTGAACGCATGTGCTAATGAATTTAAAAATAACTAATACTTTGCAAATAATAGGAGTTTGCAATGTGATCAAAGGGGCTGCTTGCCTGGTTGCTTTGCAACTAAACCCTGCTCGTGATCGGAACTATCGTCTTCTGGACCTTCCGGCGCTAACGGGGAAGAACAAAAACACCGGAAACAAAGGGCATAACCGTAAATATCAAAATGCAAAATATCGGCATGAGATGAAATGTATGCCATGATGAAGAGAGTGCAAAATAAAGACTAATGCAGGTGGAATCAGTTTAATCGGAGTCCGGACGCATAAAATATCGCGATCCGAAAATCCTCCGGCTAATCGGAAACCCTAATTTGAGTTTTTAGCAAATTGTATTATTCCTAGCATGCAAACATGGATGAAAATGATATTTTTGAATAGATCTTCTTTTTCTGAACATTTTGATATATCATTTGCATTTTTCTGATTAAAGAGGTATTTTCTATGAATTTTACAAGATTTAAACCATTTTAAATCTTTTGTTGTATTTTTCTCAGTAAAAACAATATTTAATTTAATTCAATAATTACAAAGGCTGACATGTGGGCCCTAGGTCAATTTTAGTCAACATTGACTTAGGTCTAGGTCAGTGGGGCCCACTGGTCATGCCCTCTCACTTTCCTTTAGACCTTTATTTTAATTCTTTTCTAGGTGGGTCCCAACTGCCATAACCTTTTTACTTTCCATTTTCTTTTCATTTAAAGACTTACAGGTGGGCCCTAGATGTCATAGGCAGAATATTCAACCGAGTTCATTGATTGCACTGATAAGCACTAATGGTGGATATTAACATGTCAGTTAGTATTAATGATTGGCGGTTAGTATTAATGAAGCTTATTACTTACAGCAGCATTAGATGGCGCTCGGATAGACTTATGGGCATTCAATTTGCTTAGCACTAAATGGACTTCAGCACTTAATTAACACCTCACTCAGGTTTTAACGATTAATTAATAGGTCTTAGTGCTTTAACTAATTCGGTTAATTAGTTGCATTAAACATGCTTAGTTATTGAGGGCGCATGATTAGCATTGATTAATATTAGTTACAAGGATTACTCGGTCTGGACAGCACGGTTGGGACTTAAATACTGCATTAATGGTGCTCATAAACCTGTCTTAACCGAGCTTAGTTATTAACTTACTCATTAATGATGCTTATTCATTATACTGGTTGAACTGATGGTGGTCATTAAGACGTCGGTTAAACATAACTAAACAGGATTAGCATACTAAATACACTTAAAGGGCTGTCGGAACAATGATGGCAGGAGTTAAATACTCCATTTAATTGCTCTCAGCATTAAGGCTGCTAGAAATGTGCTTAAGCGACAAATTAATTGGGCTCTGATGCCCCTAATCGCCCCGGTCGGCTGTTTGCCCGGCGCGGCGCATGCAGTGGCAGAGGCGGCGGCGTAGGGCTTACCGGCGGATGGCGGGCTTGGGTGGCGCGAGGCCGAGGGCGTCGGCGAGGAGGTGGTGCGGCAAGACGGACCCAGGGCGGTCGTGATGAGGCGGCGCGGCGGGGAGCAGCCCGGACTCGGAAGCTCTGGCGGTGGGGCTTGGGAGATGGCCCGGGCTTTGGTGGCGGGGGCTAAGGCGGGGTGGCGTGCGGGGGACCCGGAGGCAAACGGCGGCGCGGCAAGGGGCTCGGGAGGCTTCGGTGGTGGAAGGGCCGAGCGGCGAAGGCGGCGAGGTGCGGTCGGGTGGTGAGCAACCGGGGAGGCGCGGGAGCGGGAGAAGACCAGGAGAGGCGCCGGTCGCAAGAAGATGAGATAGGGCGGTGGCGCGGCATCCCAAGCAGGAGGTGGCCAAGGCGGCCCCGAGCGCTTGCCACGCAAGCCGCTCGGTGGCAGGGTTGAAGGCGGCGGCGACATGGGGATAAGAACAGGGGGAAGCCTGGTGAAGAAGAATAGGGGCAGTGGCCGAACGGGCTAGGCGGGCCAGGCGCTGGGAGGGGAGATGGCGGGCCGGGGAGAAGGAAAAGGCCCAGGGAAAGGGGCCCGTCCGGCTGGGGAGAAGCTTTGGCTGTTCTTTTCTTTTTTAAAATTTCTGTGGTTGAACTATTTAGTTTGCAATTCAAATTAGTTCCTAAGCCCCTACTTTTGTAAATCAAATTTGAAAGAAGGCTTAAAGATCTCCTCTCTTGCTGTGGTTGATCAACTAGTTCGGGTGTTTAGTTGAGTTTGGAAACGGGGTTGAATCCAATTTTAGAACCTTTTAAAACCACTTCAAAGTTTCTCTCAAAAATTAATATCAGATTTCAAAACATTCGTATAATGATTCTTTCTATTTCAACTAGGTCTTCAAACTAATTCCACATTCTCTCTTAAACCTCTAAGCCCTACTTTTAATTAGAGCTCCGATTCCAATTTCAATTTAACCGTTGATTCCCTTTTCGACGCAACCCTTTGGACTTTCATTAAATTCCAACCTAAGGTTTTCTAGCTTAGTTAACAAGTTGCATTCGGAATATATTCTTCGAGACCCATTACTCCAAGACTTTGCAAGATCAATTAAGCTCCGAAGTTTATCCGCCATCGAGTTAGGGTTTGTTTAGGGCTTTGCATAAAATTTCAAAATCTTTCTCGATTTCAGGTTCTAATGCGATGCATGTCATGAAATGATGCATACATTCAGCGACTCAAGAACGGGGATGTTACATTTGATGTGTGACAAAACACATGGTTGAGTCGACCTGCTTCCGAGGAAAAAAGAAACAGAATTTGCGAATGAATTGGATCAGGTTCAGATTCATTAATTCCAGGAACATAGCTCCCTAGTGCCCGTACCGTATTATGGACATGCCACCAAACTTAAGCTCATATGTCTTCCTAGCACCTGTGTAGTTTCCATCATATTTAGGAGTGTGTGTTCTAAGACTCCTAATATAATCAGGTTTAGAATGTTTCCTCTTAAACTGTAGCACAAACTGACAACCATTAGGATGATTACTTGTAATTGCACCCTCAGCCCAGCCGAGTTACCCATCAATAATGTTAAAAATATGCAATGCATACTTGAGAGTACTCTAGAAGATTTGGGAGACAAGATATTTGTTATTGAAGATATTAGAGATAATTCTTCATGGCAAAGTGAGAAGCTTCTAGATGTATTAAGAAATTTGCAAGGCACTAGATATTTGTCATGAAGGTTCTAGAATAAACTACTTATCATGCTTCATGGATATAAGAAATATCTAGACCTAGATATTTACCATGAAAGATACTAGAAAAATCTCTCCATGGACAAATAAGAATAATCTAGATTTAGATATTTTAGTAGAAAATTTTAGAGCAAAAATATTTATAGTTGAAGGCTTTGGATGGTTGCC
Organism: Stipa capillata; assembly: GCA_019208055.1. Lineage (NCBI taxonomy): Eukaryota > Viridiplantae > Streptophyta > Magnoliopsida > Poales > Poaceae > Stipa > Stipa capillata. The sequence continues at coordinate 137,294 of JAGXJF010002189.1, forward strand.
ACTTGGCACAAATCCTGTTGGCTTGTACAAGTATAAATAGGGGTGACAACCCCTCCGCCCTGTACAACCAAGAGAAGAGCTATCAAGTGTGAGAGTCTTAGAGAAATGAAGTAAACCACTTTCAAGTAATCAGAACTAATAGAAGGACATGTACGGCAAGGAAAACGTGCAAGTGCACACGATGAACTAGCCATGAGCTGTACAAGCAATTAGCAATAGTTTGTGTTTGTAAGTTAGGATTGTAGTAGATCGGTTTAGATAGCCAAGCTTGTAACGTATTGTGCAAGATTTTGAAGAACAAACATGGCCTCGTGAAGGTTGTAAGACTGATGGGTGGGGAGGAAACATGCAGGGCTGCTTCTACCCTTGGCAGAGAGATATTTATGGCTGTATTGATATGCGTGCTTGGCAAGCACAGGGTAGGGCAAAGCTGGAACGGGGAGTTCGGTGTTGAGCATGTCTATTTCTTCAGATATTGGAATGTCGCATAATGAAGAAAACGACGCCAAGCCCGACTGCTCTTGCTGCACGAGATCGCCTAAATCCTGATCAATGCACAGCATAGGAAAGGAAGAACGATCTTGCGACAGTTGACACGCTCTTGACAGTCAACTACATGGACGCACAAGAAAATTTGCCTGTTTATTTTGCTGATCTTAGATTTGCTTTGCAAGCGGCGCAACTTTCCGATGTTGTGCAGAATTGGTTCGGAGAGCACCTGGAGTACAATCTAGCCCTGATGCCATCAATGGCAAGAAAAGTACTTGTTTTCGGGATTCACCTTGCTGTCAGAGCGCTCAAGCTGTCCTCAGTTCAAGGCTACCACAATATGTTAAAGGAATCACTTTATACCAGAGATTGGTGAGCAATGGTGCAGAAAATGGATGGCATCATGGCAGGGGTTTACTAGTTTGAAAATAAATAACATGGTGCAAATCAAGATGAGTACCGAAGCACCATGGAGATTGTGGTCAGATACAAAAGGCATGTCCATGAGCACTGCTATCAACATGCGTTTGTTTCGGATGTGTGCGTAGATGAATCGTGGATGGCTATTAGAGCGTATTTGTGTATTTTTCTTTTTCTTTTTTCTTTACTATTGCAAAACCAATTAAAAATCACAAGAATGAAAACTAAAGAGTATTTCAAAATAAAAGGTCAACATTGCGATTATTGTTAAACCTTTTGAAATTAGTTACTCAAGATTTTCTAACAAAGAGAAAACATTTTAACTGAAGATTAAATTTTAGTGGAACTCTTATTCCAAAATAATTAAATGTAAACATACTTCATCTCAAATACACTTAAACAAATTTTTGAATTGAACAAGTAATTTAAGTATTTATTTTATAATGCCTACACTTAGATTATTTCTTTAAATCTGAAACTTAACTTAAATTGCTTTATAGGGATGTAAATGCAGCCAAGTGGATGAAAGGATGTTTGTGTATGTCATCTAAGGTTTTCATGTTTCTAATCTAATCTAAATCTAAAGTACTATTAAAAGCATAAGTTAGTTGTGTTCTAAAACCACCCCTTTTTTGTACACAGAACAATTCCACCTGTTGGATCAACTCCATCCAATGGACCACAGCCTCGCCGTGTTTCGCCCCCGCTCTCTCCGCCGATCCGTCGGATCAAACTCCCCCCGCCCACCCCTGTCCCCCGCACGATCGTGCCTCCACACCCTCACCCTCGCGCCCGTCCCTGTGCGACTTTCGCGGCGACGACTCCGCCCTCCAGGCCGAGCGCTTCTTCACCAAGCTCCTCGACAGGGAGGTAGCGACCAACCCCCCTGCAACCCCATACCCACTGGCGGAGCTACTCACGGGCAAAAGCGTGTCGTGGCCCGCCCAGCCCACCACCAAATTTTTTATATATATGTGCATCTGCTGATCTTGTAATCAATGAGAACAAAAGTATGCATCTCCATATTAACTATGCCTACTGAAATAGTATATATGGTTCAGAATTTAATTTTTTTTGTGCTCTCCATTAGCTTGCCCACCCAGTTTTTCCTTTGTAGCTCCGCCACTGCCCATACCCCTCTAGTTTAACATTATTAAGATCTGTGCAGCTGCGGCGGCTTTGCGCTAAGTTAGTGTGATCGGGCAGGGCGATGCGGAGGCGCACTCGCCGGTGGTCTACGACAACGCCGGCATCACCTACATGTTTATACAGCATAACAACGTCTTCCTCCTCACCGCCTCCCGCCAGAACTGCAACGCCACCAGCATCCTCCTTTTCGTCCACCGTATCGTCGATGTACGTATGCTTGGCTCATCTTCGCAGCGGCATGTCAGAGCATTTTAGCGTCCGATTTGTTCATGTAGTTTGTGCACGCGCGTGTGTGTATAGGTGTTCAAGCACTATTTCGAGGAATTGGAGGAGTCGTCGTCGTGATATATAAATGTTTGGGAGAAGGATTGGGGTGGAAAGGCATGGATGTGTCAGTTGTTGCTGGGGTTTGACAGAAGGGTTGTGTATTTTGTGTGTAGTATGAGTTGCTTGATGAGATGATGGATTTTGGATACCCACAATACACCGAGGCGAAGATCTTGAGTGAGTTCATCAAGACAGACGCATACAAGATGGAGGTCACACAGAGGCCACCGATGGCTGTGACGAGGTGCTTTTCATATTTGTTCGGTTTCTAGCCGAGGTTTAGATGTCGTCATGGTTGTGTAAAAAAAGATCCGATTTTAAAGGGGATTTCAGGTCCCAGGGCCTGATTTGAAGGAGTTATTAGATTTTTAGTAGAGTTCGAGAGATCCATAGCTTTCTCATGCATATGTCCGGCGACCTCCTCCTCCTCGCGCGCCCGTCCCTCCCCCCATCCGCCGCACCTCCTTCTCCGGCACCGCCTGCCGCTGCACCGCGGCCTCCTCCTCTGCCACGTCGGCGTAGGCGTCCCACTCCACCTGGAACTGAGTATTCGTTTCTGATCATATGGAAGTTGGTGGATTCTGTGATACTGTATCCTGTAACATACTAATTGATGCATTTTGCAAGGCAAAAAAGGTAAAATCTGCATTGAAAACTGTTCAAGGAAATGGGTTATAAGGGAGTGCAAGATGATGCTGTGACATACGGAACTCTGATCAATGGTCTTTTCAGTGTAGGATACTACAATCTAGCTGTAAGAACTTTTTGAGCAGATGCTGAAGGCTCAGATTGAGCCTAATGTTAATCTGTACAATATTATGCTCATAACCTGTGTAAGGTTGGTCATTTCAAACGTGCTCAGAAAATATTCTCACAAATGATTCAGAAGGAAGTCTCACTTGATACTCTTACTTTTAACACACTCATATATTGGCTTGGGAAAAGGTCAAGAGCAATTGAAGCCCTTGATCTATTCAAGGATATGAGGACAACGGGAGTAGAGCCAGATAGCTTGACATTCAAGTATTTGATCAACGGTCTTTTGGACGAGGGAAAATCTACACTAGCTTATGAGGTATGGGAATATATGATGGAGAATGGTATCATTCTCGACAGATAAGTTTCTGAAAGGTTGATAAGCATGCTTAAATTGAAGAACAAGTAACAGCCAAGTTTTTGTAGAGCTTTAGTCTCTAGAAGCTTTTCTGCATGTGCCGGCTCCGTGTACCTACCTCCAGAGCTTAAAGGTCAGAGCTTCAATAGTTGATTCTAAGCTCATCCCTGTGCAGTTGCACACAACTTTGCTGTGCTCCTCACTTTATGCATGTACAGTAGAGGACCAGACCCATGGCAGACATGCCAAAGTAGCAATGGACACGGTAATCCTCATTGTGCTAGCTGGTGTGATGTAAACAACGGACATTTAATTGTGTAAGCAAAGTCTAAGAGTTTTCAGAGTAAGTCGTGCAAACGGACTGTTTAAGATTTTTCAGAGCTAGAGGGGGCCATGATAATCCTCCATGTGCTCACCCAAACCATCCGCCTCGGTGAAGAACCCCTTACTATTGTATCGTCTTGTCTTCTTAATTCCCCACCATGTGTTGTATATACATGTTGGGTTTGAGATTTTCTACTACCAGGAGGGGTTGGTGACTTGCCCCCCTTTTGGCAGGCGTGGATTTTGCCACGGTATAGATCATATGGAAGGGGGTGGTGCTCGTAATGGGTGTCAAGTCGCTGATGATGATGGTTGTTTCTGGGAGCATGGAGCCTGGTTTTGGAAGGGTTTGTTCATCCCTCCCTTGTAGTTTGAGCATCAACAGTTATGCTATGTTGGCACTATCAAATATCAGTGGGGACATCAGTTACTCTGTCAAACTGTTTAATTGTGTGTACACCAATTTTGCTCTTAGCTGCTACTACTTCCCAGATTGTGCTTTTAAATTGTCCAGACTCCATACCACATTTACTGTCGTGTGAAGTTGATAGTAACGTATATTCTAAGGAACCACATTTGATCTGCATTGTTTTTTACTTCAGAGTTCGTGCATACTTCAAAGTGTTGTCATCTTTCACGTTGATGCACCTGACTGATCAGTTATATGCTTTGCAGGGTGATATCCTGTTTGTGCAAATGAGCAATGACCCTATCCGATCCGCACAGGAGAGGTAATTGTTTTCAGTGTTGATGTAAGTCATATTGATTTCTTATTAATTTGTTAGCAATATATTACTCTCAGAATCATGAATGAACAAGTTTGTTTTCTATTTCTTTTGTAATGTCAGTTTGAGCATGATCTGCAAGGCACTCTATCTTATACATTTTGGCTGTTACATTTCTAGGGCCATGAAATTCCAATTGTCCATCTTGTGATTATGATTATTTTTATGAAACAGGAACTGAAGCAATGTTTGCAGACCTTAAGTGGTTGTTCTTGTGATCTGCAAGATTATTTTCTTTTCTTTTTGTGATGTGGGTTCCGTTAAGTGGTTGTTCTTGTGATTAAGTTAACAAGCTGTCATGTGGGACAAGCTCTGTAGTATCTGTACGCCAATCAATCCTTGCTTAGAGTAGATGTTTAAATGTCATATTTGGTTTGGTTTGAGTTTACCTGAATCTCTTTACAGGTTCACGAGCGCCAGGATACTGCAGAAAATGACATCCTCATAAAAAGTATGTATAAATTTTATTTGTGCGTTGCAACCGATATAAAGTTTACAAAAAAGGATAGTTCTTTCGCTTTTGCATGATGTTGAATTCATATGTACATGCTGTAAGTTTTTTTTTCTTTTCTTTTTGTGACATGGGTTCTGTTAAGTGGTTGTTCTTTATACTTATACCTCTATTTAAGGAGTTTTAGCAATATTGGTGTTAAAAACAAGAAAAGAAGTCACTTATTTTATCAAAAGTTCTGAAGCACTGCCTTATTTTTATGAAACACGAACTGAAGCAATGTTTGCCGACCTTGGCCACTTCAATGTGAGAGCAGTTCAGGTAATCAAGCTACTCATCCAAATGTGGGAGATGATGCCGCAACCAGACGAGGCCTTTTTTCCTTGTATTGCATTTAGATGGGGACCATATACACAGCACGTGTCATTGATATATCATCTCCCTTAATTCTCCTTTTGTGTATTTGATCACAATTTGATCGGTACTTACGTTTCTGGTTTTGTTGTTCCATCTTCTCTTTTCTGTGGCAAATTTCTTAAATGTTTGTTGAGTCCTAAAATATCAGAATGCATATTAGCATAAAAGGATTTAGACAGCATCATATTCATATGTAAGTTATTTAAGGTATCAAGAAATGAAAGTACCTGATAATTCAGATGTCGTACACGAGCTCGAGTCATCGGTCCTTGAGTAGGAGTAAATGGAGTAGGTGCTGGGGATGCAATATGCGAGGGATTTCCTCATCAAAGTCTAAAATTTTGACAAAAATTTTATGTCTCTGGTGTGGTTGTTTCCTTGCACTTCTCTATACATGTTCCTTACTTATTTTGATCACTAGTATGCTAGGTTTGCTTAGTGTTATAGAACTTCTTGTTAGAATTTACTTTTCGTATTAACTTGTTGTCATCGACTACTCAGTCGGACAGTGTTCTTATGGCAACCCCAGTCGAGTGCTGGGTCACCGAGGTGTACACAGGGAGTGGTGAAACGATGCGTGGTGCAGCAGCAACAACACTTGGAGAAATTCGAGCAAACAAAGAGGTTGATGTGACTAATATTCCGTACCCCTAACTAGGGGGTGCTTCCCTATTTATAGACCTCAGGAAGCGCAAAGCGAGATTACAACGCTGCTCCTAGGTAGCTTACGGCGTTACACACAACCCTTCGTACGGCCAAGGACCTAGAAGTCATTTCCAGGTTGCCCACGAGAGGACATACCCTACGTCTGGTACGACACTCGTACAAGACGTCTTGTTGGAAATGTGCGCCTGAAGAACACGTGTACCATGGGCTCTGTCCCGCCGAGGCATGTGTCCGAGGAGAACGTTTGTCCCGAGCTCCGTCCCGCGAGGGTTGTGTCTGAGAGGCACATATGTCCCAGGCTCCATCCCATGTGGCTTGCATCCGAGAGGCGTGTTTGTCCCGATAAGACCTAGAATGATACATGAAAAGGGGGGGTGGTCATGAAAAACGTATAGTCCTTACCAACGGTGTCGTCGGGGCAGGCGGCGTAGAGACCCTCCAACAACACTTTTGTTAATCTCCTATCACCTCCCCCTCTAGTTGATAGCCTAGATTCTTTCACCCCATGTAATACCAGGTGAGGAGATGGTCGGCTTGGGCGGGCGCTTGCGTTGGCTCTTCTCCGGTGGCGTTTGATGTTGTGAAGGCCGGGGGTTATCCTCACGACAGCCTAGTGGCGGCGGTGGACGTGGTGCTCCTAGCAAAAGTCTTTCTCGAATTTTGTCAGTGCCGGTGACAGCGCTGCTCTCGGACGTCGTTTCCTTTCCTTTGAGGCGCTGTCGTGGAGCTCTGGCACCTCTCCAACTTCGGGATCTCGTCCTCCGGATGCATGCCCAAATCTGGCTTGAGATCTTCAATGTGGCTCCCTTCTTCAAGGCGTCGTCTTGGAGCCCCGACCCCTCAGTTGGCCATGAGGCTGGCATTGGTGATGCAAATAGGGGCCAACTATGGCGGGTTCGGCGGCTTTGGAGGCTTGGCCCCGTCAAGTGCGGCCGACGTGCAAGCGGCGCTAGCTTGGAGTGGTGCAGTTTGTCGTCTTTCGCAGGGCTAGAGAGGTCCAGAACCGCTTCCCTTCGGTTCTGACTTCTCTCTCGTGTGGTGGTGGATCCAGTGGATGCGAGTGCTCTCGGGCGGGCGTTGGTTCAACACAACGGATGGGGTTCTACTCCTTGGCGGTTTGATATGGTGAATTTGGAGTCACCGGATCGTGAGTGCGATAGGTGATCATAACGACACACCGGCGGTGTTGGTAGGGTGGGATCCTTCTTTGCTTGTGTTGAGCTTGGTCGGCTCTGGCTTGTTCATTCTGTCCGGTAGTACAACAGACCTAGTTTAGCTATATAGTGTAGCTGTTATGTCGTGGTTTTCGTCTAGTTTTCCTTTAACTAACCAAGCATTGTGAGATTTTTTTTGACTATTTTCCTTATAAACAGGATATTTTTTCCTAATTAGTGAATTACGGAAACACCTGCCGCACTTGACGAGGTTCATCCAAAAAAACCTCGGCTCTACGGATTTAAGTTTCTGATCTTAGAAAAGGTATGGAACTTCGGCCTTGCGCACAATTAAATTCTCCGTGCAAAATGCGATGTCATAACTGCATTCCGCGATGCTTTCTTTCAGTGAAGATAATTGTGTTGTTACAAAATACTGTTCATATTGGTACTACATTTTGACTGGCATTTTGTTTTGCGCTTCTTTGTTTCAGCTTGTAACAGATGCCAGAGTTTCAGTCATCCCGCGCCAACATTTCAGCTACCCGATCGCTGAACCATTTGCTGCACTAGGCTGTATAGTCGCATTTCCAGAGATGATCACATTCGTTAAGAAGGCTCTAGCTACTAGTAGCACTGACTAGTCGTCACTCATAGCTCCATTGACGAGATAATGCTCGTTTGTTCTGAGCTCTAGCAGCCACTGCCAACTTGAATGTTCATATGCAATTGAGAAAAGTAATCTTGGCAGTCATGTACTCCTAAATACACCGGCCTATGTTCTGATGACGCTGTTGCTTTCTGCAGGGTGTGACTGTTCACATTACTGCTGAGCTGATTAATTAATTGATCTCAATTACTGCGGTTGTAACTTGTTCAACTTTGGTCAGGATGCATGCATGTACATGAGGAAGTAGCATTGACTATATTTGACCAGCAGTCATTCTGTCTGAGGAAGTAACAGAGAGGCTCTCCTTAGGAGGATTTGCACTTGCATTGCATTCTTGAAATAAAATCCTAGCTAGCCTGGTCCAAGAACACACATGAGTGCAAGTGTCCGAAACTTGAGAGAGACAGGCCCCACTGAAATGCACCAATCATCTGACAGTCCAATCTGTTAAGTTTTGACCGGCAGTCCAGAGGGAACCAGGGGAGGGCACGTGGTGGGCAGGTGGCGGGGGGTTGAGTGAGGTGAGGGGGGCCCGGGGGAGTCAAACCTAGATGACATTGGTGGTTTTTTGTTAATGCTTCTTTTTACAGATGACACTTTACGAAATGTATCTGAATATGTAAACTCATGTTTTGTAACTTCTCATGTCAACCACCATACTAGGGAAATACTCAATGATATTGCTGCAAATAGGCTGTTGTTTCGTGGCATGGGAAGGTGTTAGTGTGCTATTGACTATGCATTCTTGCATCCTTTGATGGAAATAGTGCTCTTAGCACGGGCTTTTATCTCAATTTCTTTTTGCTTATTTTAGACTATCCTTTTGTGACAAAATGTTGTTGTCCGGCTTGGGTTTTTAAGTGTACAGCCTACACTTTTTTTTGAGACATTTTCTATAGTTACTTTGTTGTTTTCGTTGTCCAGCATTATTTTTAGCAACACCTTACCTGTTGTGGCGTCTGCAGAGATGATGATGTTGCACCAACATTTATCTCTTACAACCTATCTCCTTGTAATACCCTGTTTAGCCCATTTTGAGACAGAAGAGTATGCTCTGCTGTTGCTATTATAATAGCACAATGTACCGTTTGCTTCACCCAACCGTTCGTCAGTAATGCTACGACTAGATCTCTCTACGAGTGGGCAAGTTTTGTCATCCTGCCCTTAGCTTGCTAGATCAGTCACTATGTCCTTAGCAGTAGTCACTATTGACTTGGCTCTACCTTATACTACAACTGTTATAGATATTCGTATATGATATACTACTTTCTTTATGTAATTAATTCTTGCCGTGATCCTCTGCAGGTTAGTCTGCCTATTAGAAACTGATACTCCTTGCAGTCACGACTGAGGTTGCATACGAGAAGCCACAGAAGAGGTTTAATCTGAAAACATATTCCTGTCAGCGCCTATTATTTCATTGGTAATGTTACCTCATGGTACTGATCCTATTTTAAAGAAAAAATTTGATTTGAGTCTAATATTATATTCTGCTACCTTCTTTTAGGCTAAGGGTGATGCATGGACCAGAGAAACCTGCGGCCATCAAAGAACTGTTTCCTAGCACTGAAAATGCTCGAGCCACTCGCATGCGCGCTATTTTATGAGTTTGGTCCCTACGTGTCTCTGCAAGCCTTTTTCCTATGTGCTGGTGCTCTTTACTAATTCTACCCCTTCGTTTCTTGCAGTGGCATAGATGTTGTTCCCATTGTTCCAAACAAAATATGAAGCATGAACTTGCCTTGCCAGTCATGCTATGCTTAATGTTTTGTTGCCTGGTTATAGATTCATGTGTTGAGTGTGTAGTTCTGTCTGCAATATATCTATAACACTTCTTCAGGCAGCAAATGCTTCTTCCCATGTGTGCTTTGATTAGTTTTCCACCTTGACTACAACTCATATTTTGCAAGTCTTGGCTGTCCTGTCCTATATACGTCCGAACTCTGTATGCGAAAGCAAAAGAACGAAAAAAATCCTGACTAGAGTTCCATCGATCAAAGCTGTGGTGGCAAGAAAAGCATGTATGTAGTGCTACTTGGTTACCTGTTAGTATACACAATTGGATCTCGTTATTTCTAGCCTCAATTTGTGACGCTGCTTATACATTTTTGGCCACCATACGATTACATGCTGAAATCCAATACAATTGCATTGAATGTTGATAATTGTTTTTTAAGCCGCCATTGATTGTATTACAGATTTCTCGGTGTTAATACGGTTTTGGCTACTGATTCTACTGACTTCTGCATCTCCAGGGGTGCGAATTAATGCAGTGATTGGAATGTTGTCATTCAGTCTGCCTGTCGTTTCTGGCTTCTTGGTGAGTCCCTCAATCGTTCTTCTCCCTCCAATGCTGCAGTTTTAGTTTTGTTTCGGTTCTTTTGGCAAGAAAGTAAAAAGGAAGGATCACATCTTTTGCCCTGCAGCTAGGATTGTATAACTCTAGATTTGTTCATTTATCACTTTTACGTATTTGTAGTTTCCTCCTTATTACTAAACGTTTGTCTATGTAATTGGATCAGCATTTTCCAAATGCGTAGTAATTTCTTTGTGTCCTATCTGTCGATTTTTTCCACTCTCCACATAAATTAATCCATTTTTCTGTCAAATGACTGAATTTTAGATCATTTATGTATGTTAACTCTGTTGGTGCGCATGAATTCAGGATTTGGGGGCAACAACACACATGTATGTTGCTGATTGTGCATCTTCTTCCGAGCAAGCTTAGTTTCCTGCTTATAGCTCTGTATTATCTGCTATCCAGTTTGTGCAGGTTTGATACGTTAATTATCTGCTTTTATGAGCCCTGGAGCTTCAGCAGAAGAGCTTTATAGTCCTTTCCAGAGAGAGAAAACTTGTGCAGAGCTATTTTTCTGAGAATGTTACTCTCCGTAGTGCCCGCTCCGAAACTAAAAGTGGGTGCTTCTTAGTATTGTTGTTTACAATTAATGAAATATAATGAATGAAAGTGCGAGGATTGGGCTCTTGAGTTTGTGTAGTTATGTATAAGAATGAGCGCCACTGTGCAGCGCTGACTATGGTAAATTTCGGTAGCACATTCGCAGGCGACGCATCAAATGGACCAACAAATATTGACTTTGAGTAGCTCGCCTGAAGGAGGACGCCACTTGCTAGGGGAACGCACAGCCGGCTTCGACACTCCCTGCTTGCCAAACATGTTCTGGAACTCAGCACTCTGAAGTCTCGTTAGATAAAGAATCTCCTCCTTGGTGGTCTTACAATCACATGCATTGACTTTATTCCGTAAATTCCAAAGAAGAATGGCAGTGAGCATTTTCTTATCATCTAACTTGAGCACGCAATCGATGGACTGGATGGCCGAGGAGCAGGGATCAAGAGAAGCACGTACATCCTCTAAACCCATCTCTGCTCAGCATGCACGCACCATCTTACACTTGAAAAAAAGAAAAGAATGGGTCCCCAATCTTCTCTGGACACATGCTACTATAATGTTGGTGATGTTTATTATATGGATCAATGAGTTGGAAAAGTTAAATGTTCATAAGTAAACATTCCATGCAACTAATATTGAGATCTTGTTTTTGGCTTTCATGCGTTTGCCAGGCACACCATATACAGGAAGGCAGCAAAACAAGCCCTAGTATTGGTTCATTCTTGGAAGGTGAGCACCTACAGTGTCTATTGAATCCAGCCACAAACACAAATAAGTGAGCAATTACAAACCTCGGGAGGACGAAAATACATTGCAGAAGTGACATAATAAACAGATCAAATTAACAGCATCTGAGCAAAGTTTGAATATTGTCATCCATCCTGACTACTGAATCATAACCTCGATAGATAAAAAGAGACAAATCTAGCCACCACTATCCTGTAACACAAAAGCTACCATAAGTTATTCCAAGTCCATATTATGCCAGTCATCATCTCCCGCGCTTGCTTCTTCGCCGTCAGCATCCTGCTGCTTTTGTCCACGAGACGTGTGTTGCATTGCCGTCGGGTCTTGTCCACCGTAGTAGTGTTGCATTGCCATCGCCACATGCAGAGGGAGTTCAGGTAGCTTCTTGCGAGAGGACCCCGGCAGTGGCATCCCTGGTCGTTTCAGGTGACCCTTTGTGCCTGTGGACAGCAAAATTGCCCAGGTTGGTTCAAAACAACTAAAGAGCCTGATAGGGACACACGCATGAAAACACACAGGAATTGTAAAAATACAGGAATGTTGTGGCAAAACATAGCAATGGAAAACACAGGTTTGGATCAAAGGAAGAAAAAAACACAGGAAGTGAAATAGAAGCATGTTAAGCTAATAAAATAAAACCGACTAATACACAAAGCAGCTGGAGTAGCGTGAACATAAAACACCAACCAATGAGTGAGGTGTCCACTGCACCCCATTCAACGAATTCAACCTGCTAATGCCATAGAGACCTATCAACGAATTCAAGTTGTATAATGTAATGGCAGACAGGTGATGTGCTGTCATCATTTCCATTAATTGTCTCCTGACTTACTTTGTGAGTATTTTTTTTTCTTGTATACAGCAGCACAGGAAACTTTTGATCTCCAAAAGCCATTTTGAAGTCATATATGCACTGGCATTTAACTAGTATTACCGAAATCAGACAACTATGTAAGCATGAGGTGGTAGAATATGAAGTAATTACCTTGGGCCACATTGAGATGCTCAGAGATCCTACTGTGGCTATAGACAGAAGTAATTACCTTGGGCCACATTGAGATGCTCAGAGATCCTACTGTGGTTATAGACATTGATAAAGGACAAGCTTCTTTGTGCTCCACCATACTCAGCCACTCCTCGCAGCCTCTTGCTGCTCATGTCAAGAGCAATCACCCATGCCTCCTTGTACCGGCGGTCGATTTTGGCCATCAAGTAAATTGTGTGGTCGCCGTCGCGCAAGCTGAGTTTCGGATGGCCAACGTGGATCCTCTCCAAGGTCGGCTGAGGCGTGCCTTGGTCATCCCGCAGCGTCGGCAGCAACTCGAAGCCCGCCACCGTGTTGTTATCGCCGTCGACGGAGGAGACTTCATGTGCATGGACCTCGTAGTCCTTGCGCCAACCAGTCTCGTCGACGGAATTGGCTGCCGTCCTGCTCCTGCTCCAGGTGACGGCTGTCCAGCCATCGGAGGTGAAGCAGCCGCGGTTGCGGCATGAGGCCGGCCTGAAGTGCATTTGCACCTCGACGTACTTGATGCGATCTCCGACGACGGCGATGTCCCGGTACATGGATAACGAGTCGTCGAGATCGTGTTCAAGGGGTGGTGGCACAGGGATGTAGCGAAGCTGCTTCTTATTGTTATTGAGGGGGAGCACGTCACAGAGGATAATACCCCCCATGAGATCGACCCAGCCCATGGTGCCCGCTTCTCCTCCGATGGTGATCACCGTGTCGCACAGATTCGGGGACTCGGGCAGTTGGCCGTCAAGGAATACGGCTGGCTGGCTGCTCCAAGCTTTGGTATTGGAGTCGTAGGTGTAAAGGCGAAACGTCTCCGGTGAGGTTTGCTGGGTACAGAGTGCCGCGACGATGTAGGCGTCGTAGGGTCTAGGGCCGTGGGGGCGAAGGATGAACCGACCACCGCCGTCGCTGTTGGTGCGGTAGCGCAGGAGGCCTACCTGACGCTCATGGAAGTAGTAGCCTCTGTCATACGGAAACAAAGCGGGCGGGGGTTGCGGAAGCAGCGTCAGCGACGGGCCCCCGTCAGCCTGGTAGACGTAGAAATCGTGCATCTCGGGCCTGGTGAGGTTGGACGGAGAGCCGTGCACGATGAAGAGGAGGACGACGTTGGCCTCCGTGGAGAGGATCCTGGGCTCGCTGCCAAACTCAGCGGTGCAGGAGACGCAGAAGTAGGAGACGAGCGGCGCGTCGGCGAGGAAGAAGGTGGCCTGGATCTCGTCGCCATCCCTTGTGCGGGAAACGGCCGTGGTGTGGTTAGATCCGTTGGCGATGTAGGCACGCCTGTCGAGGAGGACCCAAGGAGGGAGAGCGGAGCTGGGATGACGAGGGGGGTGGGTAGGCGGATGCAGCGAGGTGTCGCAGTAGCGCTTCCAGGGCATCTTTCCCTCCTGTCCTGGAGATTGATTGATTCTCGCTTAGTTTGCCGGAGACGACGCACTCTCCTTCCCGTATTTTTATGGAAGCTCCTCTGCGATTTGGCGTCGGAGTCGGAGACGGAGACGGAGACGGAGACGGAGACGGACAAGAGGCCGGAGGGAGTGATCTTTGCCCTCGCAGAAAGCAACAGTGTTTTTGTCTCCCGCGCTGGCCGTTGGATCGCTTGGCACCAACGGCCGTGATCTATCTCCTGCGCTTGCTGCCAACCCTAGCGCCGCACTACTCTACTCTTTTCACATCTCTCTCTCCCCTGGAAGCGTCTCCGAGAGCCCAAGGCACTGGAACCACTGTCTGTCTCTATCCAAGGAAACCTGTTCTAAAAAAATAAAATTATTCAAGAAAACCAGCAGCTCTTCTGCCTGGCTTTTATAAATAAACTGTAAAACCCGTCCCACAATTATTTGTCTCGGCTTATTTTCATCATTCTACTATATGTTGACTCGGCAGGTAACGTGTCTTCTTGTGTGACGCGTATTTATAGAGCGCCACGAAACGTTCTTCTTCCAAGCATAAATCCCCAGATCGTAGAGTAGAGGTCACCACGGTAATGATGTTCTCTAATAAAATCATACAAGAATCACAAAAAGCCCGAGGTTGCTATCTCAACTGATTTCTCACCTCTACCAATCCGGTAACTTCAAATCCTAGACCAAAGGAAATTACATGCCTAACACTCTGACTGTGTTGCCGGCGGTTGCAAAGCGTACTCTCACCTCTACCAACTAGATAATGGTGATGTGCTTATCACACTGTTTAGTAAATAGTTACCACTATGATGGTTATGTACTTGCCAGAATATTTACAAAATAGTTATCATCACAATGGTGATGTAGTTACTACTATTATAGTGATATACTTAACTTACCACTATCACAATAGAAAGCAGAACTCACAACATTAGATACAGCCACTCCTGAGACAGAATGGTTTCGTGAGTTCTTGATGGACTTGTTGGTAGTTGAAAAACCGATACGGGACACACTACTATTTTAGTTAACCATTAACTGTCTGTTACACACGTTATGTGGCTGCATCAATTCTGTGCTTATGTCTTTGCGTGGCCTATATAACTCGAACCTCCAAGCATAGTCAAGGTGTGAGCCTTTCCTTCCTCCTCGCAATCCACTATTTTGTTGATGCTTCCACTAGCTTCCCATCCCGGCGTCCGCGTGCAACGACGTATGGGAGAGTAGGCCTCTAAAACTTCCGTTACTCGAGAACTTACATCTGGTGAGGTGCGAATACGATTTTTGGGAAGCCACACCAGTGTGATTTCTCACTGCGAACATCTGCTTCTTGCAATGGATCAACAAGCATAGACTTAGGCTTACATGCTAAATATTAATTATTTGATGCTGGATTCTATCTTTCACAACATGATACATAATGTCAATGTGTTTGGCCACCACTTGACTTGTTGTTACTTGCAAAGAAAACTACAGTTTTGTTATCGCAATATATTGTTAGTGGTTTAGAAATGCCTCAGTGTCAATGTCAATGTCTTCCACAACATGATACTTAATGTCAATGTTATAGGAATCAGAATGTCTGAGAAATTCTTGGACCATCCGAGAATCATTTCTGAACTCGCCTAAGTCCTTCTGGTTTTCTTGTCAGATCGTCTGAGATTTTCCTCTGAACTAAATTGAGTCTCTGTGCTTCAAGTCGGACCATGTCCAAGGTTAAGTCGGACCATCTGGGTTTTTTTTTCTGAACTCATGTGAGTATCCGTGCTTCATGTTGGACTATGTCTAATGTAACGTTGACTGTTCGAGAATATGTTCTGGACTCACGCCTTTGAAATCTCGAAAGTGTCTGAGTGTAATGTTGGACCGTTCGACATTACTCTCTTATGTTGCACCGTGAAGGTCGGAACATCCAATAAATTTTTGGGTCGTCTGAGTTTTGGTTCTGACCCATCTGATAGCTGTTGGTTTCAAATGTCAGACCATCCGAGAACCGCTCGGACCATCCGACTTCAGCGTAAAGTTTATAACGACTAGTTTTTCAGAGGGGCCTAGAAATAGTCCCCCACCTCTTTGGACTTGCACGTCTCGCATATCTTGCCCATTTGTCTTCTCTGCTCTCCTGTGCCATGCCCCTGTGCTCCTCATGTCTTAGAGTTCATCTATTTGAGAAAATCTTGAGAGAGAGAGAGAGATTGAGCCTTAGTTAAGCATCTTTCTGCTGCGTATGTGTTTGAGAATTTTCCATAACTGTTTATTTTGTGATATTTGAGTCTTGTTGTGTACAGGCTGGCAGGAGTGCGGGATAATTATCGTGCATCTCGTTCAAGTCAAAAGGAGCCAGCAACAAGTGCGTTGTATGTGGACGATGCACAAAGTGGTGGATCTTGACTGCCATAAGGTGAGACCATAAAACTTCCATGGTTGTTAAAACACTAGAAGTTCACCCCCGCCTTGGCGCAGATCTGTTACTGTTTGTTTGTTACGGTCTGCAGTGCCTCAACTAGGAATGCTGATGCAGGTAATGGGAGTTATACAGTAACATGGCAACATGGGTGTCAATGAATTGGGAAAGGGGCCAAAATGCACTCACCCTATCAGCGTAAGCAGTGACCTGTTGAGGCATAGGTTAACATTCGACGGAATGAAGATTAGTTATTGACATTAGATCCAAGTGGCATTAGATACTATAGTCTGCCTTTAGCAGTAGATTTTTACCCAGAGCTGATACTAAGTTCATAAGATACAGTTGTTAACATGCAGATTTTTCAAACAGTACAAAGTGGCGGTGGTCGTACTTTCTTAGTACACAAGTGTTAAGCATTTCCTGATTTCCCTGTACCATGTCATGTCCATTTTGTGCATTACATTTCACTAAGATGGATAATGGGGAAATTACTAAAACGGCTCAGCTGAGAAAATTCCTGGATATGATGTTGAGGGTCAGTTCTATTTTCTACATACAATTGTTAGTGAAGCACACTAGGATGAAGAACTCAGCAGTTTCTTTTTCTCTATTCTATTTTAAGATATCTGAGTGTATGCATGCAATTGAACTGAACATGTGACTTTCAATTCATGTGCTTTTCGTTGGCTTGCCATAATGCTTGTGTGAACTGGTGCTTTTTTCACATTATGGATATAGTTGCTTTGTATTCTTGATTGTTGAGTGTACACGCTTATCCAGTTAATCCTTCCCCTTTTAGTTATCATATTGATTGTTTTTCAGTCACGTTCGTCTGTGCAGGACTTGGCATTATCTGCAGTGGGTTTTTTTGGTCTGCCAATTCACTGACCTTTAATTGTTCCGTTGCAGGTACAGTTAGTCTTGGTATATTGGTGGAACACACTCGGTTACCTGTCTATAGGGTTTTGTTAAAATGTCTGCAGTTTAGTGTACTGTTCTAGTGCCAAAAAGTAGTTGGAAGAGTTGTGGACAGCGATGATTTTGCCGCTATTTATCGCTTTCAGGGCTATGTAATTGTGACCGCTCATTTGTTGTACTGCTGATTTATGCTAGGAAAACCATCGTTTAGTGATTTCGGAAAGATATATGCATGGTCCTAACAATCTTTTCATGTTATTTGTCATTTTATCTGTAGCGACTCCATTTCTCTGCTTGTAAGTATGTCCGTCTCTCTGCACCCAAGAGAAATCTTGGTGGGAGGTTTCTTGGCATGAGATTGTTTACCTGATGGCCAAGGGTAGGATGACCCGAGGAGCAAGATGCTGCGAGGAGTGGCTGAGTTTGTCATTTTGATCACAGTAGGATCTCCGAGCATCTGAATATACATGCATGATCCTCTCGCAACAAGGTGGTACTTGGGTTAATTGGGATATATAGTTATTAACTCAGTCGGATGATATCTCAACCTGAGAGGGTCGAGGAATGTTTGTACTTTGTAGCAGAGGTCAAAGAAATATTTTAGCTGTGCTTAAAGAATTGGTGCTTGGCCAAATATTTTCTACCTCGTCGTGATTGTCTATTCATCTACTTCGTTTTGTTGATATTCTTGATACTGTACACGCTTGTGTCGTGCTCGCAATATCTAATCTGATGCAATATCTGATCCTGGTCCGTCTCCGAGCCACCTGACCCCATTGCCTTCCTAGATTAATTGGAATTGGATCGCGTGAATGCACTCCATCCATTTTGTTTTTCTTCTCGTCAGTGCCTAGTATGGTAGATATTGTGCTGTTAAGTCACTGATCGTCTTGTACTGTTTAGGGCGGTTCACATAGGAGGTGGTGTTAGAATATTTATGGCTAGTGGAAGATTAACCCATAATGCGATTAAGTGGTTAAATGCAAAATGCGTAGCAGAATATCGACATAAAATAGGCTACAGTTGTCTTGCCGTGCTCCGTACGCGTCAGAAGAATGGAAGAAGGTACACCACGGTATCCCGTCCGAACGCCATGCCACGGGACAGCCAGGAGCCATCCGATCTAGCTAGACCCGCGCTCCATTTTCTTTCACGCCTGAGAGCAGCTCACCAAGGTTGCTGCTCTGAGTTGGAAAGCTATCCTCCAGCCGCTCGCCTACGCGAGCCCGAGCCGGCTTGCCCGCCGGCCCTCGCCGCGCCCGCCGATCGGTGCTCGGGGTCGCACAACGCAGGAGGCCAAGGCGCAGAGGCAGCGTGATGGCGGCGCACGGGAACGGGGAAAAGAGGGTTGCGTGAGGGGAGTTCTTATACTCCTCCCCCCAACCGACCTAGGGGCCTGATGGGCCGCGGCCCAAGAGGAGGCAGGTGCGGGCAGGACCGGGCCTAGGCGGGTGGAGCGGGCTGGGGAAGAGAAAAGAAAAAGGGGGAAAGAGAAAAAAAATAAAAAGAGGAGAAAAAAGAGAAAAAAGAGAAGAAAAAGAAAAAAATAGGAGAGAGGCTCATCGTTGATCCGGCCTGCGCACCAACCTCTTGGGATTAGTGTGCCGGCTCGGACGGGCGCTGTTCGACCGCCCTTTTTCCCTTACACGTTCTCCGACGAGGTGGTCTGCCAGCCGCCATGGCCTTGACCTCGGCCTGCGCGCGCTTCGTGGCCACGGCCTTGTGGGCAGCCTGGCGATCCCGTCGCTTCCGGTCTCGAGCAGAAGATCTGCAGCGGCCGTTGAGACCTCCTCAGCAGCGAGTTCGGTCTCCCCGTCCCAACCGCTCAGCTCGAGGGGTAGAGGTTGCTCTCGAGGCCGCTTCTTGATTCGACAAGGGGGCAGCCTGTTGGAAACAGCAAACGCAACAGAAATGCCTTGGAACCACCCACTGCAACAAGAGCACCTTGGCCATTTCTAATTTGGTTTCACTTTCTAAGACAGTTGTAATGCTTGGTTATCGGGGATTTAATCCTTTTTATCAAAAATATATATACGTATGTATGGCCGCCATATACATGCATCCGTAGACGCATCGAGAAAGCTTTTTTTTTAGCTAAAGCTCTTCTTTTATTTTGGTTGCTAGCTTTATGGAAGAAGAAGGAAACAAAAGTTGAGAATTGCAGTTGCATTATTGTGGCCGTACGTATGTGGATCCGACCAATCGATCCATCGATGTGCATGTCGATCTGTGTACGTACATGTGTTGGCCACCGTAGCTTCTTCCTTTTTCTCTTTTTTCAGCAATTAATCGTCACATCAAGAAGAGAGAGAGAAGAACAACGACGACCAAGGAACAAGAAAGGAGATCCATCGATCGAGGAACACTGTTGAGTACTTCACGCGGGCTAAACTCCATCGTACGTAAATTAATATATACTGTACGTGCTGCACGTTTGCCCATGATGGAGAAGAAAAGAGATATACGAACACTTTAGTCTCCTTTCCTTCTCTCTTGCTTTCTTTTCTTGGAGATCGACAGAAAATTACTAATGTATATAGGCCACAGTCAGCACTATAGCCTAGTGATCTCTTGACATGCATGTTTGCTCCTAGTAAAAGTGGCAGATTAATTTGTCCTTGCATGGGAAAGGTTGTTTTTCCCAGCAGATAATTACGTCGACCCAGCAGATATACTCCAGCTTGTGGCATGAGAGGTGGCTCGACAACTCATCCTCCAAATATCTCTCTCCAGAACTTTTTTTCATCGCAAGAAGGAAAACAGATCAGTCGTAGTCGAGCTCAATAACCACAACTAGATCCGCTCCGTCAAGACTAAAATCACAAGCATGGAGCTTCTTTACAATTTCATCAACTTATGGACACACATCCAAGAGGTCGTCTTATCTCCCGACACACCGGACACCATCTCTTGGCGTTGGACCATTCATGGTCATTACTCGGCAAATACGGCATACCTAGCACAATTTGTTGGCTCCTCAATGCTGAGAACAAGATGAAAATTTGTGCCTAGATTCTTATACAGAATAAGCTGCTTACAACCAATAACTTGGCCCTACGTGGATGGTCACACCACCCTACCTGTCACCTATGCCACAACTCACTCGAGACCGGTTCACATTTCTGTTTGACTTTCCCATTTGCTAGCTCAGTTTGGGACTTGGTCCTCACATGGTACAATTTCAACACGCCCCAGATCACTGATCCCACGGGGTTCGATGGAGTTTTTTCGTGGAGGTCGGCTGCCTTGGCGTCGATCCCACGCTCTCGTCGCCGAGCCTTCGACGACATCGCTACCAACATCATGTGGAACCTTTGAAAAGAGCGCGACAAAAGGATTTTCATGGGCGTTTCTTCTCCAGCTCTCCACGTCGCTCATCTTGCCAAGGAGGACATCGACTTCCGTCTACTCGCCTTCGAGCCTCCTTGAGCATTTTTCTTTCACTTTTGTCTGTCTTTTCTCTTCTTCTGTCCCCCCTCCTCCTCGAGGATTATGTACATAAACTCTCGCTCTTGTTTAATGAAATGGTAATGCTCTTGCTGCGTTAAGCATACCATCGATCGATTATTGAGTATCCGGTAGCTTATATATGATCAACGGCCAATAATGCCAGGCGTGTGCGCATATCTGCTAATGTTGCACGTTTTATGCAAGCATGCATGCACAGTATACGTGTATATTTTTCGACTAAATAAAGTCCTCATCTGGTCTCGATCGATGGGTCGATCATCTACACTAGCTCGGTCGTCGAAAAAATTAAGCTTTTTCTTTATCTTTTTGAAACTCACACATCGGTCGAGATCGAATTAAAGCTAGCTAGGTTTAGCTAAAGCTTAATTGTTCTGGTTTCATGCTTTATGCAAGAAGAAGAAGATAAAAAGATTGGGAATTAATTAAAGTTGGAGCATGCATTATTGTGGCCGCCGTACTTGCAGCTATGTCAAGAAAGGAGACCTAGCTTGCTAGCCATCGGAGAAGAGACAATCGACGCCCAAGGAACAAGAACGGAGATCCCTCGAGGAATTGTCCCGTGTGCTTCGGCTTGTTTCTCTGAATATATAGGTAGAGAGTCCTGTACCTTTCAGTTCAAAGAAAACGTCTAGCACACATTAACGATCCCTCGATCACAAGACCTTTTTGTTGCGAGAATTAGCGAATTACCTAGGTGCTAATCATATGATTATCTCGATTCCGGTATTCTCTCTCCAAAGAGGGGCATAGGAAAAGAGAACTACTTCAACATGCGAGTAATGATCATTTGGGTAAAATGAGAAGAGTGGAAAAAGTGCCTCGAAACCGTGAAGCACCCTAATTATATATTCGCGAACAAAATGAGAAGGCATCACAGCATAAGCTAATATGGTCTTGACATTGCTGCAGGTAAAAGTTCGTGGCCTTTCTTTATTAAAAGAAATCACACACAGCTACAAAGTTCCGTCCACAAAATTGAAAAAAAGAAAAACAGCATTACAGAACAAACTCAGTGACATCCAGCCCGGCCACTGAATAACATCCACAACCTGAAACAGAGAAAGCCTAGTGCACCAGACCTACCGAACTAGCAAAAAAATAGTGGAAGATTATCTGATGGAAAGTGTTTAGACATATCCTCGTATGACAACTAACATAGATTACGCGCGTTGTTGTGTAGTTCTTGTTTAAACATAACTAACTTCGTGTATATTTTTTGTAATCTCTATCTATAAATATAAGACTCGGGTATCATGTTAGGTGTGTCAATCCAGCAATTCCCTTCCATCTAGTCTTACACGTCAAATAGCTCCAACAAGAATAAAAAACATGTTGCTGGCAGATGTTGCACTATGAATTATTGAGTATTGCTGACCACTTATTGTGGCTAGTATTAGGTCGTGGCGCAGTGAGGCCAAATGACCTACATTTTTAAGCAGAGGGAATATATCACAGAATCACTTTTCTTCTCGGGACATCTTGCACATAACGTCGTATCACAGTTCTATCATACCATATATTCCATTTGGTCTCACAAATTCCTCCCAAAAAAAGTTGTGCTGGTAAGTGAAGAAAGAGGAAGAAAATCCTACTAGATAAGAAGCCCACTACGTAAGAACTAGCCCAGAACTGGAGCCTAGTAAAGTAGCTCAGGCTCAGCCCATAAACCCACTATAGGCAAGCAAGTCATAGCTTACCATTATTAACTCCTAGTCCACACGACCCATCGCATACACATTTCATAATATCTCTCTCTAGGCTTTGTCCAAAGTCAAAAAGGTCGGTGGTGTGTCCGTTTTGGGTAGCTCAACATGACGGACCATTGTTATATTGTAAATTTTTTTATTTAAAATCATTTTGATGACAAAAGCTATAAAAATCATATTTTATCTTTCGAGACTCGTATGGTTCAACACGTACTTGGTTCCAATTATCATGACATATTTATTGGGGTTTGAAACCATCATCAATATACAAGAAATCAAGTATAAAATAATAATAAATGATATAGTATGCAATGCATGTAACGATAGTGGTAATTGTGTAAATGTTATATAATAATTAGTAATAAAGAGAAATAATACGTATTTGTTAGGAGTAATGATGATAAGCAACGAATGAGCAAATAAAATAGGGGTGGTCTTCAGCATGGGACTCGAGGGAAAAAGGGATGGTAAGGGATGATAATATACAACTTGATTAAGAAAAAACTGCTAGCCGAACAGGTACCAAACGAAAGTATCATCATCCACTGAATGCTTAACGGTAATTAAGGACCGTGGGGCTACAAATATAAACCCATCCCAGCTATGAATTTCAAAGCTGAATTAATCCTTAGGGCAAATCCTTGAACATTACACAATTTCAACTTTAGATGTCCTTCTGGCATGCATGCACATGGCAAGTAATCTCGTTTCTTCTTTTGGTCATCATTTGTTTCGTTCCTTTACCCTTTAGCTTTGAGTAAAATATATTCCTTGCTTGTTGCTGTAACCAAGCATGGCATCTTTGCTCAGATTAATGTTTAGTGATCTGTATATATGTCACGACTGCAAACTGACAGACGCCTCACCCTCCTGTCCTAGCCACCCGTTTCCCTGGAACCAAGCCGTTCGTGTACTCCAAAATTCCTTCATTTCTGTCCTAGAAATATCACTTCAACTTCAATTCTCCTTTGTGTTCTCACACACTCGTGCTTTCACATCTAGGATTTAATCATTTTTCTAGGTACCATTACAAAAAAAGAACAACATAAAAAAATAATTGTTCCCCCCCTTGATTGTTGTTCTTTCACATATACAAAATAGCCTTTGTTTGAAGTGATCAATACGAAAAAGAACCCCTTTTTTCCCATGTTCCACTTCGCCGTTGTTCTTTCACATCTACAACATAATCCCTTTTTCTAGTGATTCTTATAAATAAGTATAATTGGTATTATCCTTTACTGTTGTTCTTCAAATCTGCAACTACTCCTTTTCTCGAGTATTCAGTTAAGAAACAAAAAAATTCCCTAAAAAATCATTGGCTTTCCCTCTTTACTATTGTTCTTGTCAAACCAAAAGAAATTGGCTTCCCCCTTTTTTGTTTCTTCACGTTTACAATTGATTACTTTTCTAGTTATCAGCTCCACAAAAAACACCAAAAGATCGTTGGCTTGTCCCACAATTGAGATTTTTCAAGTAAATCTAGTTGATCACTCTGAGGGACTCCGTCACTGAATTGAAAAGGCTTCCTCTGTAACTTGATTGATTCTAAAACTGCCCCAACAGCTGATCAGGTATAACTTGTGTGGGACCTGATGTTGTGGCCATAGACTTGTCCTCTGTGCCACTCTAACTATGTTATTATGGAAAACATTAAGATCGCAGTTGGAAAGCTACCATACGATGAGCATTGAGATGTGATGTTTAGGATCTTACTGTATTTTAGAGTGTCTTCATTGAGTTATAGATTTTTTCTTGTCCATGCCATGAAATCTAGTACCTGAATTTTCTGCTGCTTGCTATTCAGAACAGCCTGTGTTCATGATCATGATCAAATCATACCGACTTTGTGCCAACAATTTATCAGTTAGCGGCACACTGTTTATGCAGTTCTTAAAAGCTAAATGATCACATGAAGATGGCAAGGGGCACTTCATCATTTTGGATAGCATTGGACGGACGAGAGCCATCTTTGCACTGTGCTGTACAGCTGTGATGTGTGAAGAGGCCATCAAAGAAGGCCTTTCTGTACTTTGGAAGTACCAGTTCGTTGTTAGAACATTTTTCAGTTTTTACTAATCTATTTGTTCTGGTAGCACAAGTAGGATGGAATGGGCTTTTCACCTAATAAAGGTTTCATTTTTCTTTTATCGAGTGATTCTGATCGCACCTTGAATGTAATCTTTACTGTACGTGTTAATCAGTGGTAGAGCCTTCTAGGCTTTCTTGCCAAAAATAGTACTACATTATATATTGATCCTCAAAGCGTATATTCATTATATATTGACATGGGAAAAGGTTGCCTCCCGGGAAAGCCTGTTTAAGAACGAAATGAACTGATGCGATTATTCATGAGCATAACATGATACTCCTGGAATGCATGCTACAGATAAATGAAATTTATCGTTATGATTATTTGAAATGAATAAATAAGCAACATTGGCCATACAAATGTTGCAACAAGCTGCTTAGTGTTCGAACGTCTCAGCTAAATCACAGGACCAACTTCTCCATCCTTCCTTCTATGCATGGTTGCATGCTTGAAGGGTACAAATGCAGGAGCAAAATGCTCATGGCAGCCGCAAAAGCACAAAACTCAGTACCCTTTTGACGGAAGTCAAGGCAGCTTCACTATTTCTCATGCTACTCAAGTCGATGGATCAACTTTACAAGTGTCTATCTCTGTAACGCCTCCACTGAAAAGCAAAACAATCCCATCAAAATGATACTAATCTAGCAATGTGAAGACTGGGATTCCCTTGACACTGAAACTCGCACATTTCGCAAGTACTTCCTCTCCAACCTCAAAATTCTGTTGGCCATTTGCCTGCAAAAGATTGTCGAGAATTTTAGCACCGAAGGCCCAGAAATGAAATTATAATGCTGAAATATACATGCTCAAATTACTGAAAAACCCTACAAATATAAACCCATCCCAGCCATGAATTTCAAAGCTGAATTAATCCTTAGGGCAAATCCTTGAACATTACACAATTTCAACTTTGGATGTCCTTTTGGCATGCATGCACATGGCAAGTAATCCCGTTTCTTCTTTTGGTCATGATTCGTTTCGTTCCTTTACCCTTTAGCTTTTGAGTAAAATGTATTCCTTGCTTGTTGCTGTAACCAAGCATGGCATCTTTGCTCCACTTAATGTTTCAGTGATCTGTATATATTCGTGCACGCCAAAATTCCTTCATTTCTGTCCTACAAACATCACTTCAACTTCAACTCTCATTTGTATTTTCACACACTCGTGCTTTCACATCTAGGATTTAATCATTTGTCTAGTTACCATTCCAAAAAAAAATCATTGTTTCCCCCCTTGATTGTTGTTCTTTCACATATACAAAATAGCCTTTGTTTGTAGTGATCAATACGAAAAAGAACCAAAATATTTTTTTGCATGTTCCACTTCGCCGTTGTTCTTTCACATCTACAACATAGTCCCTTTTTCTAGTGACTCTTGTAAATAAGTATAATTGGTATTTCCCTTTACAGTTGTTCTTCAGATCTACAACTACTCCTCTTCTCTAGTATTCAATTAAGAAAAAAATATTCCTTAAAAAAATCATTGTCTTTCCCTCTTTACTATTGTTCTTGTCATAACAAAATAAAAGACCAAAAGAAACTGGCTTCCCCTTTTTTTGTTTCTTCACGTTTACAATTGATTACCTTTCTAGTTATCAGTTCTACAAAAAACACCAAAAGATCGTTGGCTTGTCCCACTATTGAGATTTTTCAAGTAAATCTAGTTGATCAGATTGTCTCTTGACATCCATATTACAGTGCCAAATTCAACCACCAGGTACTTTATATATTTTTAGTTTTTATTTAGTTCTTGGCTATATAACAAGCTGGGTCAATTGCTTCTGTTTTCTCAGGACCGTACAAGGAAGCTAGTGTGCAGCTGTGAAGCAGAGTCAGAGACGATTGATATTTATTGGCATCCTTCAGTTTAAGTATTGCTGAGTATTGCTTTCTTGGTGATCTAAGAACCTGCATGACATTATATTATACCAAGTTATCCCCGGTTCGAAGTTTCTCAATGGCCAGAGCTGAGAGGTAATTATATGTGATCTCTACTAAACTCATACTTTATCGATGCATGAGAGAAGAGTTGTCTATCTGACACATGTTATCTGCTCGATCACTTGGTCTGCGACACGCAAGAAATTAGCAAACTTAGAATATCTCCTTCCACGGGTGCCAAGAGAAAAATAGAGACGATCGAGAGAACCTGCGCACAGCCAAACTTTGTTTAAACGACGTACTCCAAATGCATGGTATAAGAAGGTGTTATGCTTAGACAGGAGTGCTCACTTCCCGTTAAGATACGATCTATATGAGATAATTTTTAAATATTTGCTAAATAAATATTCGCTACTACTTTAACACCCGTAAGTGCTGCTAAGGGTCGTAGGAAAATTAGCTAACAATACTATTGTGGAGAACGAGGCGATCGATCGACATTAGCGCCAAATTTAGATGCTAAGAGATGTAGACGCTCTTAGTTAAGAGATGTTGTTGGAGGAGGGTTTCTGCGCTGCCCCTAATCGACGCTGTTCCGGATCGCCGCAACGCCATCAAGGTTCCCGTCGAAGCCCGCCGCGTCAGGGCTGTCTCCGACGCGCCCTCTCGCCGCGTCAGGGCTGCCTCCGACGCGCCCTCCCGCCGCATCAGGGCTGTCTCCGACGAGTCTGCTCTCCGTCGTCAGGACTGTCTCCGACGAGTCCGCTCTCCGTCGTTAGGGCTGTTTCCGACGAGTCTGCTCTCCGTCGTCAGGACTGTCTCCGACGAGTCCGCTCTCCGTCGAGCCCACACACGAGGCCATCACGTTCTCCAAGAAGATTCTCCCGAAGATTCTCCCGAAGATGCCCGGGAATATTCTCCCAGGATTCCCTAGGGATGGGAAAATGACCATACCGTCCTTATGAGTTCTCTCTCATGTGAGGGCAAAACTGTAATCTTACACTTTTCTTCCTTTCCCCTATAAATAGCCCCCTGGGTATAGAGGGCAAATGATCCATTTTTTCATTCACTCTCCCCTTTTGTAAGCTCTCAAATCCATGCCCTAATACAAATTCAGCTTTACGTCGTCAACTGTCTCGCGCATCGCTCTCGCTCGTTCTCCCCTCGCACGCCCGGAGGTCGACGTAACCGATCGGGGGTGCCATAAATCTACTGTCTAGGCTTATACCTACGACAGTTGGCGCCGACCGTGGGGACGTGAGCGAAAAGCCATGGCGCCGAAGAGAAAGAGCGCGGAGGACGATCGTCCCCCGCACACCAAACCCGACGCGTCGAGCCAGGACGAACAACATGGTCGTCACCATGGAGCTTAGCGGCGCCCGCGTCAACGACCCGTCGGCCGCTAACCTCCGAGCCGACGACTCATCAATCGACGTCCGGGCTGCTGGACTCCTCGCGGCCACGATCAACGTGGCAAACTCTGAAGCACGCATCAAAACGGAGGCCGAAACCCTGAGGCGCGAAGCTATGAGCTCAGGGAGGCGCTGTAATTAAGCCAAATGTTGCGTGACGGCGACACCAGGGGCTTGTCATCGACATCGCCCTCGTCCACGCTCCCGGATTTGGCATCCTCCGCGCCTGTCCTCGGCGACATCAGGGGCTTGTCAGTGGCATTGCCATCGTCCGCTGCACTCATCCGCCACGCGCGTCCACCGCGACGAGGTCGTCTGCTGCGCTCATCCGCCACCCGCGTCCGCCGTGCCGCGCTCGTCTGCCGCGAAAGGGTCATCCGCCGCGCACGTCCGCCGGGACGACGTCATCTGCCGCGCGCATCCGCCGTGCCACGCTCATCCGCCGCACGCGTCCGCCGCGAAGAGGTCATCCGCCGCACACGTCCGCCGTGCCGCGCTCGTCCGCCGCACGTGTCCGCCGCGAAGAGGTCATCCGCCGCGCGTGTCCGCTGTGCCGCGCTCGTCCGCCACACGTGTCCGCCACGGTGAGGTCAACCGTCGCGCGCGTCCGCCGCGCCGCGCTCGTTCGCCACAACGGGGTCATCCACCGCGCGCGTCCGCCGCGACGCGGTCTTCTGCCATGCTCATCCGCCGCGTTCGTCCGCTGCACCGCACTCGTGTGCCACACGTGTCCACCTCGCCGCACTCGCCATCGACGTCGCCGTCGTCCACGCTCTCGGGCTTGGCATCCTCCATGCCCGCCCTCGGCAACATCAGGGGCTCGTCAACATCACCCAAGCCCCACGCGCTCGCCCTTGGTGACATCACGCGACCTCATCGTCCCGGTGAGCACCTGCCACTTCGGACTACGTCCTTCGCTTCACTGTGACAGGTTTCAATCATCTCCGTCCGGGATAGAGTGTCCCTTCCCTCCGGGGTCGTGCGACGGTAAGCTCCCCGCGACGTCCGAGCCATCTCCGTCCGGGATAGAGTGTCCCTTCCCTCCGGGGTCGCGTGACGGTAAGCTCCCCGCGATGTCCGAGCCATCTCCGTCCGGGATAGAGTGTCCCTTCCCTCTGGGGTCGCGCGACGGTAAGCTCCCCGCAACGTCCGAGCCATCTCCGTCCGGGATAGAGTGTCCCTTCCCTCCGGGGTCGTGCGACGGTAAGCTCCCCGCGACGTCGAGCCACCTCCGTCCGGGATAGAGTGTCCCTTCCCTCCGGGGTCGTGCGACGAATAGCTCCCCGCGATGTCGAGCCACCTCCATCCGGGATAGAGTGTCCCTTCCCTCCGGGGTCGTGCGACGATAAGCTCCCCGCGATGTCGAGCCATCTCCGTCCGGGATAGAGCGCCCCTCCCCTCCGGGGTCGTGTGACGGTAAGCTCCCCGCGACATCAAAACAGGCATATATACGTCAAAGTAAGGCTAAAATGTTCTTACACGCACCATCGAGTGTCATGTGTTTGTCACCATCAAGTGACCGATTGTTTGTCTCCATGCCGCCATCGAGCGCCAAGTGTTTGCCACCATTGAGTGTCATGTGTTGTCGTCATCATACACTAAGTAACTATAGTCATCGCACGCTAATTATTGGTCCCTGTCGTGTGTGGAGTGTCCATGCCAGGGGAGACATCAATGCATACCTTGCTACGCCATCGGGCATCGAAGGTTGTGGTTGCGAAAGGCCACAAGCGCTCTTAGCCATGTCCTCGAGCGCTAGGTTTTTTCGTTGGGAGGTAGGGTACTGCACACCTCGCAACACACTATCTCCTCCGACACGACGGCTTAATAATCCCACCGGAGCACGCCGCGTCAAAATTCACGTAAAAAGGGCACACACCTTGTGGGTACTGGACTTCGCGCTCGGCGCCAGCCATATGCGCACACCAATATTGTCCCGCGATGTGTTCGCATCAATGCAGACGACACCACGGACATCTCGAGAAGCTACCGTAGCACGCTTCAACACCATTCGCGGGTAAGGTACCACATGCGCCCCAACGCCCTCCCCGAGCACGGTCCGTGTGTGCCTCGACACCTTCCACGCTCGGCACCATCTGGACAAGGGGCTCCCCTAGAAACAAAGCCGAGCTGCCGGTCGTCATCACTCAGCTCGGCGTCAACATGCTCTGTCCGACGTCAACAATCCGCTCAGTGTCAACATGTTCCGTCTAGCATCGACACTCTGCTCGGCGCCGACATGTTCCCCCCAGCGTCAGCATATTCTGTACAATCGAAGTCGACATGCTTCCCAGCGCGGACATGCCTCACCCAGCGTCGACATGTTCCCTCCGGCATCGACGCTCCGCCCGACGTCGACGTGTTCCGTCCGGCGTTGACATACACCACCGAAGTCAATATGCTCCTCGACATTGACACTCCGCCAACGTCACCGCCGGCGTCGACACCCCATCCAGCGCCGACACGCAACCTTTTGCATGAGGTGGTGCGACGCACACTTTGCAAATATTAAACTCGGTGTCATCTCCGCAAGGGACTCGCTAGAAGCGAGCCTAGACGTCCGGTACCGATGCACGCAGACACGACATCCACGTCGGTGCACGCCGATCTGTTCCATAACTGACAAGCACAGACTCAACATTCGCATCAACACAACGTCGCCATCAGCGCCCGTCTACGTCGACGTCGTCAAGGACAACCTCAGACATCGTCAAGGACAACCTCGACATCTGTCTCCATCAAGGACTACGTCAACATCGTCAAGGACTACGTCGACGACGTCAGGGGTAGCCTCAGCGCCCGTTGCCATCAAGGTCTACGTCGATGTCATCAAAGACCACCTCGACGCCCATCCCCCGGCTCCACTCTCACCGCTGAAGGTGTGGGGAGCTCGGCGCCGTACGGGTCGTCGAGGACCGGAATTTTGGCCTCCGCCGCTAGGCACTCAACAAGCGACTTGTCCGCACTGGAGGGGCCCAAACAGTGGGAGTAGTCCTTTTCCGTCAACTCAAGGGCGGCGGTCACCCTACCCTTGCGCTTGTTTGACGACATCTCAACTCAACCGGTGGATCAAGCTCGCCCGATCCTGGGTCGACATTTACGACGACACTCACTATGTCGAGGTCCGCTTCGACGCTTCCGCGTCAAGGTCCTGATCGACGTTCCCCTCGTCTGCGTCGGGGTTCACCTCGACCGAACCTCGATGCTGTCAAAAGGAGCTTGAGGAAAAGGGCCGTGTCTGCGCGTCGTTCGCGTTCGTCAGCACGTCACCAGCGCGTCGTCAGCACATCGTCAGCACGTCACCAGCACGTCGTCAGCACGTCATCAGCACGTCGCCAGCACGTCGTTAGCACGTCGCCAGCGCCTTGTTAGCACGTCGTCAACACGTCGCTCGCACGTCGTCCGCACATCGTACGCATTCTTTCGCACAACGCCGCGCTCGTCCGCGCGTCATTCGCGTGTCACCGCGTTCGTTCGCACGTCGCCGCGCTCGTCGCGCATTGTTTGCACCCGTGTTCATCAGCCCATTGCTGCGCTCGCGTTCGTTCGAGTTCGCGTTGTCGTCGTCTCGCGCGTCCGTCGGAGCTCGTGCACACGCACTCGCGCGCGGAGGCCGCGCCCGTGACAGCTCGCCGTGCACCGCAATCACCCGCTCAAAGGCCCCTGGAGCCCCGCTTTCACCCGCTCGCGTCTGCCTAGGGGCGTAGGAGCTGCAGGAGCTCGGCCGCGCGTGGAGGAGCCGGGGAGGACCGGTGCCTAGGAGGCCGGGGGGCGTCGGGAGAAACGGCCAGAGCCCGCCCACGGCCACCAGGGCCCGCCGTTCTCCGCCGGAGCCCGCTCGCACTCGTCCAGGGGCATGGGGGCAGCAGGGGCTCGGCCACGAGCTGGGAGGCCGGCAGGCGGAGGCACGAAGACTAGCAGGCGGCGGCGCAAGGGCCGGGAGGCGTCAGGAGAAAGCACCGAGGCCCGCCAACGGCCGCCGGAGCCCGCCGCGTCCCGCCGCCACCCGCTCGCACTCGCCCGAGGACGTGGGGGCAGCAGGGGCTCGGCCGCGAGCTAGGAGCCCGGCAGGTGGCGGCGCAAAGACCAGCAGGCGGCGGCGCGGAGACCAGCAGGCGGCGGGAGAAAGCGCCGAGGCCCGCCAACAGCCGCCGGAGCCCACCGCGTCCCACCGCCACCCGCTCGCACTCGCCCGAGGACATGGGGGCGGCAGGGGCTCGGCCGCAAGCTGGGAGGCCGGCCGGCGGCGGCGCGAAGGCCGGCAGGCGAGGCGGCACAAGGGAGCCAGGAGGCGACGGCGGCGTGGTTTGGCGGGATCCCGGCGGGCTGCGGGGCGGACCGAGCAGCATAGCCGCCGATGTCCGCTCTTGCCCGCTTGGAGGCGCCGAGGCTGCAGGAGGCCGAGGCGTGCGTGGGGGAGCCGGGGGGCGGCAGCGCGAAGGGAGACGGCGCCGAGGCCCGCCAGAGCGTGCGCACGGCCGCCGAAGCACGGCGCCCCGCCGGCGTCCACCCTCGCCCGCTCGCGGAGGCCCGGCCTCACGTAAGGTGGCCGGAGCTCGGCTGTGCACGCGTGGCAGAACCGGGAGGCGGCGGCGCAAGGGGGCGAGGCGGCGACGCAAGGGGAGCACGACGGCGGTGCAAGTCGGCGGCGGCGCAGGGGAGTTGAGCAGCAGCGGCGCGGGGCGTTAGGGCTGAGGAGGTGCGGCCGGGAGAGGCCGGGTGGGTCTTATACCCGGGCCTCCCCGCGAGTGGGCCGTGGCCGGCCCAGGGGCGAGCGGCACCGGGAGCAGGCCGAGGCCGGCGCAGCTCCGGAGCGGGCCGAGGCCGGCCAGCACTTGGAGGAGCAGACCGCACACGGGAGAAAAAGGAAGAAAAAGAGAAAGGAAAGAAGAAGAAAAAGAGAAAGAAAAAGGAAGGAAGAAAAAGAGAAAGAAAAAAATAAGGAAAAGAAGGAAGAAAAAAAGAAGAGAAAGGAGGAGAAAAAGAAAGAAGAAAAAAAGGGGGGAGAAGAAGAAAAAGGAAGAAGAAAGGGAGAGAGGAGAAAATTCGCCCTGACGAGCACCTCTCCGAGGAAAATAAGGACTTAGGGAGGATCGTCGATCCCGCCTGCGCACCAACCCATTGAGGATTAGTGTGCCGGCTCGGACGGGCGTTGTCCGACCGCCCCAACCGGCAAGGGGCTACTGTTGGAGGAGGGTTTCTGCGCTGTCCCTAATCGACGCTGTTCCGGATCGCCGCAACGCCATCAAGGTTCCCGTCGAAGCCTGCCGCGTCAGGGCTGTCTCCGACGCGCCTTCGCGCCGCGTCAGGGCTGCCTCCGACGCGCCCTCCCGCCGTGTCAGCGCTGCCTCCGACGCGCCCTCCTGCCGCATCAGGGCTGTCTCCGACGAGTCTGCTCTCCGTCGTCAGGACTGTCTCCGACGAGTCCGCTCTCCGTCGTTAGGGTTGTCTCCGACGAGTCTACTCTCCGTCGTCAGGACTGTCTCCGACGAGTCCGCTCTCCGTCGAGCCCACACACGAGGCCATCACGTTCTCCAAGAAGATTCTCCCGAAGATTCTCCTGAAGATGCCCAGGAATATTCTCCCAGGATTCCCTAGGGATGGGAAAATGACCATACCATCCTTATGAGTTCTCTCTCATGTGAGGGCAAAATTGTAATCTTACACTTTTCTCCCTTTCCCCTATAAATAGCCCCCTGGGTGTAGAGGGCAAAGGATCCATTTTTTCATTCACTCTCCCCTTTTGTAAGCTCTCAAATCCATGCCCTAATACAAATTCAGCTTTACGACATCAACTGTCTCGCGCATCGCTCTCGCTCGTTCTCCCCTCGCACGCCCGGAGGTCGACGTAACCGATCGGGGGTGCCATAAATCTACTGTCTAGGCTTATACCTATGACAGATGTAGATATATAGGCAGCAAATATCGCAAAGATATGATGTATTCCGCATCGGAGTTGCAATCATGCACACATCTATTTGATTTTGTACAAGGTGTTATTCTCGATACTGGTGATCTATCCTTCACTTGGATCCGATGATGGCGGTATGACTGTCATGTGCACTAGTACCGAACTCTCTGAGGTGAAATCCCTCGATCTAGCCATTGTTCAGAACTTGTAACGTTGACATAATGCATCACCTTCTTTTTAAAGGCGTTGTTTTGAAAGATGATGATTTGTTCATCGTGATGGATACCCTTTGTTTGCCATCACTCATTGGGTCTGGCAATATATATTGCGTCATCTCCTTCTTGAAGATATTGTCTTAAAATATGACAATTTGCTCATCGTAATGGATACCCTTGATTTGCCATCAAAGGTTGGGTTAGCGTTGTAGATGTTTTGACTTTCAATTTTCTTGTTGTTGTGGTTGGTTCCACCGAAACTAGCTATATTTTGAAATTTTATTTGTCATTTTATTTTCTTTTTTAAGCCGATTGGTTTGGTTTTAATGCGCTCAGCATGTTTTGAAATAAAATTGAAAGTTTTGTACAACAAGTGATACAGAGGCTGGCTCATACTTTATAAAAGAAAAGGAGGCACAAACGTACATCGCTAAGCCAGGTTTTTTTTTCGAAGAACGTGGCAGGAGCTCTGCTTTTCTCATAGATTAGAGGTGAATGAAAAATAAGTTTTGGTTACTGGTACAAGCAAAATTTACAGAAAAGACGCCAAATATCCTCTAGGGAGGCAACAAGCGAGCCGACATCAAAAAGATCTAAAGGGGGTC
The DNA here is from genome assembly GCA_019208055.1 of Stipa capillata. Classification (NCBI taxonomy): domain Eukaryota; kingdom Viridiplantae; phylum Streptophyta; class Magnoliopsida; order Poales; family Poaceae; genus Stipa; species Stipa capillata. The sequence continues at coordinate 171,956 of JAGXJF010002189.1, forward strand.
TCCTGCTAAGCCAGGTTTTATTTGCTGGTATATATTCCAATGGTCCAGGACTTCAAAAAGATCACGAAGTAAGACATGTTCATCTGAATTTATTTTAACATGAAATCCACGTCAACAGACACACGTGGTGAGTAGAAACTCCAAAAAAGAAATGTTGGAGTGGGGCGGAAACTCTTTCCCGACCTCCAAACAAATAGACTACCACTTTTTCTTCTTCTTCCTCACGAGTACTTCTCACCTAGAAAAAGGAGCTCCTCCACTTGGATCTCGCCTTCTCTGGCTTACCGCCACAGATTTGGAGTATTCCTCCAACCTCCGCTCAAGAAAAGCTATGGCGGCCCTTCTTCTCATTCCTTCGGCCACCCAAATTACCGGCAAATGCTATGCCGCGGCCACAACTGGGCAACCACCAGGGCATGGAGCTTGAACACTGGTGCGTGCATCATCAACATTAATCATCGGCACCGTTGAAGAAGACTGCTCAAGAAATTGGGTGTAATTTCTTACTAGTGTTTTGTTTCGGTCCTTGCTTACTTAGTATCTCTTAGGCCAAACTGTATTAGTTTTCTTGTCTTCTGAAGGTCCTTTGTGTAAGCAGTCCCTGAGTACGGCTGTACACGTTTTCATTTTTTGTTTCACTGTTTGTGCAAACGATCATGTAATTTTTTTCTCAAGAAATCGGCAGGAGCACTGCCCTTCTATTAACAGCAAGAAAATGTGTTAGTTATAAAGGTAGATACTTTTTTTTGGACGGACCGGAACAAATCGAGAAAACCTCTAAAAACCTAGGTGGATTACTCCCAATTATGGGCCTAGCTAAGGGCGCTTTGCCCGATGTCCTCGAAAGCAATATAGGCCACTTCCCAATAAGTGAGTTTAGTACCGGTAAAAATGTGTCGGTTGCACTCCTTCCAGACGTTCCACAGGGTGCATAGCAAGAAGCCACTGCACAAACGCCTCTGACCATCCGAGCTAGAACTGAAAATAGTCTCTGTTCATGTGATTCCTCGTTGCTAACTGACTGGCATCATTGTTTTTCTTACAGGTTAATTTTGTGCAAACTAGTTGATGCACTACTAATCATAAGTCATGGAAAGAACACCATCTTCGTTGCATGAATGGCGTGATAAGCTGCAAGATATAGACTTTTGGTACGATTTGTAACTTCCTAGTTTACTTTCCTTTCTTAATTAACAAATCTATTAGTTGTTGGTTATCCATAACTATTTTCTTATAACATCCATATAGTGATTATTCATTTTGAATAAATCTATCACTAACCCCAAATACCTCCACCTCCATAGAAATTTTTCCGGATTCACATGATATCCTATCTTGAGGTTGGTTTGTGCCCTACCGTCAATAGACTTCGACATCACCTGCAAACAAGGTTGACATAAATAGTTTGAAATAGCTTAGATTTAACATGCCAATATACATAGCTGAATAAGGTTCCATTCGATTATGCGGCGTATTACCATTTTTTCCTACTTTGGACATAATATATAGTTTGTTGAATATGTCTCTTTTGGTGTTGCAATACAAAATTTACTAGAAGTAAATTCCTGCATTCTACAACACATCACAGCAGCTGCAAATTGCGCCATCTTGTATCACCAATCGCTGCTTGAAAGTTAAGCCCAACGTGAAAGCTTGTTTATCGGTTTGAAAATTGATTCCCATGTTGAATTTTACAATCAACAGTTGAAATTTCTTGTTGAAAATTCAAATCTCAAAAAGTAAAATAAAACGGAAGCATAAGGAATAAATTGGGGTAGGCACGTGAAGGACGACTGGGAAGATGGGCAGCAGATACTCGTAGAATTAATCCAATAGCTCGTGTTTCCTTAGTTTTTTTCTTCTTCTTTTGTAGGCATATTAAATAGAATATTATTTTATATTTGTTTGTTTTCTTGGCTGAAAAACTAAATCGAAGATATATGTTGAAAATAATTAATCTCCTCGAGTTTTCATGCGCCCGCAATCGATGTTTGTTGCAGTAATAAATTTGCTTCTGTGGCCAGGCTGGATGGATACCATCCCGTGGATGCATATCGTGACTTGAGGAGCCGAATATACTACCTTCGTCCTTATGATGCTTCATTCACATGGGCCATTTCAACCATCATCATGGAGTTCTACAATGGCTTGCGTGGGTCCTTTGATGTGATAAAAGTGGATCTGAAGCCGACGGCCACGGCGGGAGAAGCAGCAGCCCTAGGAAGGGGCATCATGAGCATCATGATCATCGCAGTGGCAAAGGACCTCGCCCTGCTCGACCAAGAATGCTACAGCCTCAAGGAAGAGCACGGCAAGCTACAGTACACTTGTTAGACAAGGTGATTGGGGCGACTCGACACACAAGATCAGTCCATGCAATTAGTTTTTGCCCAACCATAGGCCATTGAAACGACACATTGAGAGGAGTTGTAGAAAGAACTTCCACCCCCATGGCGTGTTTTTTCCTAACTACATTATACAGGGTAGGGTACAGCAAACCAAGGGTTGTATTCCCTAATCATATATCCTCCCTAAACCGGATTTGTGATCCCTTGTGTAATAACCTTCCCCATTGGAGAAAAGGACTTTTACTTTCATTAGCCCTGCACAAAACTGGGAATCACTGCAACGGAATTTAGCTTGTGCTAGGGTCTTAAGCCGTAGGCATTTGTTTCTTCTCAGTTGTTGCTACATCTTATCTTCATTAATCAATTTAAATAGTCACTTACCAAGTAGGCGTTTATTATTTTGTGTGAGGTTCTACACACCTAGGCCACCTTGATCCATGGGTCTACAGACAACACTCCATTTGGTTAACCTATACTTTTGTTTACCACTATCACTCTGCCAATAAAATCGATAGCGATATAGTCCAAATGCTTCCGCACCCCTTTGGGTACTTCAAAAAAAGATAACATAAACATCGACAAGTGGATAGGACAGAATTAACAAGAACTAACCTGCCAACAATGGACAGACTTTTACCCTTCCAACTGCTAAGGTGATTGTCGAAATGGTCCTCACTTCTCTTCCAATCACTATTTCAAGTCTATTGTAGTGCATGGGTATGCCAGGGTAGCAACTGGGAAAGAACACTAGCTCACAGCCAAAAAGTCGCATATATTGGAGCTCGTATCCCTTTGCTTGTTCGAAGCAAAAGAGTTCACTCTTGTGAAAATTGATCTTAAGTCCTAAAAATTGCTCCAAAACACCAAGTATAAGCTTAGGATTTTTGGCCTATCTGATGTCATGATCCATAAATATGACGGTGTCACTGCTTATTGTAAAATGGATAGATCATCCTCAACTAAATGCGGTACTACACCTGTGATGATACCCTTATCCCTGATATTTTTCAAAATATTGCCAGCATGTCTGTCACAATATTAAACAAAATAAGCGACATACGGTCCCCTTGTCAGATAGCTTTCTTTCAAAATACGGAGCAGTGTCAGCATTGGCTTTAATCCCGACATAGGAATCCTCGAAAGAAATAGGCGACATAGGAACCCTTGAACATTACACAATTTCAACTTTGGATGTCCTGCTGGCATGCATGCAAATGGCAAGTAATCCCGTTGCTTCTTTTGGTCATGATTCGTCTCGTTCCTTTACCCTTTAGCTTTGAGTAAAATGTATTCCTTGCTTGTTGCTGTAACCAAGCATGGTATCTTTGCTCCAATTAGTTTCAGTGATCTGTATATATTAAGTCACGATTGCAAACTGACAGACGCCTCGCCCTCCTATCCCAGCCATCCGTTTCCCTGCAACCAAGCCGTTCGTGTACTCCAAATTCCTTCATTTCTGTCCTACAAACATCACTTCAACTTCAACTCTCATTTGTGCTTTCACATCTAGGATTTAATAATTTTGCTAGTCATCATTACAATTTTTTAAAAATCATTGCTCTTGATTGTTGTTCTTTCACATATACAAAATAGCCTTTATTTCTAGTGATCAATATGAAAAAGAACCAATTTATTTTTGCATGTTCCACTTTGCCACTGTTCTTTCACATCTACAACATAATCCCTTTTTCTAGTGATTCTTATGAATAAATATAATTTGTATTTCCCATTACAGTTGTTCTTCAAATCTACAACTGCTCCTTTTCTCTAGTATTCAATCAAGAAACAAAAAAATTCCCTAAAAAAATCATTGGCTTTCCCTCTTTACTATTATTCTTGTCGTAACAAAAAACCCCAAAAAATAATTGGCTTCCCTTTTTTTTCTTCACGTTGATTACTTTCTGTAGTTATCAGTTCTACAAAAAACACCAAAAGATCGTTGGCTTGTCCCACTATTGAGATTTTTCAAGTAAATCTAGTTGATCAGATTGTCTCTTGACATCCATATTACAGTGCCAAATTCAACCACCAGGTACTTTATATATTTTTAGTTTTTTTTTAGTTCTTGGCTATACAACAAGCTGAGTCAATTGCTTCTATTTTCTCAGGACCGTACAAGGAAGCTAGTGTGCAGCTGTGAAGCAGAGTCAGAGAAGATTAATATTTATTGGCATCCTTCAGTTTAAGTATCGCTGAGTATTGCTTTCTTGGTGATCCAAGTTATTCCCGGTTCGAATTCTCTCAAAGGCCAGAGCTGAGAGGTAAATATATGTTATCTCTACTAAATTCATACAGTAAAGTTTCCTATATTGAAATTTCTGACGTGGTTACCCTATAGTTTATTCATGCGTGAGAGAAGAGTTGTCTACGTCAGGAGCTTTCGTGTTCTGAGTTGAGACCATCCCATCGACACATGGTCATATTATCTGCTCCATCAATTGCGCCATGCAAGAAATTAGCAAACTTAGAATACTGGCCAAGTATTCGTGCATTGCTATAGATAAATAAGTTAGATTACTAAGTATGTCGAGTTATTACTGTCATGTTTTATGACACGTCCTCAATTTCGTCTCAGCTCTTAGTACGTTGAGCTTTGGTTCAGGTAGAGTTGGGAATTGTTTGCAGGGATTAACACCTTGAACGAGTTTGAATTTTTGAGTTTAGGGTCGGTGGATGAAGAGAACATGTATTAAGGTTTTTTCGACATGAGCATATAGATTTTACCAAAATTTTAAAATAATTTTATAGTAAGAAGGGGGAGAGGAAAGTAGCCGAACCACCGTTACCAATTGACATGTTTATAAGAGTAAAGATCTCAGTCCACAGGTGCCAAGAGAAAGCCAGAGAAGAGAGAACCTGCACACAGTCAATTTTTGTTTAAACGAGGTACTCCGGATGCTGAGACAAGGTGTTATGCTCAGACATGAGTTCTCATTTCCTGATATGAATATATGAAATAATTTTTAAAAATCTGCTAAATAAATATTCGCTACCACTTTAGCACGCGTAAGTGCTGCTAAGGGTTGTAAGAAAATTAGCTAACAATACTATTTGTGGAGAACGAGACGATCGATCGACAGTAGCACAAAATTTAGATGCTAAGAGATGTAGACGCTCTTAATCAGAAGTTGTGAACATATAAGCAGTAAATATTGCAAGATATGATGTATTAGGAGTCCTAATCCATGCACACGTCTATTTGATTTTGTACACCATATTAAAGGCATTGTTTTTTATACTAGCGATCTATCTTTTACTTAGATCTGACAATGGTGGTATGACTATCTCGTACACTAATACCTGCTATCTGAGGTGAAATCCCTCAATCTGATCACCGAATGAATTTGACAACAATGACTCCTTTTAGGGGTGTTTGGTTGGGCTTTTCAGCAGCTTTTCACTAAAAAAAGCTGCAGCCCAACCAAACGGCCAGCTTTTCAGTAGCTTTTGCTAACGGTAGCTGTGGGCTTTGCAGTGCAAATTCAGCTGTTTGAAAAAGCTGCCTTCTGCCAACTTTTTGTAATGTGTTGAAGCTTCTGTGCTCATTTTCCAAAATGCTATATATGATTTGGATAAACCAAAAGTCATATGTTCACTTTCCCACAGCTACAGCAGCTTTTCCAGACAGCCAGCCAACAGCAGCTTTGTCAACAACCACAGCCCAACCAAACATGCCAAAAAGTATTGTCTTGAAAGATGATCTGCTCTCGTGGTGAATGCCCTTGGTTTGCCATCGCTCGTTGGATTTGGCAACATTAACATAGTACTCCCTCCGTTCCAAAATGTTTGTCATCCTGACATTTAAATTTTGTTCCACAATATATGTCATCCTACTATCCCAAGGTGAGCTTTCACCATTTTTTCCCTCTATACCCCTCCCCCTCATTAATACCATGCTATTATGATTTACTTTCCCCAAGCACAATTAGTCACGGTATTAGTTGCATATAGCATGCATGCATGACTGTAGGGAATGCAATAGTATATTGATTAGGCTATTTAATAAATTGATTGAGGGTAGTTTAGATATTTTAATGAGTCCTTGGTGAAAGTGTAAAATGTCAGGATGACAAGTATTATTGGTGGAAGTGTAAAATGTCAAGATGACAAGTATTGTGGATACTTGTCATCCTGACATTTTACACTTCCCCCAAGGACTCATTAAAATATCTAAAGTACCATCAATCAATTTATTAAATAGCCTAATCAATATACTATTGCATTCCCTACAGTCATGCATGCATGCTATATGCAACCAATCCCGTGACTAATTGTGATTCCCTATGGTATTGGTTTGCCATCACTAACTGATTAGCATCATAGATGTTTTGACTTTCTGTTCTTTATTGTAGGGGTTGGCTCCGCCAAAACTAACTGTATTTTAACAATTTGTTTGTCATTTTATTCTCCTTTTTAAAGCTGATTTGTCCGATTTTAATGCATTTGGCATGGTTTGAAATAAAATTGAAGCATCGTACAACAAGCAATAAAGAGGCTGGCTCATACTTTATTAAAAAAGAGAGCATAAACATACATCACTAAATCAGATTTTGTTTTAATATAAGAATCAGCGTCGATGGACACTCGTAGTGAGTAGAAACTCAAAAGAAAAAAAGTTGGAGTGGAGTGGGAACCCTTCCCTAACCTCTCGCTCTCTACCACTCCAAACAAAGAGAGACTGCCGCTTTTCTTCTTCTTCTTTTCTTCTTCCCCACGAGTACTTCTCACCTAGAAAAAAGAGCTCCTCCACTCGGATCTCGCCTTCCCTAGCTTACCGTCATAGATTTGGAGTCGTCCTCCAACCTACGCTCCAGAAAAGCTATGGCGGCCCTTCTTCTCCTTCCTTCCGCAGCCAAATAGCCGGCAAACGCTATGCCGCGGCCACACCTGGGCAACCACCAGGGAGAGGAGCTCACCCACCGGCACGCGTATCATTAACATTAATTGAAGAAGACTGCTCAAGAAATTTGCCGTAGTTTTTTACTAGTGTTTTGTTTCGGTCCTTGCTTACTTAGTATCTCTCCGAACAAACTCTATTAATCTTCAAGGTTCTTTGTGCAAGAAGTCCCGGAGTACGGCTATACACGTTTTCAAATTTTGTTTCGCTGTCTGTGTAGGCAGAAAGAAAAGTGTTAATTACAAGGTGGATATTTAACAAGTTTAGAAAACCCCCAAAGACCTCGGTGGATTACTCCTGATTATGGGCCTGGCTAAGGGTGCTGTGCCCGACGTCCTCGAAAGCAATATAGGTTGGCCCCTCAATAAGTGAGTCTAGTATCGGTAAAAATGTGTTGATTTCGCTTATTCTAGACATTCCGTAGGATGTATAGCCAAAAACCGTTGCAGGAACGCCTCTGACCATTCGAGCTAGAACTGAACATGGTCTCTGATCACGTGATTTCTTGTTGATAACTGATTGACATCACTTTTTTTGTTGCAGGTTAATTTTGTGCAAACTAGAAAGTTTGTTGCACTACTAAACATAAGTCATGGAAGGAACACCATCTTCGTTGCATAAATGGCGTGATCAGCTGCGAGATATAGACTTTTGGTATGATTTGTAACTTCCCAGTTTACATTCCTTTCTAATTAACAGTCTATTAGTTATTGATTATCCATGAATTATTTTCTTATAACATCCTTATAGTGATTATTTTACTTAATAATCATAATTATCCATTTTGAATAAATCTATCTCTAAAATGATACCCAACCCCAAATACGAAGTTTGTCCGGATTCACATGATATCCTATCTTGAGGTTGCTTGTCTCCTACCGTCAATAGTTTTCGACGTCACCTGCAACAAATGTTGCCATAAGTCTGAAATAGCTTAGATCTAACATGCCAATAAACAAAGCTGAATAAGGTTCCATTTGATTCTACGGTGTGTTACTTTTCAAAAGCAATTACTTTTTTCCTACTTTGGAATAATATATTGTTTTTTTTGGTGTCGTAACACAAAATTTACTAGAAGTAAATTCCTGCATTCTACAACACATCACAGCAGCTGCAAATTGCGCCATCTTGTATCACCATTCGCTGCTTGAAAGTTAAGCCCCAACGTGAAAGCTTCTTTATCGGTTTGAAAATTGATTCCCATCTTGGATTTTACAGTCAAAAGTTGAATATCTTGTTGAAAATTGGAATATCAAAAAGTAAAATAAAACGGAAGCAGAAGGAATAAATTGGGGTAGGCACGTGAATGAAGGACGATTGGGAAGATGGGCAGCAGATACCCGTAGAATAGCTCGTGTTTCCTTAGTTTTTTTCTTCTTCTTTCGTTGACATATTAAATAGATGAATTGCCTCGCTCATACTATTTTATATTCATCTGTCATTAATTTCCCTAAATATTCTAGACACTTGCGAAGGAACTAATCCAATACGCGTCTTTTTCTTCTTCTTTTGTTGACATATTAAATAGAATATATTTTATATTCGTTTGTTTTCTTGGCTGAAAAACTAAATCGGAGAGATATGTTGAAAATAATTAAGCTCCTCGAGTTTTCATGCGCGCACTATCGATGTTTGTTGCAGTATTTCTGGCCAGTTGGCTGTGGATCATTTCCATTACGTAAAGTAGTAATAAATTTGCTTCTGTGCCCAGGCTGAATGATATCAGATACCGTCGCACGGAGGAATATAATGACTTGAGGAATGTGGTCTGGGCTCCTCCTGCTGGTGGTAATGTGGTCTGGAATGTTGGGGTGGGGCCCATGGCTTCATTCACACGGGCCATATCTACCATCTTCCTGGAGGCATACAGTGAGTACTATGGGCCCTTTGATGACGTGATAAAAGTGGATCTGAAGCCCACGGCCACGGCGGGAGAAGAAGAAGCCCTAGGACGATGGGGCATCAGGAGCATCAAGTTCCAGCTGGCCGTCGCGGTGGCCGTCGAGGAGGACCTCGGCCTGCTCGACCAAGAATACTACAGCCGCAAGGAAAAGTACGACGAGCTACAGCACTACTCCTATGGGCGCTATGGCCGTACCGATTCCTTGGAGTTTCACGTGCGGTACACAATAACTGCTCAGATCAACAAGCGGTTGTCAGCCCAGAGGTACCTGCTCCTGGTCGAGAACCTCCAATGGACACTACCTGATCTTAGCAGTTTTATAATGGACGTCGGGCTTCCTCAGCCCACGAGGTGGACAGCTTCTCGATGGTTCATCTCGACGACTTCTCGTGATGTCTACAACGAGAGCAAGTCAGAAGACCATGGACATATATCCATTCACGAAGATGACCATGTTCTGTTGCTTGCCCTCTCTGCGCTGAGTCACTCCGCTGAGCACATATTCAACATGATCCGTCAAGAAAGCAAGAAGTATTGGCATCTCATAGCCCTCCACTGTTTTCACTACACCATGACCATCTTTGCCAAACATTCACAGACTGTTACTGTTAACTCGGATGAGCTCATCCACCAGTGGGCCGCCCAAGGCATCCTGCCAGCTCCTATGTGCACCAAGGAAGAAGAGAAGAAGAAACCGGGACGCGCAGCAGCAAGTCTGCTACATGCATCAAGTTGGGAGGGTCATCCTTGAAGCGCTTCAGGACTACTCTTTGTTGCAGCTACCCTTTTCTCCTGCTAATGAAGCTGATGAAGCCTCCAAAACTGCCGCACACTTCTTTGCATACCATGACCTCATTGCAGAAGGCATCACAGTAGATGAACTCTCTGATAACAAGAAGAAATGGATCTCTTTCATGGGTGACCATGGGTGGCATGTAAGCCGAGAATGGTTGAGCCAAGAGGAAACCAGTGGCCCCACGGCACTTATTCTAAGAGGTTGCTCACCGCAATCTCTCATATTTTCCAAATTGAACCTTTTCTTGCCCAAACTCTGTTTTCTTCGTGTTCTTGATCTCTCCTATACGCCACTAAAATCACTTCCTGCTTCAATTGGTTGTCTACTGAGCCTTCGGTTGCTTTCACTCAGAGGCTGCCATGATCTCAAAACACTTCTCAGTTCCTCCACAACTAGTACCACCGACTCAACAATGAACACCAGTTCATATTCACCACTGTCCACTCTACACCAGCTTGAAATTCTTGATATGAATGGAGTTCCTTCTTCTCATCTGACGCAAGACATGGGTGACCAAAAGAGAAAATTTGATACACCTCGACATGTCCTATTCAGAAGTAACTACTTTCCCTCACAATTTTTTCCAGGAGATGTCAAATCTTGAAGAGCTTATCCTTGTCAACTGCTCCAACCTCGTGGAGCTACCTCATTCCATGGCTGCCCTGTCCAGCCTAACGACCCTTGAGGTCGCAGGGACTCAATAAGATACTTCCCTCAGAAGATATTTGAAGAAATGCAGAAGCTTCAATCGCTCAAGCTCACCGACAACAAGAAATTGATTTCACTCCCACAGCCAATCTCAAGGGCCCATGGTTTGATCGATCTACACGGTGAAGGACGAGAGTCAATCATGGGGGAAGAAATCAAATTGGAAGGGCATCCTACCTTAATATCCTTCTTGCTGATCGGCGCACCTCACATAAGGCGCCTGTCCTTGCACGGTTGTAGAAAGCTTGAGTCCGTGGAGTTCAAGAATCTTGGTGCTTTGGAGGAGCTTGATCTGTCTGGTACAGCTATCAAGGAGTTCCCTGCCGACATCCTTAATTTTCCTCAGCTTAGGCAGTTGCTCCTCATGGGTGTTCCTTCTCTGAGGCGATTTCCTTGGCATAAGCTGCAGCGACTCCCAAATGTGTTTTGTTTGGATCAATGTGCAGAAGGAAATGGTAATCACTATGATCAAGTTGCCCAGGTGTGTGCTAGTGATTCCAGGCTCTTCTATAGCTTCGATGACACTGCTGTGGATTTAGTAAGGAATGGACGTTTTTTTCAATCTTTCTATGTTCGAGTTGCACCATGCATTACAAATAGCAGGCGGCTGCAAGATGAAGAAGGCATGATAAATAGCAAGTTGCAAGAGTTCGTGCAGAAGCAGTCACCTTATTTGGATGTATACAGCAGCTGTAATGCAGAGGAAATTGCAGTTACATCGTCGATTACAGCTCCCCTTCGCCGAACTGAGCGCCATGTGGAGATCACAGGGATGCAACAAAGAACGGATGGTTTACACGGTCTTCTACAAGTCACCAAATCAATATCAGTGACATATGATAATTCTATCCGCTGGGCTTGGGACTTCAGGTTCGACGAGCTAGAAGAATGTGAGCTTCATTGGTGCCATAAAATGGAAGTAGTTTTTGGTTCCGGAGATAAATCACCTCTACGGAATGTGCTGGTTTGTAACCTCAAAAGTCTAGTTCATTTCTGTTCAGAATATAGTTCTTGTGCCTTCAGTGCACTAGAGCACCTGCACATAGAGTGCTGCCCAAGATTGGAGGACATGATGCCAGATACAACAACACTACCATGTCTCAAGACACTTGACATCCTGTTCTGCTACAAGCTCAAAACAATTTTCTATAACATTTATGGTAGAAGTGATACCTATCAGCTCCCAAGCCTCCAAAGGATACGTCTCCAGGAGCTGCCACTGCTCCAACACTTCCACGGCAACGACGCCACCATAACAGCTCCGATGTGGAAGGAGCTGCACGTCCGTGGGTGCTGGAGCCTCCGACACCTCCCGCGCCTACAAGATCAGTCGGAGACGGTGAAGGTGAATGGGGAGAGGAGCTGGTGGGGCAAGCTCCAGCGGGGCTCACCCTTGCGCTGCGACAGCTACGAGCCCAAGCTTCCTCCGGAGTTTGCCTCCTTCGATGAGCGTGCCAAGATGAGCAGCTACCTCAGATGAATCAACCGAAGCTCATGCATCCATCAGTTGGTATGTGATATCTCTTGGTATACCCTGTGTTCATTAACCATTCATCAGAGTACCTAAACACATACCTGCCTTATTAACAGTGTTCCACCATACATCCATACTGTATGTGTCAACTTCGCACCCTTGTGTCATACACTTGCTTCCATACATCCGTAAAAGTACATGTCATTTACATACCCTTGTGCCCACCCCCTGCCTCCATACATGCTTGTCATCTAATTTTATTTTTTTCAATTAGTGATGTGAATTCTACTACCACCTATGATTTCTTAGTGATTGATGTTGTGTCTCTAAATAAAAGCTCGTTTCCCTGGTTATTGTCGACCAGTTTCCTGGCCATCCATCTAGTGACAACTAAACCATTTTGTCTCGTATCAAATCAGGTCGTTTCCAAAACATACTGTTGGAGTGTCACCTATGCTATGCTTGTGTTATTGTTTATATATGCGTGTCATGAGTTGTAACTATGTAATGTTGGTGTGATCGTTTGTATTTGTGTCACCTAAGTTGTAAGCTACGTAATGTTTGTATGGGGCGTGAGATAAGAACCCATAGTTTAATTATGAAGTGTGGTTTGTAATGTTAAGTGGCATATGTTTGACTAGAACTGCTGTAACAGCATTACTGGTTTTATGTGTGAAGACCCATTTTATTGTATGAAGTCATGTGAGCATCTACCAGTCGTGGGAAAATATTAGATTTATCCTAAGCTCTGCTTTTCTGCCCTCTTTATAAAGAGCAAGCGACTCAAAAAACAGCTCGCTTTCTATATTTTTATCAATAAGGTGAAAAACAGTTCTAAAATTGTATTTCAAACTGTCTTGGCATATGCTTTAACTGAAACACAGAAGCATAAATATGAAATATGAAAGACAGCCTACTAAGGAGGAAGGGCAGTATGAATGATCATCTGCCCACTGCTGCTTGCTCATCCTCAAGGATTTATGTGAACATCACTTCTCACTTTGATGGTGTTCATTGCAGCTAGTTGCTGGGCCTAGGGAACCCAGTAAAGATAGTTTAAGAACAAATGATACACTGCATAGATGCTTAGGAGGCACAACAATACGCCACGACCGTAAGAGAAGATGCAGAAAACACAGACGGGCACAAAGCTAGCACTGGCATATTTCATCGAGCCTGTCATAGGCATATGCCACTTCAGTTTCTGGTTCTTTTACGTATGCCAGTGTACCAAGACATAGATTTATCTCAGTTTTGCACACTACTTAAATTACATTCAACTTATGAGCCTACAAAAATTTGGGTCGGAACTGACCGAAACATTCTGCGTGGCTTCCTAATAAAGCAGGGATTGGTCTGAAATACTGACCCAAACTGGCCGAGTCAATAATTTGCAAGGTTGCTCCAATCATGGAATTTTGTAAATCATCCCAAGGTGATGTCAAAAACAGAAGCTTTTTAACGTCCAGAACAGAGCATTGGGGGTTATTCAATCTGCTTGCGGACATATTCATGCGTAGGCACCTTATCGACTGCAAAAAGAGTAGAAAAAATCACATCTTTCAACAAGAACAACCAAATTCAATTTCAGTCAATGAGAGGGGCATAGCAAAGTGCAAACCTTCTCCCAGCTCACCATCGTAGGGCATGAAGCCAGCATTTTTTGTGCAAGCGATGTGATATCGTCCAGAGTCATTTTATCTACGTACTTCAAGAATTGCTGGCTCGGTTTCTTGCTGTAACATCAATCAGAAAGGAAGCAGGAAAGGTTAATTAATTCTCCACCAAAGAAGCAGGTTTAGTTCGAAATAAGGGTAATATCAGTTTTATCATAAACCATTAGTCAGAATTTGCCTCCCAATGTCTTCTGTAAGATTTGTCTATGAAGATAGCAAATCATATCGAATTTATTTAACAAAGCAAAGCAAGAAAATTTTTTTTGGGGATTAGGTGCTCTCTGCAGTTACCCTGGAGTCGAGGTTTGTGTAGAACGGATGAAATCATTGAATGTTTTGCTTGATTCAGCTCAGCTTCAGTTACTGAATACACAAAGAAGATAATTGACAGATTTGAGAAAAGGCGCATAGGAAATGCATACAGGCATCCTCGTGAAGCCGGGCATGGTCAACTCGTACCTTGACCAGGTCTTGTAATTGATGTCACTATGTCAGTTCTTCCATATCACAAAATTGGATGGCTGGATCAATTCAAATGAGAAGACATATCAAATGTGCTGATAGACATAAAAGAAACATGTTGCTTGACACACATTTATTTAGCTTTACAATTTAAATCTACTTTCCAACTGTAAGATTCGATTGAATGGAATTTCCATTAGACAATCAAAACAAAAGCTGGAGCAAGTTCAAGTGAATAAAAAATAATAGCTCAAAGAAAGATCAGTAGAATGTCTACCATGGTCAAATGGATACCAAAGAGATCAGTGTCAAAATATAAAGTACTAAATGCTGAAAATTATTGAATTTGATGATACTCATTCATAACCCGGAGATCTGAAAAGAAACAACGATCCACCTTAGCTTTTGCCAAGGAGCTGTCATTTTGGCTTGAAAAATGCGAAGTAACAAGAGAATGCAGCTAGTATCCAGCGTAGCAAAGAACAAACAAACAAAATGAATCACCAGCCTTCCAATTATAATTTGAAAAGTCCATATCGCAATTGATAGTTATAGTAGTTCACAACTTACAAAGCCGGGATGCAGTCCTTTTCCAGGACCACCAGAGGAGAATGAAGCACCACCACCCATCAAAGTCGGCAAATATTATGTTGACAAATCAGCTCGTGGATTTTTCTTTTACAATCACACTGCAATTGGTTAATCAACCATTACCATGTTCATTCTAAGACATCACTATACCTGTATTACATTCATGATTGTAGCTTGTTTCTCCTGACGCCAGCCTCCTAGAACTTCAAAAGCCAATGCTACGTGCGTCTTCTGCACAAGAGGAGCATGGTTCTAATCTTGAACAGGAGAGGGCAGAAAGAAGTTAAAGACAGAAGAATTTATCACGTCAGAGTCAGTTTTGTGCCTGAAATCTCCACCCGTATATGCGGACTTCGGTTTGTGCACAGGGGACACCTTGGGCAGATCAGACAACAAGGGTTCTGCAATTTCTAGTAAATGCTGGTGATTCACGCCTGATGCAGCTAAAACCAAGCGGTCAGCAGTATAGTTTTCCTGTTACAATAATAAACATTAATTGCTCCTACGTTTACTTAGAAATTGGCATTAATTGTTAAGATGTACAAAGAAGGTAAGGCCCAGTAACCACCAATAATTCTTCAAACTCCAAACCGAAAAAGATAAAAGTTTGGGTTTGCATTTGCAGATGATGAATTCATGAGAGATTGTGGAATGACGAGATGATGCCGCGTACGCCGCCTTGGAGGCCACGTCAACGTTCGAGATCATCTTGCCGATGGTGGCGCTAAGGAGGGAAAGGTAGAGAATGAAGCTTCAGCGGCGACTTATGCTGGGAAGATGAAACCTCCGTTAGGTGTCCCAAACTTGAGAGAGACAGGCCCCACTGAAATGCACCAATCATCTGACAGTCCAATCTGTTAAGTTTTGACCAGCAGTCCACAGCTGGCATTATGCTAAGTTTGACCGGCAATCCCATGTGGATCCATGGTCTTCTTCGTTGACTTGTTAGCTACCATTCCAATACTCCATTTTTGCTGTGTGTATATATATGGGAACACGTACTGCATGGAGTGTGCACGAGGAATCACAGCACGATGCGCGCCTCGCACTCAGCACACGTCCTTCCTCCTCCTCCTCCTCGCCGGCACGGCCATCTCCGCAGCCGCCTCCGGTAAAATGACTGCCACCCCGGCGACAAGGCCGCGCTGCTCGCCATCAAGGCAGCACTCGGCAACCCCTACCACTTCGCGTCATGGACGCCCGACTCGCCGTGCTGTGAGTGGTACGACGTAGACTGCGACCCCTCCACCGGCCGCGTCGTTGGCCTCTCCGTCTTCCAGGACGCAAACGTCACCGGCGCCATCCCGGACGCCGTCGCCGGCCTCACCCACCTCCACACCCTTGTCCTACACCACCTCCCGGCCACCGAGGTGTACGCAAGGAGTGGTGAAACGATGTGCCGTGCAGCAGCAACAACACTTAGAGAAATTCGAGCAAACAAAGAGGTTGATGTGACTGATATTCCGTACCCCAACTAGGAGGTGCTTCCCTATTTATAGACTTTAGGAAGCGCAAAGCGAAATTACAATGCTGCTCCTAGGCAGATTGCGGTGTTCCACACGACCTTCGTACGGCCAGGGGACCTAGGGTCATTTCTAGGACGCCCACGAGAGGACATACTCTACGTCCGGTAACGACCCGTCTTACAAGACGTCTTGCTGGAAATGTGCGCCTGAAGAACACGTGTACCCTGGGCTCCATCCAGTCGAGGCATGTGTCTGAGGAGAACATTTGTCCCAAGCTCCGTCCCGTGAGGGTTTTGTCTGAGAGGCGCATATGTCCTAGGCTCCGTCCTGGATGGGGTTCTACTCTTTGGCGGTTTGATATGGCGAACTCGGAGTCGCCGGGTCATGAGTACGATAGGTGATGATAATGACACACCGGCGACATCGGTGGGGTGGGATTCTTCTTTGCTTGTGTTGAGCTTGGTCGGCTCTGGCTTATTCATTATGCCTGGTAATACAACGGATCTAGTTTAGCTATATAGTGTAGCTGTTATGTCATGATTTTCGTCTGGTTTTTCTCTAACTAACAGAGCATTGTGAGATTTTTTAACCATTTTCCTTATAAATAAGATATTATTTTCTAATTATTGAATTACAGAAACACCTGCCCCTCTTGACGAGGGTCATCCCGAAAAACCTCGGCTCTACGGATTTAAGTTTCTGATCTTAGAAAAGGTATGGAACTTCGGCCTTGCACACAATTAAATTCTCCGTTCAAAATGCGATGTCGTAACTGCATTCCGCGATGCTTTCTTTCAGTGAAGATAATTGTGTTCTTACAAAATACTGTTCATATTGGTACTACATTTTGACTGGCATTTTGTTTTGCGCTTCTGTTGTTTCAGCTTGGAACAGATGCCAGAGTTTCAGTCATCCCGCGCCAACATTTCAGCTACCCGACCGCTGAACCATTTGCTGCACTAGGCTGTATAGTCGCATTTCCAGAGATGATCACATTCGTTAAGAAGGCTCTAGCTACTGGTAGCACTGACTAGTCGTCACTCATAGCTCCATTGACGAGGTAATGCTCGTTTGTTCTGAGCTCATCTACAATGCTTGTGTGTACTAGCAGCCACTGCCAACTTGAATGTTCATATGCAATTGAGAAAAGTAATCTTGGCAGTCATGTACTCCTAAATACACCGGCCTATGTTCTGATGACGCTGTTGCTTTCTGCAGGGTGTGACTGTTCACATTACTGCTGAGCTGATTAATTAATCTCAATTACTGCGGTTGTAACTTGTTCATCTTTGGTCAGGATGCATGCATGTACATGAGGAAGTAGCATTGACTATATCTGACAAGCAGTCACTCTGTCTGAGGAAGTAACAGAGGCTCTCCTTAGGAGGATTTGCACTTGCATTGCATTCTTGAAATAAAATCCTAGCTAGCCTGGTCCAAGAACACACATGAGTGCAAGTGTCCCAAACTTGAGAGAGACAGGCCCCACTGAAATGCACCAATCATCTGACAGTCCAATCTGTTAAGTTTTGACCAGCAGTCCACAGCTAGCATTATGCTAAGTTTGACCGGCAATCCCATGTGGATCCATGGTCTTCTTCGTTGACTTGTTAGCTACCATTCCAATACTCCATTTTTGCTGTGTGTATATATATGGGAACACGTACTCAATGGAGTGAGCACGAGAATCACAGCACGATGCGCGCCTCGCACTCAGCACACGCCTTCCTCCTCCTCCTCCTCGCCGGCACGGCCATCTCCGCAGCCGCCTCCGGTAAAAATGACTGCCACCCCGGCGACAAGGCCGCGCTGCTCGCCATCAAGGCAGCACTCGGCAACCCCTACCACTTCGCGTCATGGACGCCCGACTCGCCGTGCTGTGAGTGGTACGACGTAGACTGCGACCCCTCCACCGGCCGCGTCGTCGGCCCTCCGTCTTCCAGGACGCAAACCTCACCGGCGCCATCCCGGACGCCGTCGCCGGCCTCACCCACCTCCACACCCTTGTCCTACACCACCTCCCGGCCATCTCCGGCCCCATACCCAAGGCGATCGCCAGGCTCTCCAACCTCTCGCAGCTCACCATCTCCTGGACCGCCGTCTCTGGCCCCGTGCCGTCCTTCCTCGGCGCGCTCGCCAAGCTCACCCTCCTCGACCTCTCCTTCAACTCCCTCACCGGCGCCATCCCGGCCTCGCTCGCCGGCATCCCAAACCTGTCCGGCATCAACCTCAGTCGCAACCGCCCTCGCCGGCGCCATCCCGCCGCTGCTCCTCAGCAAGTCCACCGACCAGGCCTACCTCTGGCTCTCCCACAACAACCTCTCCGGGGCCATCCCGGCCGAGTTCGCCGCCGTGAACTTCGCGCACCTCGACCTGTCGCGCAATTCCCTCACCGGCGATGCGTCGGGCCTCTTCAGCCGGGGGAAGGAGCTCCAGTACGTCGACCTGTCCCGCAACGCCCTGAGCTTCAACCTCTCCGGCGTGGAGTTCCCGGAGCAGCTCTACTTCATGGACGTCAGTCATAACGCCATCCGCGGCGGCATCCCCGCGCAGGTGGCGAACCTGACCAACCTGCAGTTCTTCAACGTCAGCTACAACATGCTCTGTGGCGAGGTGCCGGCCGGCGGGCACATGCCGAGGTTCGACCGCTACAGCTACCTGCACAACAAGTGCCTCTGCGGTGCTCCGCTCTCTCCATGCAACAAATGAAACCATCCTCTCTGTGCTGCTTCTATGGGCGAGTTTAGGACAGCTCCAGCTCCTAGCTTCACATCCGATTTGAAGATTAAAAACTAAAATAAAGTAGTTTATATAACCACTTTTAGTATATAATGTTATAAAATATAACTTCTATCCATCTTCGATGTATCCCCAGCTCTAGCTCCACAAATCTATGGAGCTACTAAAACCCAGCTCACCAAATCGGTGGAGCTAGAGCTGTCCCAAACACGCCCTATATATGGTGATCAATACAAATTATGCTAATGTAATCTTTCGGTTAATGTGCTGAAATAAAGTCAAATGCCTAAACCATCAAGTTGTTTTTATTCCTGTCCTTTCTGTTTAAGCACTAATGCATGGATCGAATCAACCAGGTGCAAATTCCATGCATCTTTGACCTCTACTACTCGACACTCTGAGGCGAAAATAACACCAGACCGATACAATGGACCTGAAACATGATTTAAGCAATCAAAATTAATCTACCAACATATCCCAATCCACGTCAAAACTATGATCTCCATCGTCATCAGCTCGATCCATATATCCTGCTGCTCCATCGCCGCCACATAATCCATCGGAGGGATGCCGGCGCTGCCCGTATATTCAGATGCTCGTGCACAAAGCAGTTTTTCCCCGTCTAGCTAGATGTCCATCAACCATCATGACCATCAATTGTGCTTTGAGATTTATGTCAATACATCTTATATATCAGACCTTCAACTATAACATTTTAGCACTACCTATAGAATCGAAATGCATCCCGTACATTTCTCCATGTAGCTATTGTTTTTTGATAGATCAGTAAAATGCTAAAAGCAGTTAGCCAAATACTCAATTTTTTAAAAGCAGTTCAACCTAACGTCACCAAAACTGTGCAACTAGCCAGCGTGTTTATATACACGGCACGACACACTCGTGCAGTTTGTCGTGGCAACACAAAATCACAGGATGCGCGCCTTGCACGAGCTAATTCTCGCCGTCCTGCTCCTCCTCGACGTCGGCGCTGCTGCCGGCGCCAAGAAGGGGTGCCATGCCAGCGACAAGGCCGCGCTGCTTGCCTTCAAGGCTGCCTTCAACAACGCCTCCTCCTTCGTGTCCTGGACGCCCGACATCCCGTGCTGTGCTTGGCCTGGCGTCGAGTGCTCCGACGTCGACGACTCCACTGGCCGCGTCGTCAGCCTCGCCATCCTGCGGGACGACAGCGTCACCGGCGCCGTGCCCGGCGACGCCATCGCCGGGCTCACCCGCCTCCAGCGTCTGACGTTGTTCAAGCTCCCCCGCGTGTCCGGCGCCATCCCCACGGCGCTCGCGAGGCTCTCCGGCCTCACGGACCTCACCGTGTCCCGAACCGGCGTGTCCGGCCTCGTGCCGCCGTTCCTGGGCGCGTTCACCGCGCTCAGGTCGCTGGACCTCTCCTTCAACTCGCTCACCGGCGGCATCCCGCTGTCCCTCGCCGCGCTCCCGCGCCTCATCAGCGTCGACCTCAGCCGCAACCGCCTCACCGGCAGCATCCCGCCGCTGCTCCTCAGCAAGGCCGGGCCGGAGGCGTTCCTCGCGCTCTCCCACAACAACCTGTCCGGCGGCGTCCCGGCCGAGTTCGCCGCCGTGCAGTTCGTGCAGATCGACCTGTCCCGCAACCAGCTCACCGGCGACGCCTCGGTGCTGTTCGGAAGAGGGAATAAGCCGCTGCTGACATCCGTGGACCTGTCGCGCAACGCCCTGAGCTTCGACATCTCCGGGCTGCAGCTGCCGGAGAGGCTGGCCTCGCTGGACGTGAGCCACAACATGATCTACGGCGGCATCCCGGCGCAGGTAGTCAACCTGAGCAACCTGCAGCTGTTCAACGTCAGCTACAACCGGCTCTGCGGCGAGGTACCGAGTGGCGCGGCAGCGAGGTTCGATCAGTACAGCTTCCAGCACAACAAGTGCCTCTGCGGTGCTCCGCTCCCTGATCCGTGCCATTAACTACAGATTCCAACTAGCTAGTACTGTACCGACACCTCAATTGGAGATCAGTTAACTAGCTGGAGTCAGTCAGTGTAAGCAAGCTCCCTTGTTTTTGTCTGTCATCAATGTGGTAAAAATGCTTTCTTTTTAAGTAATGATTATCTTTTCTCATAAGTGACAAAATCTTGGCATAGAGCAATGCACTGTTTCTGCAAGCAACTTGTTCATGTTTGGTCAGGATGCATGGTACGTACATAGCAGACTATATTTGACCAGTCACTCTCAAGATGTTAGCAGACAGACTCACCTTGTTTTTTCTCTTCTTGTTTTGACTAGTGAATAATTCGCATTGCATCCTCCAAATCCTATCTATCTTGCTCCAAGGACACACAAGTGCAAGTGCTCCAAATTTGGTACTGAAAAAATGTACCAATCCATCGTGGGTTAGGACACGCAGCAAGATGCGCGCCCTGCTCCTCCTGCTCCTCGCCGCCACGGCGGCCGCCTCCAAGCACTGCCACGCCGACGACCAGACGGCGCTGCTCGCCGTGAGCGCCGCCTTCGGCAACAGGTTCCCGTCGTGGACGCCCTCCACGCCGTGCTGCCGCTGGGACGGCATCCACTGCGACGCCACCACGGGGCGCGTCGACGAGCTGGCCGTCAACCAGGACGCCACCCTCGCTGGCACCGTGCCGCCCGCCATCGCCAACCTCACCCAACTCCGCTCCCTCCGCCTCCACCACCTGCCCGCGCTTTCCGGCCCCGTCCCGCCGGAGCTCGCCGCGCTCTCCAACCTCTTCCAGCTCACCATCTCCTGGACCGGCGTGTCGGGCCCCGTGCCGTCCTTCCTGGGCGCGCTCACCAAGCTCGGCATCCTCGACCTCTCCTTCAACTCCCTCGCCGGCGCCATCCCACCGGAGCTCGCCGCGCCGCCCAGGCTCTACGGCATCGACCTCAGCCGCAACCGCCTCACCGGCTCTATCCCGTCGTCGCTCCTCAGCAAGCTGGCTGCTACACAGCAGGAAGCATACCTCACGCTGTCGCACAACAACCTGTACGGGAGCATCCCGGCCGAGTTCGCCGCGGTGAAGTTCGCGCGAATCGACTTGTCGCGCAACGCCATCACCGGCGACGCGTCGGTCCTGTTCGGCCGGGGGAAGCCGTTGCAGTACGTCGACGTGTCCCGCAACAGCCTGAGCTTCAACCTGTCCGGCGTGGAGTTCTCGGAGCAGCTCTACTTTATGGACGTGAGCCACAACTCCATCCGCGGCGGCATCCCGGCGCAGGCGGCCAACCTGACCAACCTGCAGTTCTTCAACGTCAGCTACAACATGCTCTGCGGCGAAGTGCCGGCCGGCGGGAAGATGGCGAATTTTGATCTCTATAGCTTCCAGCACAACAAGTGCCTCTGCGGTGTTCCGCTTGCGCCTTGCCGGCATTAACGTTCAGTTAAAAGCGGCATCATGTTTTTAGGAAAAGGAATGAGGTTAAGATGAGCATCATAGAATAAGAAAATGATGAACTTTTGAGAACGTATCCTAATTTTTGGCCTAATTCTTCTTCTGATGACCCATTCAACCTTTGATCGAAAAGATAAACCTTGGTTACCATACTTTCCAGGAAAATTCCAAACGAACAATTTCATCAAAATCTTACAATTTCTCATTTTCTGATGTTCAACTCCATGTATTCCTCTACTTCAACTAGTGGTCGATAATGTAGTATTCCTCTACTTCAACTAGTGATCGAAATGTTCCGACCCAGCAGTAGTGTGACATGTTCGTCTGACTCAAACGGGAACCAAGAAATTGACGCCACCATTCACTGTTTTTCTAGACAAATATCAGGCATTACAAATATTCAACTAGACGCAAAGTACTATACTAATCCAATAGAAAGGTCTCGGCCCCATCACTGCTAACATTAGGATCTCAAACATGGTGGAATTCTTTCCTTTAGAACTCAGATAACAAGTACAAAAATGCATATTCCGCCAACATATTCTGATTTCTCATTCAAGCAAATGAAAACCAAACACAAACGCCATGGAGTCAGCCACCCAGACGATACATGCAAATCACAGGACTTGGGCAGCGGTGTTCAGCTTCTCGGCTACTGCAATCTGTGTCCGTGTGATGCTTGACAGGTATACGAGTGCAAGATTGTCCTGCAACGTAGAAGTTAGCAAATGAACAAGGTAGCCTTTTATCAGAGGCATCAACAGGCAGAAGTAGTTACCTGAATCTTATCATTGAAAAGCTTATCAAAAGCAGATGGAGACAACTTTGGCATGGAGGCAACAGTGTCAGCAATGAACCTGCCGATCTTGTCGTTAGGTGGCACACGGCCTTCCTACAAAATTATGCACTGCTTAAGAATCTAAGATCAAGATCCAAAGAAAGTGGGGGAAATTTGCAGGACCCTTACCACAACATCATCAACATATTTGTAGATCTCGTCAATAAGAATATATAGCTTTTGCATTGAAGACTCCATTCCTTCCAAATCATTGGGGAGCTTCTCCACGATTGTAGATTTCAGCATGTCAACTGTTACAAAAGCAATAAGAGTGGCAGCTGTTAAAAAGGTTTTTCTTGTAGAACAGATAATATTTCTTAAAACATCTACATATCATTTACTGATGCGACTATTTTTCCTTCAGCAAGCATTCCACATACTAATGTAACAACTAACGTGACTGGCAAAAATGAACTATTTCCCTCCAAAGGCAGGGAAACCTTTCATAATATTGATAGTCTCCACCATTTGGACATAAACAAAAGGAACACAGAAGAGTTCAACAGTGTAAGTATTTTTGAAGTTACTGGCAGTAGGGTTATTGAACTTCCAATCAGGTTTTTGTTGGGTAATTAGGTCACAGAGGTTTCTAGTAACCCATTTAATTCAATGTAATCTATTTTTCATTCTAAGATATTTCTATCTAACTACAAAGAATTTCAGTTGTGTAAAGTTAACTACCAGATCAACAGGATCAATTCACATATAGTACATGATGTATCAACTACTGTAAATGTGAAACTTACATCCAACTTTTTCTGCCTCAAGCATCCTTAAATCCAGTGGAATTTCCTGAAATTGTGCAGCAAGGTGCCTATCTCCAAGAGACAGGTTGGATGAGATATAAGCTTTGATGGAAGCCTCCCCCTTAGTGAACCCAGTATCAACAGTGAGATGAATTGGGCTTTGTACTTCTCTTGAATAAAATTCGTGGATAAGCGTACTACCCCCTGAAACACCAAAGCCAGTGGAGAACCTGCATGCAGATATAAGGTATTACCATGCGAGCAAGGTGGTGAAGTTTTGAAAGGGCACATTGCGGAACTAAGCTAATGGTTCTGATTCCATAGTGACTGTTCTTTCATGAATAAATATTCTCTCAAGAAATTAGAGTCTAGTGACCCTGCTAGACGTGCATTTGCTGCTACCATTAATCGTTGGATAGAGTGGTTCTGTCGGTCCACAGCACTAGATGAAACAGGATTTAATCGCGAGACATTCAAACAGAACTATGACATTAAGACGTGCCATGCATTTGATGGTTCAACAGGTTCATGTACTCAAAACTATTTCACGACCAACTGTCTATGCACACACCAATACAGGACCATGTCAACTGTTGTAGATTCAATTAAATTTGCAAGAGTCGTAACGTTGCACTAACATATAAACTGCAAGTTAACAGGAACAGGAGCAAGCTCTAGATGCTTCCATTAATAGCCGAATTGGTGCACAGCACTAGATGAAACATGATTTAATCATGCAACTTTCAAATAAACAAATGGCAGTTGTAGCTGCTATCAAATAAACCCGTATGATTAAGACGTGTTGTACATTTGATATGATTCCACAAGTTCATCTACTCAAAAACTAACTATCTGTGGACACATGAGTACAGAACCATGTCAGCCGTTGTAAACTCAATTCAATTTACGACAATCATAGGTAATCATAATGTTGTGCTACCATACAAATTGGTATTCAAGGTAACAAGAACAGAAGCAAACTCGAAAGCATCAATATATAGAAACAAGAAGAAAAAAAATTGAAGGTACATACCATCCCACGATCACTTCCTTCGGGTTCACCTTCTGGTGCGACACGTACATGTTGTGGTGGTACTCGATGTCGAGAGCAACCTATTTTGACACACATTACCAACCAATGTCAGAACAAGAAGCTCAACTAACAAACCCTAGATCTCAGGGTTAGAATTACGCAGACGTTGCCAATCGTATATACAAAAGGGACTGCTTAAATTCGCATCTTGGGGAGATTTTAGGCCTAGGTCGAACTGACTGCAAGGGGAGGATGACCTGGTCGGCGGACTCGCTGTGGGGGACGACGTAGGAGTTGCGGACGTGGACGGTGCCGTCGGGGAGGACGGAGCCGAGGAGGGTGCCGATGACGCGCTCCGCCTGGTCCGGCCGGCGAACGTAGCTGTCACAGATGGTGAAGACGACGACGGCCTCCACCCGCGCGGACCCCGGGGAGGACGGGAAGAGGAGAGCGGGGCCAGCGGACGCCGCCATGGTGCAGACGGTGGTGGTGAGGACGGCGAAGGTAGGAAGGGGAAGGAGCGGCGGCGGCGCAGTGGTAGCGAAGGAAGGGGAAGGCTGCACTCCTTCAGTTGGTTAGGGTTTTGTTGTCTTTGAGATTCGGATGTAGGGGGTTTTATTTTCAGGATGCCCCCTGCAAAAGACCAAGTCCTTACATGGAGGCCTATTTGAAACACAGAAATTTCACAAGAATTTTGTACGCAGACAGTTTAAATTCCTGCAAGGAGTTTGGATACAGAACCTCCGAAATAAAATCGAATATCTGGAAGCACATGTGAGGCCTTGTTTGAAATGTGGAATTTTCATGTGAAATTCATGTGTTCCGAATATCCAAATACGCGCTATACCCGTCGCATAATGGCGACCGTAAAATCGTGTTATTGCTGGACTAGAGTAAACGAATGATCAGTCGATATGACCACACAAATCATTAGCAGACAGCCAAATTCCCCTCATCCAAAGACGGTTTAACACTGTAAATGACTAGTCTCTAGACAAACTGCTACACATAATCACAGGTCAAGCTGCTCTAGCTTCCAGTGTGTTGTTTATATACAATTGCTAACCGTCAGTCAGCAGTTATCCAAGAATCAATAAGCTCATCACAAAAGCGACGAATCAATCCCACTTTGCAATCGAGACATTTCATCGGCACCTGTCATTAGCACTTGGCAAACTAGATCAGCATCAGTTCAACTTGTAGGCCCAGCTGTGCTCTTTGAGGTAGGCTTGGACTGCTTCCTTGATGGCAAGGTTTGGAACCAACTGATGCTCCTTCAAGGGCTCCCGTGTCACCGGGTCGAAATTGCCCACCTAAAAAGAATGTTATTGAAAGTTATACAGTATTGGAATTTTGGAGTGAAATTGTTGCTCTTCTATGGAAACTGAACCATATGTACACACACATCAAGTCACGTAAGACGATGTTTAAAGAGTTTTAACCATTAGCACATAATCCAATCATACTTGAAGATCATACCTATGCTAGTCAAATATTGCACTAGTTCGTTTTAGTTACATCAGCTACTGTTCATACGTTTCTGGGTGGTTTCCTGAAACATCAGTTCTTTCCATTATGCAGTATTTATATGGAATCAACTAAATCTATGGCATTTTAGAATCAGGGAATCACCATGTCTGTGGAATATTAATAAACAACAGTACACAAAAAAAAATAAAGTCAAGACCTTTCTAAAAACAGGTGCCAAATTAGGAAAGAGGGCGCACCTTGTGAAGATGCTCAAGTAGTATGGCCCTCTCATATGTTACACCACTGGGTGTAATCACTGGATCTCTAAAAATCTCAAAAGTTATTTGACAGCAAAGGTAGTCGGGCACCTAGGAGTTCAGAATGGGAACAGCTTAAGAACACAGAGAGAGAAAGATTACATTTAACAAAAGAAAGTCGGTTATAAGGTATTATAAATAAATAGTGCTTTTACATCTCCTGGTGTATCAGCAACTATAGCGTTGGTGAAGACTTCAGATAATAATTTGCGTTGTTCTGAATACTCATTGGTTGTCCGGTCAGAGTCTTCCGAAAGTGTGCCGCTAAGAAAGTGATGCTCCTGGAGAGCATTTTCACATGCTTCCCTACATGTCCATGTGACACAGTAGTGTTAGAAAAAGATTAGTGTCATGACTTTTAAGGCACCACATTGAGTGCTTAGTTTTTATAAATTGACCCTCAGTATTAGATATAAGCACTTCACTTGATCTACAGCACAATGATGGCAATTATCTTTTTGTAATTTCAATACAAAACGTACTTTAAACTTTGCATCTTCCAAACTCGCTCAGTGGAGTGCTTTTCCCAGTCTAGGTATTTCGCCTTGGCAAGAACCTGCCAAATGTCCTCTGCCATTTTGTCCCTTGAATTTGAAGTCTTCAAAAGATCCAAAGCCTGTTCCCATAATAAGATGGGCAAGACCTTAGTGGTAGGGCAGGACATCAACATGCCAAGTCAAAATACAGATATTGGCATATGCGAAGGGGATAATATAACATCAGTATAGCAATATAACCATCAATGTAAACCATTAGCCGAGTTCACTAATTATATGTAGCTACAATTGTGCGGCATGTGGATGACGTGAAAATACATAGCCTTGGCATGACACTAGTGAATAGGTTATTTCAACTCCAAAATCAGCAGCAGAGCTTGGTGAGAGGCACTGAGGCAGTTACTATCTTTTTACATATTTATAAAATCATATTTCTCAAGAAAACAGCAAGCCAGATAATAAGTACAACGTGCCGCCACAAGGTTATTAAGAAATCATAATTTCATCTGATGATAATTACTAATACCAAAGAGAAGGACAAGAATTCAGTTCAAATTCCACCTAGACAGATGTTAAGGAATACGCAGACAGTATCATCCAATGTGTTACTAAAATTCACCTTGAAAAGTTTGAAAGAAAGAAAAACAGGACAGGAAGGGCCCAGCGGGGGAACTACGTTATACATGTGAAGAAAACAAATTAAGCTTCAAGAAGAATCAGGACGTATGCCTTAGATGCATAAAATCACAGTTTGCTTTGTAGACATCTAGACCATATTAAAGTTGATCGTCAGACTGGTGCCCTTTCTGCTACATCTACTTAGCAGTAGTTTGTTTTTTGAATGCTTTGTTCATCAGACATGGGAATTTGCACATATACCAATGCAAGTAACTCCCATTCTCCCAATTGGATATATAACATAATACACAACAAAGATATGATCATGGCCAGGAATGCACCGACATGTTTGCTGTGGATTAGATAAATTTCAAAAATCCAGTCTGTCGCAATAAAACAAACTCGTGATATGATTTTACAAGAAAATGGTCAGTAAAAATGTAATGAACTCAGTAAAATATAGAGCCTGGTTCAGAATTTACAGCAAGTTTACAAATGACAAACCTTGTCGAATTCCCTGACAGCGAGAGTGCACTCTTCCTTCTCAAGCAGCGCGCATCCCAGCAAATAGTGGGCCTAGATCACACAAGGAACACAGAAGGCTCTAACAACGGCATAATTTATACACTACTAATCAATGTATCTTCCCAAGACATGAACCGATGGCATCATCAGTTAAGGGTAGTAACTAATAACAGTTGAAGCCAGTACATTACCTTGACCAAGGTGTCATCAAGCGCAAGAGCCCTCCTGCTATCCTCTTCGACCTTGGCCCAGTCCCTATGCACGAAATTTCATTTTTTTTTCAAAGGATCCAGCGAAGATTTCTAGCAAGAGAAGGGAATAGAAGACGTGAGGTAGACGACGACGGCACACTTACTTGCGCCTGAAATGGCACAGGCCCCGGTTCATCCAGTACACCGCAACATCGGGGCAAAGCGCAATCGCCTGGCATTCGCAGACGCATCGGTTAGTCGTAGAGACCATTCGCTCCCAAAATTAAAAGAAAAGTATGGCATCGTTGCATCGCACACGGATCGAATTGGCGAGCATTCGTGGAAATCGAGCGCGTGATATCTGAAGAAGGGGATTGGGGAGGAGGAGGTTGGTTGCTCGCCTCGGTGTAGCAGTCGATGGCGGCGCCGAGACGGGCCTTGCGGAAGCACGCGTTGCCCTCCACCCGCCGGAGCTCCGCCTGCCGAGCCACGCCATCCGCCGCCATGGAGGAAGCGTTCTCTCTCTCTGGAATTTGAGTTTGGTTTGGAAAAAGGATTTCTTTTTCTCGAAGGAAGGAGCGAGGAATTTGAAGGCGTCCAGAAAAGGAGATGTGGTTCTCTACCCAAACGCTTTGCAATTAGCATTTCGAAACTTCTTTTTTTGCAATTAGCATTTCAAAACTTTGACTACCTAAACAAAGAAAACATTTTTCTTTGGAGAATATAAAGAAGATATTTAGAACTTAGATTTGCCACATGAAAAATCAAAAGAAATTATACTTGACTGCCTAAATAAAGTGTACATTTGCCGCCAAGAATACTCCCTAGCATTATATGCCATTTTTCGTAACGTTTAACTAGAAAAGGCAATGATCAAGCACGTGCGTCCAAAATTATATCCAAGTCCTAGTATGTATCCGTGCGATATTACCAAACAACAAAGATGTATAAAGATATTGAGTAAAATATTATTTTATTTAGTAAATATATGCGCTGAGTGTTGTTTCCAACCGAGATACGATAAACACCGACTTTTTCTCACGTTTTGCTCTTCTCCAACGACTATGCACACATTTCCTTTTTTTTTCATCTTTGTCATATGTTTGATTGTCCACTCTACCCTGTAAAAAGATAATTCAATGTCTTCCTTATTCATTCCTTCCTATTTGCCGGTCCCTCAGCTCTGTATCTAGCTCCATCGATGATGCGCTATGGCCTAGCTCCACTCATTATCAATTTGCCCTCGTGCACTACTATCTTCTTCAACTTTGATGAATCTCCACGCGGTGCCTCTGGTGAAAGATTTTGGCACATGCACATCACCTTAATACGGATAATGAAGTGAGGGACGAGCGACAATGGCAATATTCATCTTGCATTAGGCGATGGCGACGGTGACCTTATCGGTTGGCTTCGCCCCTAGCTCTGCTCCACCTTTGATGGCATGATGACTCCGATGTGCTGCATCTTCACCCCCATTCGACTCTGCGTCGCTTTGTGTCGCTCTCACTTCGTGCACGACCGTCTTCTAATTTTAGAGTAACAAATAGATCACTTCCCGGTTCAATTACTTGAATGAAGCCTGGTCCAAAGTATAAACAATATTGTATCAAAGTAAACAGTAAACAATGCAAGCAATGCAAGAAACTTTTTCTAGCAAATTATCACTCCACGCAGAGCCATGCTTTCCTACAGATTAGAAATATATTTAACATGCTCTAAAACCACTTTGAACATACATTATGCATCTTAACGACATGGTTTTCATTCATTAAATTTCTAAGATTACACTCTGATAGCTCATCTGATACTGAAGTGTCATATCAAGTTGCAATCTTCATCACCGTGCTTAGCCAATGCTACCCAATATGTTTCTACACTCAACCAAGCTTTGCCCCTTCGCTTGTTTCTCATGGAGGATTGTCGCAGTGTGCTATAGCTACTCAGCGACGACACGCTCAGCAACGTGGACGACCATGCTAATGATGGCTGCGTCGAGTGGAGGGACATCGTGTATGACATCGGCCGCGGCCTCAGCCTTTGCCTGTACAAGTCAATGACTATGACGGCCAGGAGGAGGGCGAGAAGAAGCTTCCCGTGCTTGCCTACTTCCACAGCGGGGGCTTCTGCATTGGCTCCTCCGTCTGGCCGACCTTCCACACCGGCTACCTCCGCCATGCCACGGAGCTCCCAGTGGTCGTGCTCTCCTTCAACTACCGTCTCACGCCAAAGCACTGCCTCCGGGAGGCTCACAAGGACGTTGCCACGACCCTCCTCTGGCGAGTACATATGAGTATACGGCCGCATGCACATAGCTCCACGCCGTAGCCCATCATGACTCACGTGTGTGCGTACATGCAATGGCGTCCTCGGCTCATCCGAAGCCACAGCCGCACATCATGGAGGATGCCCGCGGTGTGCTACAACTGCTCAGTGATGGCACGGTCGTGTGCTCCACGGGGCCACCCTCCCCGGTGGGGGATTCTGTATTAGCTCCTATGCCTGGCTCAGCTTCCACGCCAGTTGCCTCCCTCCTCTGGCTCCGTGACCAGCTCATGTTGCACTCTGGCTCGCCAACGTAGCCAACTCACGCAAGATGTTCGTCTCCAGCAATCAGCCGGTGGCAACCTCGTGCACCACCTGGCCCTCTGGTTCAGCACGGCGGGGCTTGACCCAGTGAAGATCGTCGGGGTACATCATGTTTATGTCGGTGTTCAGCACATCATCAACCCCATTTTGTTAGAGATTTTCTAGGGTGGTTAACTCAATGTATTGAAGTCTTTATTATATTTAAGTTAGATAGTTAGTTATTTTTTGTTAGAGATTTTTTAGGATGGTCAATGGAGTTAGAGATTATTTAGGAATATGATTAGTGGAGTTAGAGATTTTTTAGGAATATGGTTAATGAAAGAAATAGGTAAAATGGGAAGTGAAAAAGTGTGACATCGCATTACCAACTTTCATATTATAGAATGGTATAGATGGTATAGAAACGAGAACAAATACGGTACCATTTTCGCCTCTGTAGTGTTATTATATTTGAGCAAAATATTCTTATAGGCAACATAACTACATACATACATAAAAATATATGTTTCTTACCACTTGTTGCAAACGGTATTGTTGAAGATGAAGATCTTTGTGTTTGTTTTACATGTGAGTTAAATTAATCCCATGATACACAATATAAAAAAATGCTCCAATATTGTATGAGCATTCGACACGGTGGTCGTTCTATGTCAATATCGTCAATTTCCTTTGAATCTTTTTTTGCGGCCATTTGAATGGTTTTTGGAGAGGGATGCACGGAGAAGGGAAAGGATGCACCTGACGCACAGCTGTACTGGAAAAAATACATCTGTAGTCTGTTTTTTGTTTTCAATAGGATGAGTTTTGATCGCACAAAATTTATTACATGAAAATATCATGTTGCATTAGTTCAGAGAAATTGTTGCATATCACGAAAATGTTCCCTCCGGCGTTCGATCCCTGGTACTCCAGAAAGAGAATGTAAAACTAACATATTCCCATCAGAAAAGCATCTCATGGACACTTAGAAAGGAAACATGCCAGTACATTCTTCAGAATAGAGGCCAATTGCCAATACATTTACACCAGAAATTTCCGTGCTTTTATTCATTTCTGAAACAAAGTTCTCAAACAGGCAAACAAAAGATAGTGATTACATTTCTTCAGGCACTCAACCCCTAGTTACCATTCATCTGAGCATTGCCTCCCAGAACCAGCTCCTTGAACCGGGTTATGCAGTCCATCGCCCGCTCAAATTCGCCGCTCTCCAGAGCAAAGCTGAACCGGCAGTAATCCGGTATCCCGGTCCATGAGCTACTGCTTATGCACAGCCCAGTGGACCTAAGGATGGCTTCCCTGATGTTGCAGCCATCGAGCTTGCCGTCGAAGCCGTCGACCTTGAATGATTTGCCGATGTAGGAGGTTGGTTTTGCCAGCATCGAGATACCTCCGTGACAGCCAGCAACCTCCCAGCCACAGCTCGCAAGCGTCTGTTCATCGCAGAAAAGGAAAACAAGAGGGGCGAATTTGTCAGAAGTGACTGGCGAACTCCAAAATGTTCAATTCAAAGTCCTTACAACTCTGCAAAATTTGCTTAGCTAGTTGCAGTTACATCATTTTTATGTCCAATTTTTTGGATGCATCTACTGCCAAGGAGAACTTGAGTTACTCAGGTTAGCCTAATGTTCTACCAGTCTCTCTATGAACTAAGATTTTAAAGGGGCTAGAACTGATAAGTGAAAGAAATTTGAGAGGACAGTTCAGAATGTTATGAAAGGCTAACCTTCATCAAGTGGCTGGCACGATTCTTCAGTGTCTCCTTTTGCTCCACTATGAGATTAGAGAAATGCTGATCCTTCTGGTTCTTAAGGCCCAACAGTTTTCTGAAAGTGTACTTCAATGTGCTATGTGGTCGACTCAAGCTTGGGAAACTATAAAATGTGTCAACCAAGGACGAGTCACTCAAAATTAGAAACCCGAAGTCAAGCCCCGCCGTGGTCAGCTCAAAGGACAGCTCTCCGAGCAGGACAACAGAGAATGAGGGCTTTGAACAATTCACAGTAGAAAGACATCTTTCCAAATTCCACTGACTACAGCCATCGGTTTGGAACTCCAGACCAGAGGAGGAGGTATCTATCACTACCCTGGCTCCATATTTAGCACAGACAGAAAGCAGCTCCCGTATATCATTGTCACTGTACAGAAAACCAGTAGGGTTGATTGTGGGGCCAGAAATATACACCCATGGCTGAGATACTTTCTCGAGTGCATCAGCTAGAACCCTTGGTTCAATCTTGAAGCCTGAATCTGAATTTGTTGGAATAGTCAAGGTGCTTGCGTTCACAAACTTTGCTGCTGAGACATAATGACCGTTGGAGCCCAAGGGGAAAAGCAAGGTGCCTTGTTCTTGCATGCAGCAAAGAACAAGCTTGTTGAAGAGTGCAAGACACGTGTTGCCATATATAATTTCAGAACCATCTGCTGGGAAACCATAGCTATCTTTCACCAGCTGTTGAATGCTGGAACGAACATCGGTTTCAGAATCAGTGATGTTCTGCCTAACAAAACTTTCAAAAATGGAGGCGTTTACTGCAGAAGGTACTGGCAAGAAGCTCCGATCTAAATCCATATGAATGACACCAGATTCCTTGGAATCAGGAATGAAAAACTCAGCTTCTTTTAGGGTAGACATAGCTGAATTAGAAAATCCTATCATCTCCTGAGGTATCACTTCTGCAGGTTCTCTCTGAAAAAGAGCAACAAGAAATTAGAAGGCAACAAACCAAAACGTAGACATTAAGGTCAGAAACTACTCCATACGCCTCTCCTTTTTTTAAGGGCAATATTCCATAGGTCCCTGGCCACATTGTTAACTTTTACTCACACTTGGACATAAGATGAAAACATAATCAAACATCCTACCAATACATTTAGCTGTTCTCATTGTGCGTGTGTGTTATCCAACTACACGACTAAGAGGGAACTAATCCAGGAATATCCACTAAGAAGAAAGGCCATTAGACATCTTGCTGTGAGGGTGAGTGAGGTGGAGAACTGGAGGCAAGTCATGTTTACCTCTGGTTGTGGATGCCGGTCGCCAATTTGAAATGCCAGTAGCTCATGGAAAAGACAACCATAATAGTGCTGGCTGATCACAGAAGTATGCCCTTCCAATAGTTCAATAGTTTGCGACAGTGCCTTATAGACAGCTGCATCTTCAGAAATGGTAAAAGCAACTTCCAGATCAGAATAAACCTGCAAATAAGAAAGCAAATGCAAATGAAAACATTTAGACGGTGTTTTTAAAGTAGACATAAGAATGCACAAAAGTTCAAATACAGCTCCAGGCTGAATGAAATAACATGGCATGCAAATACACTCAATGGAAATTAATTGCTGTGGTAAAGTTACAGGCACCTGATTCTTTACTAAACCACACAGTATAGCCGCATGCGAAGGTAGGGTCTTTCCAGCAAGATATTTCAATACACCATTAGAGCTTGGCAGACTAGACAACTCCAGATGTTCTGAAATATCTAGGAATAACCGGGAACCAGCATCTTTCGTTACGCTTAGTAAGTTCACAAAAGCAGCACTGGTGATAGCCTCAAATTGAGCCATGCCAGTAACAACAACCTGAGGCTTCAGTTTCCTGATCAACTCAATCAGCAAATCTGATTGGCGTGGTGCTTCAATTACAGTGACTGTGTCTCCAGCATGGTTACTTCCCTGAAATTTACAAGAGAAGCAGTAGCATCAAATTCTTGTCACCATCATTTTTCTTCACAGAACAGACATGTTTTTTCCATTGTTCCCACAGAGATAGAGAGATAGAGAGAGAGAGAGAGAGAGAGAGAGAGAGAGAGAGGGAGAGAGAGAGAGGAAGGGAGGGATCAAAGTACCTCAATTGCTAAAGATGTTAACCATTGCTTGGGCAAGTGTCTGGTCAGATGTTCATCAACAATTGCAAGGGCTGGTGAGAATAATCGAAGAGCATTTTCTATTGCCACAGCACGGGAAGGGAATACAACAACATTCTGGTGCACCAGAAAAGAAAAGGGAGCATCATATGAAGCATAAGTGAGAATCCCTGAATAGGTTGATCTTATGAATTTCTACTAAGCGAACACAATTGTAAAGGCAATAGACACCAAATCTTACATCGGGAGTTAATGGGATGTGGTGGTAGCTCTTCATAAATCCAGCAACAAGATTCCGGAAGTTTAAACACCCAGCTGGAGGCTCACAAGGATTGGACTTATTCTCTTTCAAAAAACTAGCTAGGTATGCTAGGAACGGAATTTTTTCATCAGCAACTGAATCATCAACGAAAGACAAATCGAGGGAGCTGCTGACTTCACGGAATCCGTCTTTAAGAAACTCAAATATTTTCTTCACCTGAAATTCTCCAAATTAGTATTATTCCCGTCGTTATACTATTGTTTTATAAATCTAAAGAGAGCACAAAGGAACCTGGTTGGGCTGGCGAATTTGACAGCTATACACAGACAAAGCATGCGAAATGCGGCCACCAGATTTCATGTATGCCCAGGCTGTGCGTGCACAGACAGGCTGATCCCCAACAAGATCCATGAAGAACTCAAAGCGGTGTCGGCTATTTTTCTCAATTTCAACTAAAGCTGAGATATCTGTGTCAGCAGCCTGCAAAGAACCTAATTAGTTGGTAATGATTCCAACAAAAATGGCATTGTAGTATAAAACTGTAAACTTGTAGATGAAAATTCTAGGCCCTACTAAAAGCTGGTGTGCAACATGAAGTACATATTGTTGACCAAACCAGGACATAATGCTGGCATGGAAAAGATTTTGTGATTAATCAACATCTGGTCTGTCACAGCATCACTACCTGCATAATTTTTGTTTGCCAGAGCTTATTGATGCGGAATCCGCGACGTAGAAATAGGCGCTCACAGACACCTTGTCCTGGTCGGCCGCCCATGTTGAATATCATAAGACCCATAGGCTTTATGACAGCTATCCCTTCTTCAACTGCCCGAGCAATCAACCCAAGGCCAAATTGGTCCTCAACAAAACCCTGGATGCAGTAAGATATGCAGTAAGTTCACAAACATAACAAATTAACAACAGGAAATTGGAGTAGTACAATTACCATAGTAAGAAGTATTGGTTTGAGTAAATCTATGTGTAACATCATGGAATAAAGATTATAATTTTTTTAGAAACTGATCAAACTTCTGTATTTAAACAGATTAAAAAGGTGAATATTCTAGCAGTCATTTGCTATACGAAAGAGTGGGGGTGCTAATCATGTCTGTCCTTATAAGTTTTAACACAGCAAAGTTATGCGATAGGTGGAAATTGAGGTGAGGAATTTCATATACGGATTACTGCCCCAACAAGTAATCACAGTACCCAGAATTTAGTCTGGTACCTCCTATCAATATAGACTGCCAGCGATGTCCATCCTAATCACCTGGAGTTTAATTGATTATACTGGTTAATCATGTTGTAAGTACAGATCAAACTTTATTTCTAAAAAGACTTCATTTTTTATATCAAGGGTAGGAACACACGCCTAAAAGGAAACAGCATATGTTCTGAACACCCCTTTTTCCTAAGCAGGTTATTAACAAAAATGCTAATTGCAACTCCCAATAGTATATGTTTCGTCGATCCAAAAGTCATGGTATGGGATGCAACTTAATTTTTTTTTCCGTTTTGTTGTTTGAGGAAAAAATTAAGGTTTGGGGACTCTGACAAGACTATCCATTAGTATTAGGTAAGCTGGATGGCTCAAGTTTAACGCATGTCAATGAATCTTCGTTAAGCGATGAACACATAGAGATGTCCCTCATCTTACCTGAAGAGCACAGTAGTTGCTCAAGGAGTACAAGAACTCCTCACTTGAATTTTCAGTTATAATCTTTGACATTGCCTCTGGATTGGGGTTAAGAATCTGAAAGACAGATTTTGAGAGTAAGCATTTCCGTTCAGTTCTGATCTATAATCTGCTTTCACCAAAAATGGTAAAACTGATCGTACCTGTGGTATGCATCCAACAATGCGATCAAGTTCTATCTTGTTGTCTCTACAGTAAGAAAGAAGATCAGATTCATAGAATTCAACTCTATCAAGCAATGTTTTCCCCTCCCCGTCGTAGATTGGGAGACCATCGTCGTCTAGTGCATTCAAGTAGAGGTTTATCCATGCAATCTTGATAGCTCTTGGGTTTATATCCAGACCATAGACCTTCAAAAGAACGAACAACGTTTAACTTGGATTCTGATAAAAATAAATGGCTGGACTATTAAGGTAATGTCGAGCTGCCTAGAAACTAATTTAATTCAGTAATATGTGCAGCTCAAACTACTAAGGTGCATGTTATTCTCGTTTTTCTCCCTTTCAAAGGACAACGAATGTTCAGCATGGTTGGAAAATAGTTGTCATTGGTGCCTTGCTCAAAATTTGGAAGCAAAATGCTCAGTGGATATTGTTTTCTCAAATATACCAAGCAAGTTAGACTCTCAGCTGATTAACAGACGCATAAAAGTTTTATATCATGTAACCTGAGTAAATGTACAAGTGCTGCAGGTCCCACTTCTGTAACAATGAAGATAAGATAAAATATCCACAGAAAAAGAGATACCAACCTTCAAAGGGGACCACTTTTCTGCAAGCGCAATGGAGATCCAACCATTGCCACATCCCAGCTCTGCTACTGTCTTATCCCTGAAAATGGAATCTGGATGCCGATTGAGGCCCTCATAGAAAGTGAAGGACCAATCTTCAGGAATGAAAATGCTAGGTATCTCCATCATTGTTAGCTTCTTTCTTTGCTGGAATCCTAGAAACAGTTGATAAATTTTTCAAGCTATGGAAACCAAATAATAGATACTTGAACAAGATAAAGTTCATGTATTAGTGAACTGGCAAGCTTTTACCACTGTGCCAACTAAAGACAGCAGTTTATACACACAAAAAATAACAGAGAAATCATGTCAGATCCGGTCTCCAGATAATGTACGAATCAGTACAAAGACCACATCTATGTACAATATTAGCTAGAGATATGGTGCACATATGTCCTAATTTAGTTGGTATGACAACAAGTTTGCCAGGCTTACCAGTCATGCTTTTATTCTAACGATGATAGGTTGGGCAGGATTGTTCTGCCAAAGAAGCAATTAGAAAAAATAGATAACCTTTCCCTCCAAGATATCTAACATACACAATAGAAATGCCTAGAGGCCATTAAACTACTCCAAATGAATCATTTGATCAATGCCTTATTGTTTTCCCTTGATCCTTTCTAATTATCCTACCTCCACAAGCCAATAAATTAGTAAGTGTCCATCACAACAAAACAAAGTGGTCACACTGGATCCATATCTTTGAATATAACTAGCTCACTATCCCCAGTGTATATCACAAGGAAAACCTAGGAGTTGTTTTTGGTTCGCTTTCTCGCTCACCTTAGCTCTGGGTCAATTTGAATTTTTACGTATTAAAATCCTTTTTTATTGGGTTTCATATCCATTAAAAAAAAGCCCAAACCAAAATATTCCTTTCAAACCTTTTTTTCTTTTACCTTTTGGCTCATGCAAATTTTATTGGGTTTCACCTCTAGCCTACCCCAACTTGCTTGGGACAAAAGGATTGGTGGTGGTTGTTGTTGTTGTTGTTGTAAAATCCTTTTTTTAAATTGTATATATGTTTTCTAAACAATGCGTAAGGAATCTCTTAAAAAGAAGTGTTAGGCACCAGAGATCCTAACAAAGCAAGCCTGACAAAAGGAGGAACATCAAATTATGATTATGTGGTAGCAAATTCTGAAGCAAGTCTAGAAGCTAACCTCATCAGGTTAACGACGAACCAAAACATGTCAGATAGACCAAGCAAGGCACTTCCTATTTCATATAAGAGCCAAACAGAGAGTTTAAATTATTGAACAACCGATACAAACTGTTCCCTGGATAAGGAGCACGGGGAGCAAATCTTGGCACAAATATAAACATATACCTCCAGGGACACCTAATGCTTACAACAGTCAACAGCATCATGCAGTGGGCACATGGTCGGCACTCCGGTGCAATCACAGGCTACACTCCTTTTTGGAAGATCCCATAGACATCACAACAAACAAGATCATTGTCGTATATACTGAACAGTGTGCACGCATAACTGCACACTTAGTTTTTTAGTAATATAATGTAATCCTTTCCTTCCAATGGGTAGCTCATTTTCTGGGCAAAATTAGATCTTTATTGTATTTGTTACTATGGTCGTGACTCATCACTGTCTCCACTTCGCAGCGCTAGTGCAACCCAATGATAACAATTTAGTGACTAGTACCAACTAGACCAAGGTTGTATCATCAAATCAAATTACTGGTGGCAGTAACCAGATCAAGACGTAATTTTTAACCAAACGGCGAGATTTCGAGAACCAGATCACGGAA
The DNA here is from genome assembly GCA_019208055.1 of Stipa capillata. NCBI lineage: Eukaryota > Viridiplantae > Streptophyta > Magnoliopsida > Poales > Poaceae > Stipa > Stipa capillata. The sequence continues at coordinate 211,612 of JAGXJF010002189.1, forward strand.
TCTGCGAAGGAACACAACGAATGGTGTGGTAGGTCTGCGGAGAGGATGGGGGACCGACCTTGGAGGTGGGGGTCGAGGACGACGTCGTGGATGCGGAAGTGGAAGGTGCGGAAGCACTCCTGCCCGGCCGCGGGGCCGGCGAAGCGGCGGCGGACGGCGCCGAGGAGGCGCCGCGCCGCGGCGCGGGAGGCCGGGGCTTCGAGGCGCTCGAGGACGGCCTTGGCGGCGCCGTACGCGGCGTCGCCGGACGCCGCGCACGACGCCAGGAAGGCCTCCACATCCTTGCTGTTGTCGTCGCTCGCCGCCATTCCGTCTCACCGGGCTAGGTCAGTGAGATGCGATGGATGGTTCGAGTGGAGGAGGAGGTGAGGTGGAAAGTAATGGCGGGGCGGAGAGGGAGTCTGCTCTGCTCTGCTTATATAGAAGGCTGGGCGTCGCCATGGCCTACGAGGAAGGGGACGGGGGTACAATCGTAAATTCCTATTTATTACATTCAGAGATTCTGCTACATCAGAAATTCAGTATGTATATGGGGGATTTTTATCTCGTAATAATATTTTGTTTGAGAAATTTGAGGCTGTGAGTAATTTTCATTTGAAAATAATATATCGTTATGTGTCCTTCAATAATGCTCTTTTGTTTTTATTTTAAACCTTTGTTCAAATATCATATCCTTAGCTTATATTAGGCCCTGAAATTCATAAGGGAAACTAAGAACTCATGGTAGTCGGCCAAGTTGGTGCTATATAGCTTTCTTTTCTATTCTTTTTGTTATTTTCCCCTAAATTCTTCGAAAAAGTCTTTAATAGGGTCCATAGGATATTTTTGGTCGATGACTTTTTCCTCCTCTGAAGGTGCTATCAATGGAAAAGTAAAATAAAATAAACCCTTGGTTAATTCAATCCACACCTTTTTCTCTTTCTCCAGTGGCAACATGCTAATATATAAACTCATGTGTTGTGTGGCGAGAGTTTCATGACTTCTTTCAGCTCCTCACCACCACCACCACACTGTGGAATGAGTAGGGGATGGTGTGAAGTGCATAAAATTTATAGACATGTACAATAGTTACTCGCAGAAAATGCTCCACGGTTCTTAATACTTTTTCTATGTTATAGCTTCTAGTTGGCTCACTTAGATTTGTAAAGTTTTAACGTTAGCTTGGTAAGCCTCTAAACATGCACCAAAGCTAGGAAAAAACTCAAAAATACATTAATTAGTTCAAACGTAAGATCTCTCCAAATTATGCCAGAATTTTAAGTCTTTTTTTTGGTCTTCAAGGGAAGCAGAGAGCTGTCACCGACTCATAATGTCCTGATCACCGTCAATACGAACGCTTTCAACAAGAAAACTAGATGCCAGGCCCAACTAAAGCGGTGCATCCCTTGAGTGCAGACTTACCTATAGTACAACACTGGACCGCATTATTAGACGTCCTTCGAACAAACTGAAAGATAAAATTAAATTTATGTCTAAATAATATGAATGATTGTCTCACGTAAGCATCTTGAAACCAAAATTAATTAATAATTAAGAGGTGATGTATGAAATCCCGATGTGCCCACAACAACACTACACATGCATGACAAGAAGTTACTGGTTAATTAGGAGAGGATCAAACCATTTGGCATCTACATCAGATGTTGCTATATATATAAATATATATATATGTATAATAAAATAGTGATTTCCACGTGCGTATGTGCCAACAATAATGAAATAGTGATCTCCACGTGTGAACTGTAGCTAACTCATGGCCCCTGTAGCTAATATATATATATATATATATATATATATATATATATATAGATTCCCTAATCTACAGCTGAGAGTAGAATAAGTATTCTGCGCGCTGGACCACCGACCGAGTCAGCCAGTCCAAACCCACCACGTCCCTCCTTGATTCACGTCCATTTCAGTACGGACAGTAAAACTATTCAGTAGATATAGTAAATCCGTCCAACTATATTACTGTCGAACAGATCCCTCACAGTCACGTAACTTCACATGTAAAATACGGTAATTTTATGTCTTTTGAGTAGTAAAACAACATGTGTCAGCGTAAAACTCAGGACTGTAGTAATTTTTGTATAAAGCGTGTCGCAAAATTATGATTATATGTACACGATATTACGATCTCGCGGCCATCATTTTACTGCATGTCTGATCGTTCTATACTAGAAAGGAAATATTTCTTCCATTTGTTCACAATCACTTGTGTAGCCCAGTTGGTTAGTAGAGAAGAGCAACGTGCGTGAGGTCCAGGGTTCAAATCCCGCCTCGTCCTTATTTTTTCAACTAAAACGGATTAGGGGAATATTTCTTCTATAATGGAAATATTTCTTCTGTTTATTCACAGTCATTTGCATAGTCTAGTTGGTTAGAAGAGAAGAATAATGTGTATCAGGTCCACGGTTCGAATCTCCCCACCTCATTATTTATTATTCAATTATAAAACGGACTGCGCGTGACTTAGAATTTTTTTACTATCGAGATGTGCGTGAGATAGTAAAGTTCTGTATAGGATGTCGTAAAATCTATCACAAAAGGTAGTAGAAAGTTGCTAAACTCAGAAGGTTTTCACAGTCGAGATGCACGCGAGGCAGTAAAGTTGTGTATAAGATATCGTAAAATCTATCGTAAAATGTAGTAATTCTGAGTCACACTAAAATCTCAGCAGTAAAATCCCGTCCGAAAATTACTACTCGATAGACATAAAATTACTGTCCCGCGTGGCTGGCTCGGTCTGACGCATTTCGGCCGGAGCGCAGAATAAGCTATTCTGCGCTCACGAGCATATTAGCGCCACCGTATATATATATATATATATATATATATATATATATATATATATATATATATATATATATATATATATATCAATCATTTTTTGCCTAGTGGCAGCATGGGTATCATGTGTGGTCAGAATTTCATGACCTTTTTAAACTCCTCGCCTCTGCCATTATATATTGTAAAATGAGTAGCTAGCGGATGGTGAAAAATTATGCAAAGCATATATTTCAGAAAAAGTGTGTTTTTCTCTATGATTATTTTTAAAGTGGTTCTAATTGACGGGGCATCTACGTGGCTGTCATGTCATTTTCGTGTCATCTATAAAGGTATGAAGTGCCAGATTTTTAAAAAATTCAAACTTTTTAAAATCAAAACCATTTTTATTTTCCACTGATTTTGAAAATTCAAAAGATAGATCAGCTTTGTTTTAAAAAAAATTCAAAATCTGAAATTTGGAAAAAGAAATCAATTTTGTATGGTTTCAGATTTTATTTTTTTGTTTTTTGTCCAAATTTTCTGTCAACTCCATTTCCCCAAAGAATTCTTATTTTTCTCGAAATTTCTAAAGTCAAAATGTTCTGTCAGTTTTTGATTTTAATTTTTTTTAAAAATGTTTTGTATTTTCAAAATCAGAAAAAATGATATCTTTTCCCAAAATATCATGATATAGTCTTACATTTTAAAATATTTTTGATGACATGGAGGTGACATTGCAGCCATGTAGGCATCACGTCACCTAAAACTGTTTTGAAATGGTCAAAACCTTTTAGAATGGTCCGAGGGGGATATTTTACCTGGATTTGAGAGCTGAGAGTTAGATTTGTCTGGTTTTAGAATTTAGGAGTGTACATGCACTTAGATAAATAGTTGAGAAATAAAAGACACACTTTTTTCTAAATTTTGTTACACTTACTTTTATAAATAAATTTAAGAAAATGTTTACTTAGTACACTAGTATAATAATGATGTACTTTTGCCAGAAAAACAGTTGAAATAGTACGTATAGGATTAGCACCATATTTGAAGCTTGGTAGGATAACTGTTGGGGTTTGCCGTGGGCCACGAAATATGACGGGCCGAAGCTGTACATTTTTGTGGATCGTTGGGCCTTCTTGTTTGTTTGGCAAATCAAGGAGACTCCACTTGTGTAAAAGGAAAATTTCAAGCAGCTAGCTCCCAATTAATGTAGCTTCAGCACATCAATTGAAGTTACGTCCCACTCCAATTAGTTTATACTAGTTTCAGGGTGACTGAGAAAATCTGGTGCATGTATGTATGTATCCATTTTTAGGGGACGGTACGTTGGTATATATCTACTCCAGAGTGGACAGTTACATCATAATTTCATATCCAGCGTACAGACAATGACAAATTTTCCAGACACGAAAGTAGATAGTATTTTTGTGGTCAGCCAAAATAGGTATTGAAAGGTACTCCCTCCGTCCCTAAATATAAGGCATATTTTAATTCGTTAAGATAAAGTTTTAACCAACGATTACTTAATTAGTATGTAATTTATATGACATAAAATTGATGTCGTTAGATTCATATTTAAAAATACTTACTTATGATTGTGATGTTGTATCAAATAAACCGTATATTAATGAAGTAGTTATTGGTCAAAGTTTTATCTTAATAAATTAAAATATGCCTTACATTTTGGGATAGAGAGAATAATAATTATTGATATTTTATTTTCAGAGCCTTGGAAGTTGACTCTGTGGCAGAAAATTCATCACGACGTCGTAGTCTCTCACTTTCATCGACAAAGAGCGGCGCGAGAGCAGATAGACATCAAGAATAACAAAAGATGGGAAAATTCCTAGCTTGTTCGTCGAGAAGGACCACGTCGATCGACAGATAACGCTTAATTTGCGTAAAATCGTACTTAGATTATACCTGAGAACAAGGTTGTGATGGGAAGCCCGCAGTGGGAGTCGTGGAGGAGCAGCTCGCGGATGCGGAAGCTGTGCCGCTCGAAGAAGCGCGTACCCTCGTCGGCCTTGCCGGAGCCGGAGCTCCGGCGGAGGGCGCCGAGGAAGACCCTGGCGTCGCGCCTCGTGACCGGGTCGTGGAGGCGGGCGAGCAAGGCCTTGAGCTCGCCGTAGGCGGCGTCCCCCGACGCCGCGCATCGCTCCAGGAACGCCGCCTCCTCCATCTCCACGGCCACGCTCCCCATGTACGTCTAGCTACCTAGTGCTGCTAGCGATCGATCGAGCGAGCAATGAGCAGGAGGAGAGGAGTCTGACCGATCGTGTAATGGTCGTCCTCTATAAATACCCTTGTTTTCTCTCGGGCTCTGACGTACGTGCGTGTAAAAGGTGCGTACGTAAAATTAATGCGCTCATGCAAGCGATAACTTAATTAAACTGTCCAACTAATAAAATCCATAACAACTACTCCCTCCATCCACAGATGTAAAGCGTGCACGAAATTTAAGGTCTAACTTTGACCAACAATTAAGCTAATAATATTGAAGTATATAATACAAAAGTGATACCATTTAAAAATTCGTTTGAATATGAATCCAATGATACCACTACTATGTCATATAAGTCAATAGTATTGATTTAATCGTTGGTCAAAGTTAGATCTTAAATTCCGTGCACGCCTTATATTTGTGGATGGAGGGAGTAATAATCAACATGTCTATCAGACCATCATCGTGTTTCATGGCACCAAGGGTCAGAGTCGTCAACAACAGAAAGCTCAGCGCATACAGTGCCTCGGGATTTTTTTTATTTTTCTTAGGCTAACTTTTCTTTGTTTAAAAAGTTTTTCAGGGTTTTTTTGTGTATGTTCATGCATGTGGACTTGATTCTTCCATCGAGATCCTCTTAATTAGTTCTTGTATGTATATATGGGTGGTCCTCGTACGTGATGTGCTTGATTTGTTTAATTAAGCAAGTGGCATGACGAGTTACTTAATTATGCGAGGTAATTATGGCGCTTGACTTGTTTAATTAAGTAACTACAACTTTGATACTACGTAGTTTAATACGAAATATGTTTCATTTTATTTCATTCATCTTCAACAAACATTTTGCATGGTTCTAACTTCTCCCCAGAAATCTGGCCAAGGAAGCTACATGTGCATTCGCATAGCAAGGTACGTTGCAGAAAACTTTTTAATTTGGCAGCTTCGCCGCCGGCTCCTACTTTCTTTTGCTACTGAAGCTAGTTTAAAGAATTAAGCAAGCTTCTACGTACTGAAGATAGCTTGAAGTGTATTTTCACATCAGGCTTATATATGCTCATGTAAACAACTAAGGTAGGTAATTAACTTTATGCATCAGGTTGCAATTCAAGTTGCCCCTATTTTTATCCTGAATGAATGATTAATCAGCTAGCACCGCCCTTGTTGATCATGTATTAGTTGGTGATAGATCGTTGCACACCCACTGCATATACATATGGATGCTAGCTAGTCCCACTAAAATATTTTAGGGAAACATGCAAGTGGATCATCGATCGATGTTAATTAGCATGTGACTTGATCATAAGTATATTCTTCCTCTTGATGCTCCTTAATAGTGACATAGGATCGATCGACGTAGGTTTCTGCTCCTGCAAGCAGCGTGCAATTTATTTATATATCTGAAAAGGGAATCAGGGAAAGATCAGAAGAAACATAACACAAAATGGATCACGTGTAGCAGATGCTGAGGGCATCGTGCACTTGACGATCACAGAAGAAATCGGTAGAGAATCGATGAACAGCACAAGTTGTTGCATCAGATGATCGTAGTAATTGTTGTTTCTCGGCGTGTGTACTGTGTACCGGAATTGTATTTGAAATTTTGTGGCAAGTTGGATGCATGTAGATAAAAAGATTCAAATTCTTTTTTACGGAAACGACAACATTTTTTCAGAATTACTCGTGACGATTAGATGTTATAGTTGAGCTCCTAGTACACCTCATATGCCTAGCGCACACAGTATGCTCTCCTAGAATATGAGCCGGGGCTCATGGTGTACGTATGTATGTCCGAGCGGAAGTAGTGTGCGCACATCAAGTTATATGGTCATGTAAACTCGTATTCTAGCTACGGGGCTGGCATCCACTGGGCCTGCGAGGAATTGGGGCCCAATGCTCAAGGCAATGGAAGAGGCTATATAATTCACGAGACATCATAAGAGGAAAGCATCGAAGAAGACGATCACGACTTCGATCTTCTTCTTCCCTGGTTCTATCCTCTCCCGCGCCATGGCGCTCTTTTCTTGGATCCCCTTCTCGGTAACCAAACCTTGTATCCAGTGTCAATCGAGTGAATTGTGAATTGGGTTGCTAACATGTACACATCAAGTTGTCTCTGCATTTTTGTTCAATTCAGTCAGCCAGCACCGCCCTGTTGATATATTACTCCTTTTTTTAAGGACAGCTTGATATATTGCTATACATACAGTCCAACATTTGTTGAGATAACACATGGTTGCAGCCCCACAAATATCTTAGGGAACCATGATGGCAGGGTTGTACGCTGTTTAGCGCGGCGTCCCCGGCTCCATGGCGCTGCTGCTCGTCCCCGGCTCCATGGTGCTGCAGGCAACGACCAGCACAACCGGACTGTTTAATTTGTATTTATAATTTTTGGTTGCTACTTTTATGTAAGCAACCATGTTGCTATTGCAGAGTTCAATCAGTTGAAGCAGTAGAGGCGATGGCCAGTGGTTACATCATTGTGCAATCTGATTGGGAGCAATTTGGTTTGGTTTTTCTTCTAACGAAAGATTCAGTTTTTCTTGTGCTGTTGAGCACATCCAGATCACAGGTATACTAGTGTGGTTGGTTGATATTTGATTCCTTGCGATCAATTATACAATTTGTCCCTATTCCTCTAAGAATCCTTGCGATTTGATTGATGAGAATTCCAGTAGTTGATGTAGCCAAAAATTCTGGTGTGAAGCACGCAAATGATTTCTAGATGTGTTTGCAGGGTTGGAGTTGATGGTGTGAAGGCCGCCATGTTTATCAGCAAGAATCGAAAATTAAGTAGATGTATCTTGTTGGCAGAAGTGAACCTGTAATCTGTAGCTCTATGTTTTAATTGTAGAAGGAAGTGAACTTGTGTAATTAATGCTCCATGCTTCGATCTGTTGTGTGAGAAATTAGATGACTAATTGCTTCACATGTAAAGAGAAGATGAATGGATTCATCTCAAGTTTTACAGTTGATACTATCATAATGGAATATCATGGTACATGAATAACAATTTGACAATATTTTAGTCGAAGCAGCGATCCGCTAATTGATCATACATCACATCATCGCACATGGAAACTGACAACTGACGACGAACACCGGAGCGAATCTGATGGATCACTGGAGGAACGGATAGTCGGTGTAGCCGACGACGGGGTCGGGGGTGTAGAAGGTCATCCTGTCATATTTGTTGAGCTCCGCGCCGAGCTCGAACCTCCTCGGCAGGTCCGGGTTCGCCAGAAACAGCCTCCCGAACGCGACGAGGTCGGCGTACCCCTCGCCGACCACCTTGTCCCCCTCCTCCCGGTCGTACCCGCCGTTGGCGATGAACGTTCCCTTGAACGCCTCCCTGTATGGCAGCAGCCGCTTCGGCACCACCCGCCGCCCGTCCACGATGGCCATCCTCGGCTCGATCATGTGGAGGTACAGCACGCCGTGGTCGTTGAGCTTCGTGGACATGTGCAGCGCCAGCGCGTGCGGGTCAGAGTCGTGGCAGTCCGTGTAGTCGGGCGAGAGGCGGATCCCCACGCGGTGGCCGCCGACCTCCTTCATGACGGCGTCGACCACCTCCAGCGCGAAGCGGCACCGGTTCTCGAGGCTTCCGCCGTACTCGTCGTCCCGGTCGTTGGCGCTGTCCTTGAGGAACTGCTCGATGATGCCATTGATGATCAAGAGAGCAGAGCAGAGTAATCAATAGTGATCGGAGCAGAGGAGCTCGTCGTCGTACGTACCGGCTTCGATGGCGTTCCTGGCGGCCTTCCTGAAGTCGTCGACGATGAGGGGGATCTCCTCCACCGTGAGCCTCCTCGGCGGCGAGAACTCCTCGAGGCGCCCGTCAAAGCTCATCTGCGGGCTCACCTTCCTCTCCGTGCTCGACAACGGCGCCTGACCGTTGGGCTGGTACTCGTAGGTGGACACGCGGCCGACGTGCCAGAGCTGGCAGAAGATCACGGCGCCCTTGGCGTGCACGGCGTCCACGATGGGCTTCCACGCCTCGACGTGCTCCTCCGTCCAGACCCCCGGGGTGTCGCGGTATCCCTGCGCCGTGTCGGAGACCCCCGTCGCCTCCGTGATCAGCAGCCCGCCGGGGGTGGCGCGCTGGGAGTAGTACACGCCGACGTGCGGCTGCGGGACGTTGCCCGGGGAGCGCTGCCTCGTGAGCGGCGCCAGCACGACCCTGTGGGCGAGGTCGAGCTGGGCTCCCATCTTGTACGGAGTGAGCAGAGGGATGGGCTCCATTGTTGAGGTCTGATCAACGGCGCTAGGCGCTAGCTTGTGATTTGCAGGAAGAAGGAGAGGAGTGGGTAGTGGAGGTGAGGTGATGTGATCCATTTATAGATGATATGCAATAATGTCCGAAATGATATGATATTGGATTTAATTAAGCTGAGGTGAGGCCTGGATCTAAAAGAAGATGAGAGGCAGCTACCTGCGACTGCTGCTCCGGCTGCTAAGGCGCTCCTTTGTTTGTATACATCATACGTTAGGTAAGCATGAGGGAGGAAGATGCATGTTACCTGCTGAGTTTTTTTTTGAATAATTTTTTTCTAGAAATTTTAGAAATAATACCACGTCTGAAATTTTTTCAAAAATGGCTTCAATCGCCACAAGCGGTGGCGGTAGGGTATTAATCGGCACGGGCCGTGGCGATTCCGGACTAATCACCACCACCCGTGACGATTTCTAGCTATCGCCAGCCAAATGGACGATTCAACATGGAATCGCCAAGACTCGTGGCGATTTCCCCTAATCGCCAGTAGCCGTGGCGATTTCACCTAATCGCCATAAGCCATGGCGATTTGTGCTGCACAGTGGCAGCACTCGCGCTTTCTACTGTAGCTCGTCTCGATTTTCCCCTTGCTGACAGACAACCAAGGACGATTTATTATGGAATCACCAGATGCTATGACGATTTGTCAGTAATCGCCAGACGTCATGGCGATTTGTCAATAATCGCAAGACGCACGCCTTGGCGATTTGTCAGTAATCGCCACTGGTCGTGGCGACTGGTCCGCACCCTGCTGCTATTTAACCGGATGAGCAGACGCTCTCACCGCGTAGCTAATCTTCTCTGAGTTCTTCCGGGAAATTGTTGGTATCTCGAAGTAGATTGTTTATATTTAGGAGAAGAAGAAGAAGTAGTTCGCGGATGGATAACGACGATAGAGGTAAGTCTTGTAATTTTTTCCTCCTCATATGTGTTGAAACATTGAGATCTACAATTTTTGTTTTGTATAATAATAATTATTCCTGTAAAATACTAGATGGCAGTGATGCTGTATGGAACCCGAGAATGGACTACGAACTTTTTACTCGTGCGGAAATGAGGAGGTGGAGTTGTAAAATTATGTGTTCGCAGATCTTTGAGGAGGTTCATACGCGTGCTCTTGTAGAGGTGTTAGCGAGAAAGGGTTTCCCTGGAATTACGTACAAGCAGATGTGCAAGCGTTTGAGAGAGTGGCACAAGATGTAGGAGATGGTGAACGAGCTTAGTAAACTACCTGGGGCGAAGTACACGAAAGGCGAATTCTGCCAAGGAACGATAAGTGTCCTGCAATCTCAGTACAATAAGCACATAAGGGTTAGCACAATTCATTTCTTATTAGTTCGTAAGCATTTCATGCACCGTTTTCGTTTGATACATCACATTGTCGGTGCGTAGGCACATCCGGAGGATGTAGGGTTGCTGAACTGTGAGATCCGAAACTTCGAGCATGCGGACCGATTCTGGAGAGACCCATTTGCTTGGAGAAGACACATAATGAATACAACATTTGAAGAAGATGAATGCAAAGTTGCTGGACTCCCCCTCTGGCAAAACGTGGGAGCACATCTAAAAAAGATGTTCGATCATCAAAGGATAAAGGCGCGTGCAATTCATCGAAAAAGTCATGATCCCGTACCTAGCGCTGCCTGTGTCATGGAGGAGGGACCACTGCTCAAGTGGTTCTTTACTTATCCAATCCGAGAAGCACTTCACCCTGTTTGAAGCCTTCCTCCTAGTGTTTGGATTGTCAACTCCCAAAAGGTCACAAAGCCTGTGTGTTACCTCCCCAGGGTCACGTTGTCTAACCTTCTTATTCGTGAACTCGTCGAGTCTGCTCCAGTACGCGTCAAACTTCCTAGGTTGGTTCTGTTTGCATAACGTTTTGAAGAGATTCATCAACTGCTTGTTCTTGAATTGGCGATAGAAATTGGCCGCTAGGTGACGCGTGCACCACCTACTCTGTATGTCGTACCAACTTGAATTTTCTGGCAAATCTTCCCCCTCCCGAGTCTTCGCTACTCCTTGCTGCAGATGGTGAATTGCTAGCAGCAGTCCGGCATGCCGATCGTGAATAACACACATATTTGGTCGATCCTTTACAGGACCTTTCTTCAGACACACAAAGAACCACAACCAGTTATCGTAGCTCTCGCAGTCAGCGAAGCCCATTGCCAGTAGCACTAACTGATCATTTCCATCTGCTCCAATTGCGGTAAATAGTGTCCCCCTCAGCTAGCCTGTCATGAATGTCCCATCAATACAAATAATCGGTCGAGAATGTCTGAACGCTTCTGCGCATGGGCCAAAGCAGCAGAAAGCACAATTCAACATAATTTTTCCAGGCATGTCCACAGATGGCAATAAGAGACGGCTAACAAATGTCCCATCGTTCCTCTGGCCCAGTGTGTCCAGAAGATATGGCAAATTGTGGTATGAGTTGATGAATGTCCCGAACCGCCGCTCCAGTGCGATCTGCTTAGCCCTCCATGCCATGGCATAACTTATGCTATACTGGTATTTGCTCTCCATAGATGTCTGTATGAACTGTGTTGGAATATAGACATTCTTTACTATCTCGTGATACATCAACCCAGCAACGAGTTCAGCACTGATATTCCGATGGGTGTCAGGAACACCGCTTATCACACATGTATGCGGCATCATCCGTCGTATGACCCACTGCACTTCGTACTTCCTCAGGGACGCATGCACGTAGCCCTCACACCCAGCAGACTTACACTTCACTGAGTACTGATCCCTGCAACTTTTCTGCACTCGAAATGTCCTCTGTGTCGACATTGCCCAAAGCTTCACCGCCTCTTTCACCTCTTTCTTCGTGTCATAGAATGCGCCTTGGAGAATCTCGTTCGCTTTGTACGGATACCTAGCATCACTTACGCCCTTAACACTCATTATGGTGGACATGTCGAGATTTCACATACTAGGAATCGGATCATACCCTCTTTCTTCATCCTCAGCTTCGTCCTCTTCACTGCTACCGTCTTCGACATTCCTCTGTTCCTCTCTAGCAACGGCATCATCATGCGTATCTCCCCCTCGTCCACCGAACCGATGAGGTATTCGATAGCTCCTGTCGCGGAAGGTCCAGCAGAAGGTCCACCGACTTCCACTACAGTGCCTTCTTCGCCAACAACTTCGCCTCCGCCTCCGCCTCCGCCTTCTTCGTTGCCTCCGCCTCCGATGTTCTGTCCAACTCCATTGCCTCCGTCTCCGCCTTCTTCAGATGACACCTGCTTACGTACTGCCTGGACCAACAGATAATGGGAACCGTTGTGTTTTTTACTTGCCCTCAACCAAGTCCATCAGTCTTTTGTCAGATCGAGCGGGAACAAATTCCATCGGACATACTTGCAAGACTTGCTAAAATACGCCTGCAGGGTTACACTTGTGACCTCCGGATCAAGACTAAAGGCCCGTGTGAACCATTCTTTAATATCATTGATATGGTATCTGTCTGGATCTTGCATACTTAGTCTCGTTTGTTGGAAGCTACTAAGATCGACGGGCCCAGAGTCATTTATACGGATGGTACCAATACCGTAGTAAACTACAAATTCTACTACTTCTGACATTCCTACCATCCAAAACATAATATTTTAGCCTATACAGTCTAAGATTCTGCCGTGCGTCAAAAATTATTCTACTCGATTTGTAAGTACAGTACGAGTGGGTACAATTTATTCTGAACTAATCATCTATATAATTTACCATAGGTTTCTATTTGAAATATTCCAACATATTATGAGATCTAAATATTACGAATAAATCTACCATAAATTACATCTTGTTACAAATCTACCCTAAATTTACCACCGATTCTACATCTACTATTATATCTAAATACTACGAATAAATCTACCCTAAATTATATCTTCCTACAAATCTACCCTAAATTTACCTCTGGTTCTAGATCTACTAGTATATCTAAATACTACGAATAAATATACCCTACATTATATCTTCCTACAATAAACTGTAAAAGATTCGAAAACTTACCTCCAAATTACTGCAGAAAAACGCCACACTTTCTCCCTCTCTATCTCTTCTTTATTTTTTTTCTCCCTCTCTACCCGAGCTCTCCTTTTCTCTCCTCCCGCGGCGCCTGGCTCCAACTCCCCCTCCCACCACGCACTCGTGCGGCGATTCCGAGCCTTTACATAGGCTCGGGGGTAATCGCCACCACCCGTAGCGATTTCGTCAGGTGGCGTGGCGGTTGGCGGTTTCCGCGCGGAATTAACTTCTAATCGCCACCACTGGTGACGGTTGGAGACTTATTGCCACGGCCCGCGGTGATAGTATTTAATGTCGTAACGGCTCGTGGCGATAGCCAGAAATCGCCACGGGTGGTGGCGATTAGCCCGAAATCGCCATGAGCCATGCCAATTATACCCTACCGCCACCAATTGTGGCGATTGAGGTCATTTAAAAAAAAATTCAGACGTGGTATTATTTCTAAAATTTCTGAAAAAAAATATTATTTCAAAAAAAAACTCGTTACCTGCTTTCGCAAATTACATCACAGCGGCGTCACTCCCTACTAATATACTACTCCTAGGTCCTTCTCGTCGACGCACCCATTTCCTTCCACTCTTCAGCACAAAATCCTCAGACTCCATTCATCGATGCTGGATGGATGCATGCATGAGGAAGAACAAGAACAAGAAGCTGATCTATATATACATTATGAATACTAGCTAGTTGTCCACTCCTCCCTCGACCGTCACCTCGATTTATCAGCAAGATCATCTTCTCAATTAGTCCTACACTATGACAAGCTAGCTCGATCACTGCTAGATCGATCGATGGCCCAAGAAATGGAGGAGGCGGCGGCGCCCATCCCTCTGCTGACGCCGTACAAGATGGGAGAGTCGTTCGAGCTGTCGCACAGGGTGGTGCTGGCGCCGCTCACCAGGCAGCGCTCCCCGGACAACGTCCCGCAGCCGCACGCCGCTGTCTACTACTCCCAGCGCGCCACCGCCGGTGGGCTCCTCATCACGGAGGCCACACGGGGGTCTCCGGCACGGCGCAGGGGCACAGGGCCACCCCGGGCGTCTGGACGGAGGGGCACGTCGCGGCGTGGAGGCCCGTCGTCGACGCGGTGCACGCCAAGGGTGCCGTGTTCTTCTGCCAGCTCTGGCACGTCGGCCGCGTCGTGGGGCTCCGGCCGGGCGGGCAGGCCGCGCCGGTGTCCAGCACCGACAGGAGGATCGCCCCGCAGATGCATGACGGCGTCGCCGAGGAGTTCGCGCCGCCGAGGAGGCTAGCGACGGAGAAGATCCCCCTCATCGTCGACGACTTCAGGAAAGCCGCGAGGAACGCCATCGAAGCAGGTACGTACGAGGACGAGCTCTCCTCCGCTGCTCTGCTCGCCGTTAATAATACTACACTTGCTCGCCATGCATGTTGATGCTCTCTGCTTTGCTCTGTCCATGGCGTGTGTGCGTGCAGGGTTCGACGGCGTGGAGATCCACGGCGCCCACGGCTACATCGTCGAGCAGTTCCTCAAGGACAGCGCCAACGACCGGGACGACGAGTACGGCGGCAGCCTCGAGAACCGGTGCCGCTTCGTGCTCGAGGTCGTCGACGCGGTGGCCAAGGAGGTCGGCGGCCACCGCGTGGGCGTCCGCCTCTCCCCCTTCGCCGACTACATGGACTGCCACGACTCTGACCCTAGCTCCCTCGCGCTCCACCTCGCAACCAAGCTCAACGACCACGGCGTGCTGTACCTCCACATGGTCGAGCCTAGGATGGCGCGCGTCGACGGCCGGCGGCAGGTCCCACACCGGCTGCTGCCGTTCAGGGAGGCGTTCAAGCGCACGTTCATCGCCGGCGGGGGGTACGACCGGGAGGAGGGGAACAAGGTGGTCGGCGAGGGGTACGCGGACCTCGTCGCGTTCGGGCGGTTGTTCCTAGCGAACCCGGACCTGCCGAGGAGGTTCGAGCTCGATGCACCTTTGAACAAGTACAACGGGATCGAGCATGGCGCGGCGCCAACGCCCGTGCTTCTCCGTGAAGGTGGCCGATTCCTCAGTGGTCAGAAGATGCAGCTCGTTCATTTCCAACTCCTCATAAATGCTGGCCATGGCGCGGTAGCGATGCTGCGATGCGTCATTGTCGGCGAACTGGTAATATGAGTCCTCCGGGCTGAGCGTCCCAGAGCGCGCGAGTTCCGTGGCGACGGTGGATGCGACGTGGGGCGCCCAACGGCGTGAGGGCGGCGAGGTGGAGGAGGAGGAGGAGTGGCGGAGGCGGAGACAAAGGTAGAGGGCGAATCTTTCACTGGGCTAGAGAACTACGGTCTGAATCTCAAAACAAACGCGGCTGGTGGATTCTTTGCCAGCACCTACCGTGCACGGTAGAAATGCATTTCCCGTCAGGAATGGTCTTCCCCCACTAACACTTGTGTACAAATTCCTGGACGGTCTCCAGCCAGAGACCGTTCATAGCTCGCAACTAACACCGCTAAGGAAACAGAAACATCAGATTAGTACAAGCCTGACACACAAGACCATTCGTATAAATGTTGCGCAGGTTTACATGTACCTTCTGTTAACCAATATCTACTAGCTAGATTTGGTGATCTTATCCTACTCGCTTTTAGAGCATCTCCAGTACTCTTTTTAAATTCCACTCTCTATATCTCCATATAGAGAGTCTTTCTAAAAAATTACTTCTTTATATCTTTTCACATTCCAGCAGACTCTTCAAATCCCGCTCTTTATATTCTACTCTCCTGTATCTTTTGACACCCTATAAATAACAATATATTTTTAACGATAATAATTTCAATGACAATATTTACAACTTATTCTTACTATCACGTACCTAGCTATTTTGGGCAAAAAGGGAAAAAGTCATCATCTCACACACGATTTTGGGCAAAAAGAAAACCGGAACACATTTAAGGGGAGAAACTAAGCAATTTTCATATTCCGAGTGGCGGATCCTCAAGCACCGGCACTAATTGATTTTCCTGTCAAGATATACTGCCTAATTAGCTCACTAGCTCCACGGGGTCATCAACTCAGGCCATAGACTCAGAGCTGAAAATGAGTCTCTGGAGGAATGACAAGCTGGTAACAAGGACACCTGTTGAACTGCAGTCAAATTCAGCATCCACCTAGAAGGAATGTAAGGCCAACGATACGGCCAAACTCAAGTTTTGCAAAGCCACGACATATGAGCCCTGATTACTTTGGTTTATTGTCTCAAACTTGGTACAGGCTCAGCACTCCTTTAAGTGCAGTAAATCAATCATTTCCATGAAGCAAGCATGCAGCACATGTGCAGCTTAGGTCAGGATTATCATGAAACTTCAACGGAGGGTTGCCATATTTAGGTCCTTCGGTAGTGAGGTTCATTCTTGCAGCACCATCATTATCAATTTATCAAAATTAGAGACTGGTCTAATATCAGAAGTCATTGACATATTGCAATAGCAAATGACAACCGCAGCTTAAACCCATCTCATCTTTCATAACACATTGAATCAGTTTTTCTTGCTTCAGCCATTCACCAAGGCACACCTAAAGATCTGAAATGAACATGTGCAACCAACCTCCTTGCTCAAATTTGTAGATACAGGTATAATAAGAAGTGAATTATCTATCCATGGATCATTAAACAAGTAAGCAACTGACATCCGCCTTTTCAGACTGTTCACCAAAACTAAATATCACAATTAGCACAGGAACAGATTACCAGTTTAGCCTCTCTAAGTTGATTCTACAACTCCATCACATAGAAGATCAAATTTTCTTCCCAAAAGAGAACATAAAGATCAATTTTGCCGATATAAATTGCATGCGACCAATTTGCAAGAACACGGGATAAATTAGCTCCAAATCTCCCATTACAAGAGCAGACTGCAACAGCATATATATTAACAATAGCAGGGCATGCAGTTACTTTCTCCCAATACATTGTTGGTGCTGGGGGTTCAGAGGACTCCAAACAGCTATAGCTTCCCTAATCGCCATCAGAAGCCATTGTCCTTAAAAATCCAACAAGTTGTGTTAGACTACGTGCTGTACCTTTCTTCATCCTACAAAGATAAAAAGATCCAGAGATAATTCATGTTCTTACGATTTATTTCAACAGATAATTCACATTATTGTTATTTCAACGCATCACAAAACGAACAAAATGAAAGAATCAAGGACTGACTTCCTACTTGACTATCCACTTGCAGGTAATTTGCATTTCTTGTACCATCAGAAGGACCTCATGACAAGTAAAAACTATTCAACTATTCAACTGTGGCTGGCTCCTTGGAGAAACTGATACTTTGCAGGGAGAAATTTTATGTGTTCCTGTTATTTCCCTTTCCTTGAAAAGAGAGAGATCAGCAACGAAGTAGTTGATGCTTCGAGTGAGATGTTCTTCCCATCAACTTTAGACAAATAATTTCCGGCTCTGACTATCTCTCCTTTTTCCAACAACATTCTGATGATACTATTTAACATACGAGAGTGAGGGGCACAACCACTCTTCTCCATTGATGAATAGATATTGTCAGCTTCTTCCACTGATCCTTCTTTTATAAGATTTTTCATCATTACGTTGTAAGTAACAACATCAGGAACCAACCCATTGGCTAATATTGCAGCAAACAAATCCTTAGCTTCGTCTCTTCTTCCAACCTTGTACATTACACTAATCATGATATTGAAAATTCTAATATCAAGTTTCACATTCATTGCACGTAATTTCTGGAATAGCATGATTGCTTCGCCAGCGCAATTATTTCTGGAGAGTCCACTAAGAACTATAGAATATGTATCAATGCATACTCTTACTCCAGATTCAACCATCTCATGGAACGTTTCCTTTGCAGCAACAGTTCGCCCATTCCGAAATAACCCATACAGTAAGGTGTTATAAGTACAAGTTGTAGGTTTAACTCCCTTGCGCAACATTTCTCTGAATAGAATCAACCCATCGTCGACCCTTCCATTCTTACAATAACCATTAATAAGTGCACCATATGTAACATTATCCGGTACAACGCCATTATCAACCATTTGACGAAGGACCACCTCTGCCTTATCCATTGCTCTGGCCTTGCACATCGCATCAATGACCATGTTATACGTCAGCACATTAGGCGAAACCCCCCGCTTCACCATTTCATGGAACAGATCACATGCCTTGCCTACTTGGCCTTCCTTAAAGAAGCTGTGGATGACCGTGTTATATGTCACATTATCCGGCACAACGCCATTATCAACCATTTGACCAAGAACCACCTCTGCCTTGTCCATTGCTCCAGCCTTGCACAGCGCATCAATGATCGAGTTATACGTCACCACATCAGGCGAAACTCCCCGCTGCACCATTTCATGGAACAGATCGCGTGCCTTGCCTACTTGGCCTTCCTTAAAGAAGCTGTAGATGACCGTGTTATATGTCACATTATCCGGCACAACGCCATTATCAACCATTTGAGCAAGGACCACCTCTGCCTTGTCCATTGCTCCAGCCTTGCACAGCGCATCAATGATCGAGTTATACGTCACCACATTAGGCGAAACTCCCCGCTGCACCATTTCATGGAACAGATCATATGCCTTGCCAAGTTGGCCTTCCTTAAGGAAACCGTAGATGACCGTATTGTAGGCCACTACGTCGGGGGTGCAGCCCAGGTCGGGCATCCTGTGAAGCAGCACGTCCGCGGCCTCGTCTGTCCGCTTCGCGCAACAGAGGCCCCTGAGGAGGGTGCCGAAGACGACGACGTTCGTCTCCAGGCCCGTTCTCAGGAGAAGGCCGAAGAAGGCGAGCGCCAGGTCCGGGCGGCGAGCGCGGCAGCAACAGTCCATGAGGATCCCATAGGTGCAGCCCGTGGGCGGCGCCAGCCGCGGGGACAAGCGGCTGAAGAGGGCGACGGCCAGGGCGGCGCCGTCGCTGCAGGCGGCGGAGGGCGGCGCGCGGGCGAGGGCGGCAAGGAAGCCGTTCAGGGCGCGCTCGGGGACCGGAGTGGCATGGCGCTGCAATTCGTCGAACAGGCAGTGTGCGTCCTGCGGGCTGAGCGTCCCGGAGCGCGCGAAATCCCTGGCGGCGGCGAATGCGACGTGGGGCGCCCAGCGGCGTGAGGGCGGGGAGGAGGAGTGGCGGAGGTGGGGGCGGAGGGGGGACATTGGCGTGGTGGAGGAGGAGTGGCGGAGGCGGAAGGGGGACATTGGCGTGGTGGAGTAGATTGGAGCTTGGAGTTCCGTAGGCAACGCATATTAGGGGTGGTTTGGAACATAGGAATTTTGTAGGAATTTCGTAGGATAGGAATTTTATAGGAAAATTTTCCTTTGGGTCATTTGGAACATAGGAATAGGAATAGGAATAGGAAAGGAAAATTTTCCTACGCTATAGATTTCACAGGGCTAGAAACATGAGATTGTACCTCTTGGAAATTTTCCTGCGGGCGTCTGCTTGCTCGCGCGCCAAAAAGCCCGCGAAATCCGGCCAGCACCTTCGTGGCTCCTGTGTTACCAAACCCTTTTCTTCTCTCAGAAAAACAAACGTGGCAACGGGAGAGGCGGCGGCCGGGCGACGGGGAGGGCGGTCTCGTCCGGCCAGCAGGGGCAGCCGAGCCGGGGGCAAGCGCGCGGCGGCGGCCGGCGGCCGAGCAGCTCGCCCGCCCCGCTTAGGGCAAGCACGGGCGGCGGCCGGCGGCCGAGCAGCTCGCCCTCGCCGCTTAGGGCAAGCACGAGCGGCGGCCGGACTCGCAGCGCGCGGCGGCGGCCGGCGACCGAGCAGCTCGCCCTCGCCGCTTAGGGCAAGCACGGGCGGCGGCCGGACTCGCAGCGCGCGGCGGCGGCCGGCGGCCGAGCAGCTCGCCCTTGCCGCGCCACGCGCCGCTTGTGCGTCCTCCTGCCGGCCCTGACCGGCGGCCACCGGCTCCTGCTCCAGTTTTTTGAGGTCTCGGCGTTTCGTTGCTCATCGCTTCTTCACTTCTCCTTGTGTTTGCCTCTCTTGAGCAGCTCGATCGATCAGCCTGGGTGCTGCTAATTCTTTGTTCATACACATTTATAACTTCTACTGCTAGCTTAATTTCTGCCTCCATCTTGTCCCATAGTTAAAATTACTTGATATACATTCTATGTATAGCAACTGATGAGCCTGTGCCATTTTCAGATGAAAGTTTACAAGCTGGTAGTTTTCGGGAACTTCAATCAAGTGGGAATTCCACACTTATTTTCTTACAAATCTGTTTTATGTGCATGATAATTCAGAATTGCAGTTCTCGTCAGGCTTGATGACATTCTTTGCACCCTTATCAGTGCCTGCCATTTCTAACTCCTGAACTTGTCGCAGGTGTTCCTGGTGCTGTAGTCTCGCACACCATGCATGATTCCTCGACAAATCTCACTAAAAAATTATGCTTCCATCAGTTTGCAAGAGATTAAGTACTATAGATACGACGTGATAAACATTAACTCAACATGATAAACAATAACCGGACATAGGACCGAAGGTAAGAGGGCTATAGCACCGGTCCTACTCAGAACACGCAAAGAAACAGATAAGTAATATTTGACAAAAGTAATGAATACTAAGCAATCTAACCTCTCTTGACCTACCACAACCGCTTCCTTTTATCTATATTTGAATCTGCCATTATAATGAATGTTAGTGCTTATGTGTTCTAGCAATGCTCTCCCCTCTTTTTTTTTAAGCAGCAATGTGATGACAAATTATGGCAGGCAAGTTTGGTATCTGAGGGCAGAGTAGTAGCTGGTTAATTTAGTGGGATTCATTAGGACCAATTGTACCAAACGAATAGGACCTCAAAAAAGACTTCCGTACTGTGAAGGATCTAGTGGGTGAGAGTGGTTTTGGCTGGGATCCCAATAGAATGATGGTCGTTGCACCAGATCAAGTTTGGGAGACGTTTGGTGAGCGTACAAGCAAGGATGCACTCATATGGAGAGAGAAATCATTTCCATATTTTGATGATTTATTTATTTTGTACGAAGGTAAGTGTTTACAAGGATTTGTTTGATAGTTTTTCCCTATCTCATGTCAATATTCTGTACCATCAACCACTTCCATTGGTTTGCAGGTCGTTATGCTGAAGGGAGGAATCGCCGCGGCATGGACCATTATGCAAGCAAGTCAAAGCAGCCTTCAAATGTAGTATCAGCATATTCACCACCGCAAGGGGCTGATAGTCATTTCCGATCACCATCGCCTATACATGTCACTGATGAGCCATATATGAATTTTTCATTGGACGAAGAGGATGAGATGGGCAGTGCATATTCCTCCAAGCAACAACATTCATTTTTACCCCCCATGCGCTCCGCACAGATGTCCTCCCAGTTTGTTACAACACCCGAGATGCATGAATCAAAACGGGCGAAGCGAACGAAGGTTAGTGAATTTCAAGAAAGGTACTTGCAGCTCAAACAGGAAGAAATAGATCGATTTTCAGCCATCGAGGAGAAGAAGCTTGAAGATCCATATAGCATCAGCAAGTGTGTCATAACACTTGAAGGGTTAGATGGTTTACAAATGTCTGATGTGGTGATGGCAGCAGATATATTCAAAACTAAGGAAAATAGAGAACTTTTTCTTTCATTCTCTAGTGATGAACTACGGTTGGGTTGGATCAAAAAACAAATTAGGCAGGTCCAAACAAATTACTAGTTGGGCGTTGTGAAGGGTAACATATTTTGGGTGTTTTGTTGGGCTGGGTAGCTATACTTTTGACAAAGCTTAAGGGATACCAAATCTCTCAGCTATTAGCATGTTACAAAGTCTGCTGGGTCTTTTGTATGATGGACTAATTAACAAATCTCTCAGCTATTTTGGGTGTTTTAGGAAGATGTACTGTGATGTTGATGCTAGCCAATATACTAATAGAGTTGTTGCATTGCTACACAAAGTGTTTACTGAATATGAGAAGCACCTTCTTGTTTAGCTGCAGTTGGGAGTACTGGTTTTAAATACCACACGAAGGATGATTTGTTTGATGATTATGCTGCACCAGAGCAAAAAGCGCAGTTGGATTGGTATTTGGAATCACCTATGATACATGTAAATATTGATTTGGATATCTGGGAGTTTTGGAGTGCGGTGTAAGTTTTACCCCAACCTTGCAAACTTGGCTCGTGATATCCTTGCTTCTAAATCTCGTTATTTACTACGGGAGAAAAAGTTTTGAGTGTTCGCCGAAGTGCACTCATGCCAGCTTAGTTGAGATGGTGACTTGTCTCCATAACTGGACATGTCCAAAAGACAAACAATCTCTGAGATGCAATGTTACACATAGAGTGAACTTTACATTCAGTTTTCTGTTTCAACATTTACATTCAGTTTTCTGTTTAATCCTTGCACAATAGTCAGCTAGCTACGGAGTTGGGATCTTCCAACGGGAACCAGAACCACCCAGATGGGCGAGTACTCAACAACACAGATATGGGAAGGAGAGACGACGGCGACGATGTCGATGCAACGGCGGTCTGCTCCGACGCCGCCCCAGCGCCCGATGACTCCGCGCTCTGTTTCAGTTTAGCCTTTCATTGCAAAAAAAAGACAGAAACGAAAGCTAGCTTTTATTCATTTGGTCTGAAAAGGCAGCATCACCATTAACACTAACGGAGGCAGTATTTATCAACCCAGGTTACAGCTAGCTTTTCTTTACATCCCATCTGTGCTGGCAAGTACTCTCTTTTTTTAAGACCAGATAGCACGGAAACCAATCAACACAAGCATACATTTCAGTGTTATTACATGCCATTGTGTTGGGGGAGCAGCAACCATGAAACAAACCAAGTACTTTCCAGTACAAGCATTCATCCATTCAATTTGTTGCTACTTGGGATGAGTGGATCAAACCATAGATACACAATAAAGCACTCTTCAGTGCAACCATGCATCTCAAGCAACTCTTGTTACAGGAACTGAAGAAGAATGCCTTATTCACACCTAATAAATTCAAAATAACACAATATAAATTCGTTACATAAGTTCGGTTGGTGATGTTGCCTTTTTCGAATAAAATAAATTAAGATATAAATGAAAGCACAAGCACAGCACATGCAGAAACATTCTCTTCACCTCGCTGAAACAGGGAAGACACTTAACTTGTCAGTTCCAGCACACATAAGCAATAAGTGGTTAAGTACACATCTATGCAGTGCAAGGATTAAACAGAAAACTAAATGTAAATGTTACACATAGAGTGAACATGGAGTTGCCGACAATGTTACACATAGAGTGAACATGGATAAAAAATTGCCGAAAACGCACAAGAAAATTTGCTGGTGGCGTACCTGTAGTCGCTTGAGTTCCATCTTCACATTATCAACCTCTTCTAGTAGAAATGTAATCTTCCCACATTTTGTTTGCTATATACTCTCGCTTTTGGTTTCCTTCTTCTCGTGAGTTATTGAATGTTCTAACATCAGAATTATATTTATGGTCCCCATTGGGAACATCCACAATCTGCAGTGGGTCTATTTCTAGAGGAGCTTTTCTTACCCATGACATATCTCCATTATGAAGGCGTATGAAATTGTGTATAACACAACATGCAACTGATATATCAACTTGCTTGTCAATTGGATAATGTGTAGCAACTTTCAGTATTTGAAATCTCATTTTCAATATGCCAATAGTTCTCTCAATGTGATTCCGTAGTTGTGCATGGCGAAGGTTAAATAGTTCCTTGTAGTTCTGTGGTCTTTGTCGAGCTCTTCCTTGCTCTTGCAAATGGTATCTAGTTCCACGGTATGGTGCCAAAAATTGTGGTGTATTTGCATAACCTGCATCGACAAGGTAAAATTTACCAGGTGGCACTTGGAACCCATGGTTGATTGCATCTTGTAGAACCCTTGCATCTGAGGCTGAACCCTCCCAACCAGCATGCACATGTACAAATTTAAGATCAAAATCGCAGGCAACCATAACATTTTGTGAGAGTGTTTGTTTTCAGTTTCGATATGGTTCTTGTTGATCTACTGGAATAGTCATTGGGATGTGGGTACCGTCAATAGCACCAATGCAGTCCTGCATACGAAGTATTGTTGTAAGAGATGTTCTTTTTATGAAGACATGAAACAATCTCGTTATTTTTACATTGTGAAATAGAAAGAATCGGAGAACACATTCTTACAATGAAATAAGGAAAGAAGTGTGGTCTTCTCAGGATATGATGTGGCTGAACCGAAGGTGGGCATATGTAGATGCATGTAAGCTTTGTAATTGCATCAACCACTGCTCCAAAGTGTTTGCTGATTGTTTGTGCACCATGCTGGAACCTATCTTGCAAGGTCTGATTACTAGCATTTCTTGCCACTGCATATAAGAATATGGCAACTTTTTCTTCTAATGAGACCTCTCTTGAATCAGCAAGGAGTTTTTTCTCACGCAGCTTAGCAACCAAGGCATGAAAAATGTCAACCTCCATACGAAATTGCCTTTTGCATAGTCTCTCATGCCCAGTGAGAATTTCATTGACATAAATAGCTCCCGGCAAACTAGATGTATGCATTGGTTGTTTCTCAGCTGCTCCCATGGTCGGGAGAACAAATAGCATGAATTCATCTTCCATACGTGATCTTCGTTGATAAGTTGGATTCATTGCAATTAGCAGTATGCTTGTTCAATCAATATATATGTTCTGTAAAGATGTACTCATGTAAGCTAGGAAGATGTACTAATTTGGATCCATTGCAATTACCCTTTCTATATATGGGTTCAAATTAACATGCCTTATCTGAAGTAACATGAAAAGAATCAATATTTCTTGCGGACCACCTTTTCCTAAACTACGGAGTAATTCCTAGGAGAGTCTGTGGAGTTCCTAAATTACTTTTATCCTCAAAACTAATCTACCCAATATGCAGCTGCCGCAGATAGAAATATAAAACTAATCTACCCAATATGCAGCTGCCGCAGAGAGAGTCCGAGAGGAAGAGATCTCATCGGAGGGAAGAGCCCCTGGTGACTGCAGTCGACTCTCAGAAGATGAAACAGGTAGCATTTGGCCCTTAAGAGGTAAGCAAAATCACAAATATCAACCCTAGATATAGCTCCAACAATTGTTGTAAGACTGGGTTTTAATCCCATAGTTTTTGAAACAGATTAGAGAAATTAAGTCACTAGAGCGACCAAGATATATATAACATAGCTTTCCTAGGTGCATATAGAATAGAATGATTTGCGATGGAACTTAATTATTTCCTTTAAGCAAATCACTATGACCTAGTTGAAAGATTGATCTATAAGAAAGCATCATTATGGCAAAAGGAATTCAAACGGCAACATAATGCAAGTAAGGACAGGCTATATAAACAAAGACATGACACAAAAGAATAGAATTCAAATGTTACACTTGCAGAAATCTAGATAATGCAAAAGCTAAGTTAAAGTTGATACTGGCATATTTTACATTTGTACCTTTTCCCCTTGTTTCTCTAGAAATGAACACAGAAACAAGATAAATACCAAGAATTTCATGATTGTGAAAAATTCATTATGCTGCATGACTATGGGAAAAGATGATCTTACAGGATATGAGTTCCAGCTTGGTACTTGAACAAGACCCTGTGGTACAATCATCGGTGCATAGTTTGAACCTCTTGCGCCGCGCTGCGGGTGGTCGCCGGTGCTGGATGCGCGCACTCGCCGGTGCTGGCTCCTGCGCTCGCCGCTGCTGGGCTCCGGCCTCGGGCGCCGGGAGTCGTGGGGGAAGGGATAAGCACAGGCGGCGGCGCCGGGAGGCGTGGGGGTTAGGGCAAGCACTGGCGGCGGCGGCGAGAGTCGGGGGGGTGGGGGAGGAGAGGAACGGGGGCGGTGGGGGAGAGAGGAAAGGGCTAGTTGTTTGAATTCAATTTAAAAAAATATGTGTTTCCTATCCTACAATCCAAATGACATACTTTTCCAATTCCTGTGTTTTGAGTTCCTATAGGATTTGAGAATCATGTCATTTCAATTCCTATAGTTTTCCTATACCTATAGTTTTCCTATCCTGCGTTCCAAACCACCCCTTAGAAAGGGAAATAGAATCGTGCCTGCAACTGTTTTTTTGCGATGTCAGTTTTTCCCAGCTCACCCAATGCATCCTGTTGTGCTCAAAGGGGAAATAGTAATGGCACATCTCGATTTTGACTTTTCCGGAGTGACATATATCTAATTCTTCCTAAATTTTAAGCTTAAGCCTCTCTGCCTCTCTTTACTCTTCTAGAGGGATTATGGCTTCCTGGGGCTATAAGCTGCTCCATAAGCCCTTTGGAAGGGGGCCTGTGTTTACCTCCAACCATTTCTTGGCTTGGTTTACACGGGCAGCTAGAAAAGATATCAGCACCTTGGTCCCACCTTAACAGCCTCATTCGATTGTCCCTGTCATTCTCCAATATTGATGAGGAATCATTTTCCAGTCTGTTGGGCTTACATGGTCTATACCATCTTGACCTTTGGGAGGCTTTTGTAGGGAAGAAGTTGCGCTTCTGTTCAGGATCATTTCCAAAGCTGCGAACCCTAGGTATATATGGCTCTCATAAGCTCAACCTTTTGTCAGTTTGTCCAATGTATGAATTATCTTATTGGTGCTCCATTTTGCAATTCCAAATAATGTATATCAACATATTCCCAAACTTCTCAGGTCTGTGGGCTCAAATGGTCTTATGATAACCGTCAGCTTGCGTCTGGTGGTAATGACAACAGAGTAAGATGCCTGTCCATAAGTTCCCATCACAATGGAGTGCATGTCACATGGAATTCACACGCTTGCTTCCTTCTGCTCATACTATTTTCTTTCCTTTTCCAGCTTTTTGTTTGGAATCAACATTCAGTACAACCAGTACTGAAGTATACTGAGCACACAGCAGCTGTGAAAGCTATTGCTTGGTCACCTCATCTGCATGGGCTTCTTGCATCTGGTGGAGGAACTGCAGATAGATGCATACGTTTTTGGAATACGACTACGAATACACACTTGAGTTGCATGGACACAGGAAGTCAGGTAGTTTGCCACCTATCTAATTCCTCAACAGTTACCTGCATCTATTTAAGTCCGTATTCAAATATCATGGTATCAAATTAAGCTTGATAACTCACTACCTTTGAGCACCAGTACTGATTGAAGAGTTTATTCATATCAATACATAGTTTCACCGGGTGAGCTCTACCTATGAAAACTGAAGTTTTCACCCACACTTTAATCCTCCTAAAAAAAGGGAGAATAGAGAAAATAAGAAAAAGTGTTGAATGGTAGCTCATGTTCTGCTGGCCCAGGTGGCCCAGGCCCATACAAGTGAGCGACTGACCTAGAATAGAGAGAGCTCAATGTAGTGTGTGAAGTTGAGCCGCCAGAGCTATCGACACCACCAACGAGGTTTGTCTCCACTGCCTACATGGTATCAGAGCGCGGGGCACTAGAGACGGCAACGGTGGTGTAGTTCGGCGGGGAGGCGGCGGCGGATCTGGGAGACGCGGCGGGGCGGCTGCGCGCGGGGCTGCGTGCGAGCGCTGCGACGGCAGGGCTGCACGGGAGCTGAAGGGGGACGGCAGCGGAGTCCGGAGAAGCGGCTGCCGGCGGGGAAGACGGAGAGGAGGAGCCCAAGGCGGAGAAGAGGCTGCGTGGGCTCTGCTGGGTGTTGTGCTGCTGCTGCTGTTGTTGATTGGAGAGGGAGAAGGAGGCAGCACTGGAGGAGGTGGAGCAGCAAGGAGAAGAAGAGGTGGAGGCTAGAATGGGGACTGACCTTGCCTCTGCTCTGGAGAAGCTGGCGCAACTCCTGACTGCGAAAACTGCTGAGGGGTCATCTCCAGCAAATGGTGCAGCAGGTGGCGCACTTGTTGTGTCCACAGCAGATCAGGTCCTCAAGCTTGAGCTCATGCCCAATGATGTCAAGTTGAATGGCGTGAGCAACTACCTGAGCTGGTCGAGACGGGCCCTGTTGATCTTGAAGACAAAGGGTCTGATGGGATATGTTCTTGGGACTGTTGAAGAACCGGCTGACAAGGAGAGCTCAGAATGGAAGAAGTGGAGTGTTACTGACTCCCTGATATTGGCCTGGATGTTGAACTCCCTGATTCCAGCTATTGCAGCGTCTGCTGAGGCATTGCCGAGTGCTTCTGATGTGTGGAGCCTGCTGTCCAAGAGGTATTCCGGTAAGGGAAACCTGATGCTCATGTCTCAAATTGAAGACAAGATCCATGCTGTTCGTCAAGGTGACAGAAGCGTGATGGTGTATGTGAGTGAGCTACAGCACCTCTGGGCTGATCTGGATCAATGTGATCCCCTTGAACTACCACATGCAGAATCCATGGAGATTGCCAGGAATTGGGTTGAGCGCAGGCGTGTGATGCAGTTTCTAAAAGGTCTCAATCCAGGTTTTGAAAGCAGGCATGCTACACTGCTACATCAGTCAAAACTTGCGTCTCTAGATGAAGCCATTGCTGCGATGTCCCAGGAAGAGGTACGCCTGCAGTTTAGAAGAGGAAATGGGAATGAATCTGCTTACAGAGTAGCTGAATAGCGAGAGACTAGGGACTGCTTTAATTGTGGTCAAACAGGGCATCTCAGCCGTAATTGCACAGCACCCAGAAGAGGCAGAGGCAGAGGGTATGGTGGTGGCAGTAGCAACAGGGGGAGTCGGAATGGGAGTGGTGGTTCTTGGAATGCTCCCAAGGCGAATGTAGCTGCTTTAGCTGAAGGGAAGCAGCCAGCAGGAGGACAGGAGACTGCTACCAGTTATGCCAACTTTATCTATACAAATGAAGGTAACACTGAACACGCATCAATAGCAGCCCATAAAATAAATTCTGAATGGGTGCTAGACTCTGGAGCATCAAAGCATGTTGCTGGAGACTTTAATGAGTTTAAATCCTATATTCCACACTCTCTCACACATCAGCAAACTATTCACACAGCAGATGGCACAGCCCAGCCCATCACAGGTGTTGGGACAGTCAGCTGCACACCTAGTATTGAATTATCCTCAGTGTTGCATGTGCCAGCTTTTCCCGTGAACTTAGTGTCCTTGAGTGCTTTGATTGATCAACTTGATTGCCGAATAATTCTTGACAAGGCTATGTGCTTGATCCAGGAGAGATCGACGGGCAGGAGTCTTGGGACTGGTGCGAGGCGTAGGGGGCTATGGTACATGGACCGCGGCATGATGGACCGGGAGGGAATGCACATGCTAGCTGCAGTTACTGAGGATAAGGAGACTAGAGCCCTAATCCATCACTGTAGGATGGGACATGTGTCTTTTGACAAAATGTATCAAATATTTCCTGATATAATGAGTGGTGTGGACAAGAGCAAGCTGAACTGTGATGCGTGTGAGTTTGCTAAACATACCAGAAACTCATATGTAAGTAAGGGGATCAGAAGCATATCTCCTTTTGTGTTAATTCATTCTGATGTATGGACGTGTCCAGTGTTATCTGTCAGTGGTATGAAGTATTTCGTTACGTTCATTGATTGCTATTCTCGGATGACTTGGATCTATCTTCTGAGACATAAAGATGAAGTGTTTCAGTGTTTCAAAACGTTTTATGCATTTGTTCAGACTCAATTCAATATAAAAATTCAAGCACTGAGATCAGACAATGGCACTGAGTATGTTAACAAGGCCATTGGTGCCTTCATGTCTGACAAGGGTATCTTGCATCAGACATCTTGTCCGGACACACCCCCTCAGAATGGGGTGACAGAGAGGAAAAATCGCCACCTGCTGGAGGTGGCCCGGGCATTGATGTTCACCATGAATGTGCCCAAGTTCCTGTGGAGTGAAGCTGTCATGATGGCCACCTTCTTGATCAATCGCACGCCACCCCGGGTGACAGGTATGAAATCACCTTGTGAATTGATTTTCACAGAAAATAAATTTCCAGGTCCTCCCAAGGTGTTCGGTTGCACTTGCTTTGTTCGCGATCATAGGCCATCAGTCAGCAAATTGGATCCTCGGGCAGTCAAGTGTATCCTTATTGGGTATTCTTCAGGACAAAGAGGATACAAATGCTAGAGTCCGTCTGAGAGGAGGACATTTGTGAGCATGGATGTTACATTCCGTGAATCGGAACCTTTTTATGGTGAGAAAACTGATCTAAGTGTCATGTTTGAAGGACTTGACCAGTCTCCGGTTGGTGAAATTGGTCAAGAGGGGGAGAGTAGTAGTAGCACACAGCAGACGCAACAGCCACTAGGTGGCTCAATATTAACTCCTGGGGCTCCTGTGACACAAGCATCGACTTACACTGGTGATGTGCAGGTTGATGCACCGGCTCAAATCGATGTGCAGGTTGGTGCACCACCTCAAATTGGTGTGCAGGATGGTGCACCGGCTCAAATTGGCAGTGTGCCGAGGTGGACAGCAGAGCAAGAGGAGCAGCTAAAGGTGTATTCACGGAAGCGTGGGGATGGTGTTGCACATCAGGGGGAGCAACTAGATCAGCCACAGACGGAACAACAGGGTAGTACTGATGTGATTTCAATCTCCTCTGATGGGGATCAGGCTGAACATGAGTCAGTGGCTACAGAAGGGTCAATTGATTGGCCAATTGCTTTGAGAAAAGGTACTCGAGCAAAAGCAGGGATACCCAAGGAACGGTATGGGTTCGGTGTCAATGATATTGGAAATTATGTCTCCTATGAAGCATTATCTCCAGCCTACAAAGCATTTGTTGCTTCTCTTCAGTCTGTGTCAATTCCGACTGACTGGAAGAAGGCAAAGGAGGACTCAAAATGGCGCATGGCCATGGTGGAGGAGCTGGAGGCTCTGTGTAAGAACAAGACATGGGTACTAACACCTCTTCCAACAGGAAAGAAGGCAGTCAGCTGCAAGTGGGTATACACTGTGAAGCAGAATGCAGAAGGAAAGATTGAAAGGTACAAAGCAAGGCTTGTGGCGAGGGGGTACAGCCAGACCTACGGCATTGACTATGATGAGACCTTTGCTCCAGTAGCGAAGATGAACACTGTGAGGATTCTGATCTCCTGTGCAGCAAATTTCGGGTGGTCTTTACATCAACTTGATGTGAAGAATGCTTTCTTGCATGGGGACTTGCAAGAGGAGGTCTACATGGAGATCCCACCTGGGTTCTCTACGTCTGAGACTGCTGGCAAGGTATGTAGGTTAAAGAAAGCTCTTTATGGTCTGAAACAGTCTCCGAGAGCATGGTTCGACAAGTTCAGACGTGCCGTATGTAATATGGGGTATGGGCAGTGTAATGGTGATCATACACTGTTCTACAGACATGGAAAAGGGAAAATCACCATACTTGCAGTATATGTGGATGATATTATTATCACAGGGGATGACAAAGAAGAAATAGCAAGACTGAAAGTGTGTTTGGGAAAGGCCTTTGAAGTCAAAGATCTGGGCCGACTCAAATACTTCCTGGGCATAGAGGTGGCTAGGTCTGCCAAGGGGATTGCGCTATCTCAGAGGAAGTATACTTTAGATCTCCTAAGCGATGTAGGAATGCTAGGATGTCGGGCAGCCTCAACCCCAATTGATCAAAACCACAAAGTGACAGCTCAGTCAGGAGAGCCAGTGAATAAGGAGAGATATCAAAGATTAGTTGGGAGGTTGTTATACTTATGTCATACACGCCCTGACATTGCCTTTGCGGTAAGTGTGGTAAGCAGATATATGCATGAACCTAGGAGTGACCATCTTGAGGCAGTGTATAGAATTCTGAGGTACTTGAAGGGGACTCCAGGAAGGGGACTGTTATTTGAGAGTAACAGGCATCTCGTGGTGGATGGGTACTGTGATGCAGATTGGGCAAGTTGTCTAGATGATCGTAGATCAACCTCAGGATTTTGTGTCTTTGTTGGTGGGAACTTAGTATCGTGGAGAAGTAAGAAACAGGCTGTTGTGTCCAGGTCGACCGCCGAGGCCGAATATAGAGCTATGGCTCAAGGGCTAAGTGAGATGTTGTGGACAAGAAATTTATTAGAAGAATTGAAGATATTGAAGACTAGGTGTGTGAATGTGTGGTGTGATAACAAATCAGCAATCAACATAGCAAACAATCCGGTGCAGCATGATAGAACCAAGCATGTGAAAATAGACAGATTCTTCATCAAAGAAAAGCTAGATGCTGGGATCATCAAGATAGAGCATGTGAGTTCAGGGCAACAGATTGCAGACTGCTTGACTAAAGGATTAGGAACTAAAGAATGCAATCTGGCGTGTGACAAGATGGGAATGATAGATATCTATCACCCCTCTTGAGGGGGAGTGTTGAATGGTAGCTCATGTTCTGCTGGCCCAGGTGGCCCAGGCCCATACAAGTGAGCGACTGACCTAGAATAGAGAGAGCTCAATGTAGTGTGTGAAGTTGAGCCGCCAGAGCTATCGACACCACCAACGAGGTTCGTCTCCACTGCCTACAAAAAGTAAGGTGCCGTGGACTCCTATTGAGAAAAGCCGGTTCACCCTGCTCGTGTCAGGAGATTTGAGCAAACCTTTCTGCCCATTTTAATTACAATGTTTCTCTGGCTGAAGATAAGCTTGATATTTTTAATTGCTTATGTTTGAGACCTTCACAAACATCTCTTGTCGTGTAGGCATCGAATTGCTTATATAGAATTGTGGAAAGGGTGGAGTTAACATGATGTTTTTTGGTATGTACTGATGATGATAAATGTCTTAACAGGTATGTAATCTTGTATGGTCAAAGAATGTTAATGAGCTTGTTAGCACCCACGGATACTCT
The DNA here is from genome assembly GCA_019208055.1 of Stipa capillata. NCBI lineage: Eukaryota > Viridiplantae > Streptophyta > Magnoliopsida > Poales > Poaceae > Stipa > Stipa capillata. Next base: position 244,569 of record JAGXJF010002189.1, read on the forward strand.
CAGAATCAGATAATTGTTTGGCGATATCCAACAATGTCGAAGGTACGCTGCAAGCTTATTCGGTAGCTCAGTTATAACATACCTTTTCTCACTTGTATTAATTGTGTCCATTCTCTGTATTTGTAGCTTGCCACGTTGACAGGCCATACATTCAGAGTATTATATTTAGCCATCTCCCCTGATGGACAGGTGAAATTCTCTTGAGTTCTGGGGACTTGTTTTTTAGTTCTGTTTGAGGTATCTAGTGTAGTTTGGCCTCACCGTTCTTCATTATTGATATAACAGACTATTGTTACTGGTGCTGGTGACGAAACGCTCCGGTTTTGGAATGTGTTTCCATCTCCCAAGTCCCAGGTACTTAATCTTGAAAGATGGTTACTGTATCTATATATCTGCACTTCACACACAGTTTTTCTAATTTTCTTGCCCCATACTTCTATTGCAGAGTTCTGACAGCTTAAGTAGCATTGGAGCAACATCATTTGTTAGGAGCTACATCCGGTGACTGATGAACTGTAGTTTTACCAAGCTCATAAGATTATTGCAGCAAGTGTTGATGATCATCAACATCGTTCCATTCACTTGTACCACTCGCTCCCAGCCCACCAGTTCATCAGCCATGCTAGCCCCATTTTAGGATACACGGTACAAAAGGATGAACTGGCTGGGTGTGTCTATTTTGCTGAAAGTTGTACATATTTATTCAATGGCGTTGTAGGAGTGAAATGGCAAATGTTCAAGTCACGGAAACATGGACTATCCACACTGTTGCATTGATAAGATTATTAAGCCCTGTTGTTTTTGTTCCCGTTGGCTCATCTTCTAGCTGGGTTGCGATTAAGTTATTAACCATTCAGGACATACTGACCCATGGCGCCCGTTTCATTCATATTGTTGTGTTAGTATGCGAAAAAATTTCTGGTGCAAAGTCCCATTCCACCTGGCGTCGTTCCTTGCACTTCACTCCATGCTCTAGCTCTATTCATTCAGTTCAGATCGGTCAGAAACTCAGAATCCCATGCCAAGGCCTGTGATAGAATTCAGAATCTGGCCATTCCCCCTGATACCTGGTGGGAAGGTGAGATATTGTACAGTGGTGAAAATCCACATGTTTCAGTCTTCTCCGAACTCGTGCAGGAACTGCGAAAACTAAGAAATTACTCGAGCAGTTAGTACTCGCATATCAACCTATTTTCAGGTACCACCTACTTGTTGCAATCATTGTTCTCTCCGTGCCCGTGATTCGTTCGAGCCTAATTGGTTCTGGCTCAACGTGCTAATCGGATAGTACAGGACATCGGATAGTACAGGACAGCCTCTTGAAAAGGCAAAACAAAGATTGGGTTATCTGGTTAGCTGCTATCCTAGGTCCTTATGATCTGAGGTTAACAATTGTGCTTGCAAGTTGGAGCACAGTGCACAACTAGTAATAATATAATATTCCATCTCCTTTTAAAGATGCGATCGGACTGGGGCCATCAGAGGGAACAACTAGAGCAAGTGCTCACCAACTACTCTTTCTTTTTTTTTCCTTTTCTCCTTCTGGGGTCAAATTGGGACCCTGCTCTCTTCTTTCTTGAACTGTCCTAGAACTCTTTTTGCATCAGATGGTCTCTCTCAAAAAGAGAATCGAACTGGTTGGTCTTAGCAATCATGCTCCAAATTATGATTGATGAGAACTTTACTGTAACTTCCTGAAAACAGAAACTTTGTTCCTTTTCTTTTCTTAAACTCTTACTCATCTCTTGTCAAAGTGACCATTAATCAAATGCGTGACCTCTTCGAAAGAGGCTAACTGACTAGCTATGATTCCATCGCCATGAAACATGGTTGTCAGCGAACAGTTGCAAACGATCATATCATTGGCAAGAGACTTATCCGACGTCAAAACTGCTTTTCTTTTCAGAAACACACAAGCAAAACATACATACAAGCGCACGATCAAACCGTCTTGTCACACGAACTAACAAAGCTCTGCACCAGCTCACTAATTTCGGCAGCATTTTCTCTGTAAACTTGGCCTCGGGACAAGTAAACCGGATTCGCCAGAAACAGCCTCCCGAACGCGATGAGGTCCGCGTACCCCTCGCCGACCACCTTGTCCCCCTCCTCCCGGTCGTACCCGCCGTTGGCGATGAACGTGCCCTTGAACGCCTCCCTGTACGGCAGCAGCCGCTTCGGCACCACCCGCCGCCCGTCCACGATGGCCATCCTCGGCTCGATCATGTGGAGGTACAGCACGCCGTGGTCGTTGAGCTTCGTGGACATGTGCAGCGCCAGCGCGTGCGGGTCGGAGTCGTGGCAGTCCATGTAGTCGGTGAAGGGCGAGAGGCGGATGCCCACGCGGTGGCCGCCGACCTCCTTCACGACAGCGTCGACCACCTCCAGCGCGAAGCGGCACCGGTTCTCGAGGCTGCCGCCGAATTCGTCGTCCCGGTCGTTGGCGCTGTCCTTGAGGAACTGGTCGATGATGTACCCGTTCGCGCCGTGGATCTCCACGCCGTCGAACCCTGCACGCCATGGATGCCATTGATGATCAAGAGAGCAGAGCAGAGTAATCAATAGTGATCGGAGCAGAGGAGCTCGTCGTCGTACGTACCGGCTTCGATGGCTTTCCTGGCGGCCTTCCTGAAGTCGTCGATGATGAGGGGGATCTCCTACACCGTGAGCCTCCTCGGCAGCGAGAACTCCTCGAGGCGCCCGTCGAAGCTCATCTGCGGGCTCATCTTCCTCTCCGTGCTCGACAACGGCGCCTGACCGTTGGGCTGGTATTCCTAGGTGGACACGCGGCCGACGTGCTAGAGCTGGCAGAAGATCACGGCGCCCTTGGCGTGCACGGCGTCCACGATGGGCTTCCACGCCTCGACGTGCTCCTCCGTCCAGACCCCCGGGGTGTCGCGGTACCCCTGCGCCGTGTCGGAGACCCCCGTCGCCTCCGTGATCAGCAGCCCGCCGGGGGTGGCGCGCTGGGAGTAGTACACGGCGGCGTGCGGCTGCGGCACGTTGCCGTAGGACCGCTGCCTCGTGAGAGGCGCCAGCACGACCCTGTGGGCGGGATCGAGCTGGGCTCCCATCTTGTACGGAGTGAGCAGAGGGATGGGCTCCATTGTTGAGCTCTGTACTGATCAACGGCGCAAGCTTGTGATTTGCAGGGAGGAGGAGGAGATGAGTGTGTAGTGGAGGTGAGGTGACGGGATCCATTTATAGATGAGATGCGATAATGTGGGAAATGATATGATATTGGAATTAATTAAGGTGAGAAGAAGAAGATGAGAGGCAGCTGCCTGCGACTGCTGCTCCGGCTGCTAAGGCGCTCCTTTGTTTGTATACATCATACGCGAGGTAAGCATGAGGGAGGAAGATGCAAATTACATCACGAGCGGCGTCACTCCCTACTAATATACTACTCCTAGGTCCTCCTCGTCGACGACGCACCCATTTCCTTCCACTCTTCAGCACAAAATCCTCGGACTCCATTCATCGATGCTGGATGGATGCATGCATGAGGAAGAACAAGAACAAAAAGCTGATCTATATATACATCTACGAATACTAGCTAGTTGTCCACTCCTCCCTCGACCGTCACCTCGATTTATCAGCAAGATCATCTTCTCAATTAGTTCTACACTGTGACAGGCTAGCTCGATCGCTGCTAGATCGATCGATGGCCCAAGAAATGGAGGAGGCGGCGGCGCCCATCCCTCTGCTGACGCCGTACAAGATGGGAGAGTCGTTCGAGCTGTCGCACAGGGTGGTGCTGGCGCCGCTCACCAGGCAGCGCTCCCCGGGCAACGTCCCGCAGCCGCACGCCGCCGTCTACTACTCCCAGCGCGCCACCGCCGGTGGGCTCCTCATCACGGAGGCCACGGGGGTCTCCGGCACGGCGCAGGGGCACAGGGCCACCCCGGGCGTCTGGACGGAGGGGCACGTCGCGGCGTGGAGGCCCGTCGTCGACGCGGTGCACGCCAAGGGTGCCGTGTTCTTCTGCCAGCTCTGGCACGTCGGCCGCGTCGTGGGGCTCCGGCCGGGCGGGCAGGCCGCGCCGGTGTCCAGCACCGACAGGAGGATCGCCCCGCAGATGCACGACGGCGTCGCCGAGGAGTTTGCGCCGCCGAGGAGGCTAGCGACGGAGGAGATCCCCCTCATCGTCGACGACTTCAGCAAAGCCGCGAGGAACGCCATCGAAGCAGGTACGTACGAGGGCGAGCTCTCCTCCTCAGCTCTGCTCGCCGTTAATAATGCTACACTTGCTCGCCATGCATGTTGATGCTCTCTGCTTTGCTCTGTCCATGGCGTGTGTGCGTGCAGGGTTCGACGGCGTGGAGATCCACGGCGCCCACGGCTACATCGTCGAGCAGTTCCTCAAGGACAGCGCCAACGACCGGGACGACGAGTACGGCGGCAGCCTCGAGAACCGGTGCCGCTTCGTGCTCGAGGTCGTCGACGCGGTGGCCAAGGAGGTCGGCGGCCACCGCGTGGGCGTCCGCCTCTCCCCCTTCGCCGACTACATGGACTGCCACGACTCTGACCCTAGCTCGCTCGCGCTCCACCTCGCAACCAAGCTCAACGACCACGGCGTGCTGTACCTCCACATGGTCGAGCCTAGGATGGCGCGCGTCGACGGCCGGCGGCAGGTCCCACACCGGCTGCTGCCGTTCAGGGAGGCGTTCAAGGGCACGTTCATCGCCGCCGGCGGGTACGACCGGGAGGAGGGGAACAAGGTGGTCGGCGAGGGGTACGCGGACCTCGTCGCGTTCGGGCGGTTGTTCCTAGCGAACCCGGACCTGCCGAGGAGGTTCGAACTCGATGCGCCATTGAACAAGTACGACAGGGCAACCTTCTACACCTCGGATCCCGTTGTCGGCTACACCGACTACCCGTTCCTCGATCAGTCGATGATCTGAGCTAATTAATTTCTTTGATTTTGTATAAATTAGGAGTATTCGAGTCTCACTTTCACCGTTCGCATGTATGTCCCAAAGAGTTCTGTGTGATAAGAATGAAGAATATTAGTTATTGTAAGTGGAGAATTTCCTTTTTCACATAAAGGAATGGATGGAGTTGGAGCCTAGTCCTACTTGGGCCACGAAGGATGAGCAAAAATGCATATCTTCGTCTAGTGGAAGGTCCCCCTACTATCGGAGCTGTTTACCCTGCTTCAAGATTTGCCTGGTATCTTACATAATACATTCTTAGCTTCATCCACTTCTTCATTACGTGGTCCAACCCCATCTCTCATCATCTCCTCATTCTCCCTCCCCACCAAATCATCTCTCCCACGTACCATGAACACTCCCAACATTCTCGAGTTCGGTACCTCAAACCATGGAAAAAAATTTCGACGAAATTTCAACGAAATTTCTGAAATTTCGCAAATTTCGGTGGGTCCCGAAATTTGCCCAATTCGGTCAAAAATTTCGGTTTGACTAAAATTTGAACAAATTTGGTCAAAATTTAGTCAAAAATTCAAATTTGGTCAAATTTAATCAAATTTGACCAAATTTTGATTAAAATTTAAACTGATTTTCGGTAGTGCCTTCCGAAATGATTTTCGAAATTTCCGAAATTTCGGTAATTTCGGTGGGTTCCGAAATTTTGGCCAGAACGAAATTTTTTTCCCTGCCTCAGACACCATGTTGCAGGCTCCGTAGCAAACGCTCCCCCTCCCTCCCTCCTCCAGCAGCACGCTTCAGCCACCACCATTTTTGACTTTCCACCCTCCACGACGGCTCAGCGTAACATGTAACGGGTTTAGGATGTTCATGATCCGGTTGTAGTGGTGAAATTATTGAGTAATTTTAGACAAAAACGATTTCTTTTTCAAAAATGAAAGCTTTATTGACTCTTATTGTCACATCAAGGGCTCCAGCACGACCCTGTGGGTGAGGTCGAGCTGGGCTCCCATCTTGTACGGAGTGAGCAGAGGGATGGGCTCCATTGTTGAGCTCTGTACTGATCAACGGCGCTAGCTTGTGATTTGCGGGAAGGAGGAGGAGATGAGTGTGTAGTGGAGGTGAGGTGACGGGATCCATTTATAGATGAGATGCGATAATGTGGGAAATGATATGATATTAGAATTAACTAAGGTGAGGTGAGGCCCAGATGTAGAAGAAGAAGATGAGAGGCAGCTGCCTGCGACTGCTGCTCCGGCTGCTAAGGCGCTCCTTTGTTTGTATACATCATACGTGAGTTAAGATGCACGTTACCTGCTTTCGCAAATTACATCACGAGCGGCGTCACTCCCTACTAATATACTACTCCTAGGTCCTCCTCGTCGACGCACCCATTTCCTTCCACTCTTCAGCACAAAATCCTCGGACTCCATTAATTCATCGATGCTGGATGGATGCATGCATGAGGAAGAACAAGAACAAGAAGCTGATCTATATATACATCTACGAATACTAGCTAGTTGTCCACTCCTCCCTCGACCGTCACCTCGATTTATCAGTAAGATCATCTTCTCAATTAGTTCTACACTATGGCACACGTTGCACGTCGATCCAGAGTGAAAACCTTGAACAACTTACTCAATCTGGTGCAACACATCTCCGTGCACTCCATGTTTTTTAGAGGTATATCAATATTGATTTGCTCAAGCCTATCCTAACATCTTCGAATTTGCTGGTGACATTGGATCTGCAAGGTGCTCGTATCAACATGCTGCCTAATGAGGTATTCAACTTGTTTAATCTGCGGTATTTGGGCCTTAGACATTCCACATAATGTATCTGCGCTTGTGTTTGAGATCTTTTTGCCGTCGAGAGCAGCATGCCATCCAACGACTCGTCTACTGATGTGAAGGAAGATAATGAATGCGCCACAAGAATAGGATCACACATCCAAGAATGCACAAGGACCAACCAGTTTGAGTGAAAGAGCAATCCTTGCAGAGATGAGTCGATGATTCGGGGGGCTTGAAGGCAAAGCTGGCACTCAACGGGATTACACAGCCATCCCTGCACCACATGCATGTCCGCCATGGGAGCACAAGCCAAGAGAACAATATGTATTTGGGCTCTGCATGTGCTTCCAAATTTTCGCGGCTGAGAACCTCGGCTGAGTTTCGAGGAATTGCATTGAAACAGCTCAGCTAGACGAGTACTCCCTGTTGGTGCTCCACAACCATCTAATGGAATACTTCTGTAGTTTGTCACTGAAGTTTACTGGAAGAGACAGAGTGTTCAGCTGGCGATGGTCATACATGTTCAGATATGCAAGCACTGCCAATTCACTAACTCACTACTAACGCAGGGACTCTTTCTATAGTTTGAGGTCTGAAATGATAATCTACAGAATATACAAGTGTTGGAGCAAAGTTAGCTCACACCTCACGGAAAGAAGCGTCACTTTCACCAAACAATCCATTGGATGAGAAGTCTCTGCAAGGAAAGACGAAACAATCATCATACATGACTGTACGTACCATTCTTTTCTTTTCATCTCTTTATTTTCTGGTGCAACTCCACGAAATTTTGAATATGGAGAGATCACATTCCTTCAGAACTCACAAGGCTGTGATTTTTGGAGGACCGCAGGGGGTATAACTACAGTTCAACCATCCCTTGCAAAATGACATAGGGGGACCATCCAGATGCAGTTTTCTGTGAAGACAAACTGGCTGGGTGATCCATTTGTTGGCTGAAGATACCAAATCAAAGTGGATGAAATGCGACCATGTCATGTGAAGCACCACCGTATCTATACCTTTCCCAATCGCCATCAGAAGCCATTATCCTTAAAAATCCAACAAGTTGTGTTAGACTACTTGGTCTACCTTTCTTCATCCTACAAGTTGTGTTAGACTGTTATTTCAACGCATCACAAAATGAGCCAAATGAAAGAATTAAGGACTGATTTCCTACTTGACTTTCTACTTGCAGGTAATTTGCATTTCTTGTACCATCAGAAGGACCTTATGACAAGCAACAACTCAAGTGTGCCTTCTGAGGAGTTAAGTTCAGATATAGTGTATCAACTATTCAACTGTGGCTGGCTCCTTGGAGAAGCTGATACTTTGCAGGGAGAAATTTTATGTGTTCCTGATATTTCCCTTTCCTTGAAAAGAGAGAGACCAGCAACGAAGTAGTCGAAGCTTCGAGTGAGATATTCTTCCCATCAACTTTAGACAAATAATTTCCGGCTCTGACTATCTCTCCTTTTTCCAACAACATTCTGATGATACTATTTAACATACGAGAGTCAGGGGCACAACCACTCTTCTCCATTGATGAATAGATATTGTCAGCTTCTTCCACTGATCCTTCTTTTATAAGATTTTTCATCATTACGTAGTAAGTAACAACATCAGGAACCAACCCATTGGCTGATATTTCAGCAAACAAATCCTTAGCTTCTTCTCTTCTTCCAACCTTGTACAATACACTAATCATGATATTGTAAATTTTAATATCAAGTTTCACATTCATTGCACGCAATTTCTGGAATAGCATGATTGTTTCGCCAGCGCAATTATTTCTGGAAAGTCCACTAAGAACTATAGAATATGTATCAATGCACACTCTTACTCCAGATTCAACCATCTCATGGAACTTTTCCTTTGCAGCAACAGTTCGCCCAGCCTGAAATAACCCATCCAGTAAGATGCGATAGATACAAGTATCAGGTCTAACTCCCCTGCGCAACATTTCTCTGAATAGAATCAACCCATCGTCGATCCTTCCATTCTTACAGTAACCATTAATAAGTGTACCATATGTAACAGTATTAGGCTCAACGCCAAATGATACCATAGCATCAAGTACTCTGCATGCTTTCTCCATCTTGCCAACTAAGCAATATCCATCGATCAGTGAAGTAAATGTAATAACATTAGGCATCTCGCCTATGTGTACCATCAAGTCAACGATATCTTCTGCTTCCACTACCCTTCCTTCTGTGCATAGGTTGTTTACTATTGACGTGAAGAACACAATGTCAGGGCGACAAAAACCTTTGTTCATCATTTCAGTAACCAAATCCTTCGCTTTCACCAACTCGCCATATGTACAATAACCCTTAATTAGGGAGTTATAAACAAGTGCGTTCGGTCGTACTCCCATATCAATCATGTGATTAAATTTGTCCATGGCATTGTCCAACCTACCCACCTTGCAAAATGCATCTATTACGATTGAATACGTGACTACATCTGGACTCACTCCTTGTTTCCACATTTCTTTAAATATAAGCATAGCCTCATCCATCTTTCCAGATTTAGCATACGCATTAATCAATATGCTGAAAACATGAGAGTCAGGTAGAATACCGTGATTTGCCATTGAATCAAAGAGATTAATCATATCAACTAAGCGTCCTTCAGTGCCATACCCGTTAAGCAGATTACGGTATGAGACGATATCAGGTTTCAGGCCCTTGGCAGCCATGGAATCAAAAATTTCTGCAGCCTCTTTGCTTCTTCCATGCTTGCAAAGGTAGTCCACGAACAAATTGTAAGTATGCACATCTGGTATAACACCCTGACTTGTCCTTTCTTTCAACACCCTAACCGCCTCCTTCCAATGGCCTGAAGAAAGATATCCATAGATGAGGCAATTATATGTCACATTATTCGGTACAACGCCATTATTGACCATTTGACCAAGGACCACCTCTGCCTTGTCCATTGCTCTGGCCTTGCATAGCGCATCAATGATCAAGCTGTACGTCACCACATTAGGCGAAACACCCCGCTGCACCATTTCATGGAACAGATCACATGCCTTGCCTACTTGGCCTTCCTTCAAGAAGCCGTAGATGACCGTGGTATAAGCCACTACGTTGGGGGCGCAGCCCAGGTCGGGCATCCTGTGAAGCAGCACGTCCGCGGCCTCGTCTGTCCGCTTCGCGCAACAGAGGCCCCTGAGGAGGGTGCCGAAGACGACGACGTCCGTCTCCAGGCCCGTTCTCAGGAGAAGGCCGAAGAAGGCGAGCGCCAGGTCCGGGCGGCGAGCGCGGCAGCAACAGTCCATGAGGATCCCGTAGGTGCAGCCCGTGGGCGGCGCCAGCCGCGGGGACAAGCGGCTGAAGAGGGCGACGGCCAGGGCGGCGCCGTCGCTGCAGGCGGCGGAGGGCGGCGCGCGGGCGAGGGCGGCAAGGAAGCCGTTCAGGGCGCGCTCGGGGACCGGAGTAGCATGGCGCTGCAATTCGTCGAACAGGTAGTGTGCGTCCTGCGGGCTGAGCGTCCCGGAGCGCGCGAGATCCGTGGCGGCGGCGAATGCGACGTGGGGCGCCCAGCGGCGTGAGGACGGGGAGGAGGAGTGGCGGAGGAGAAATGGCGTGAGGAGTGGAGGAGGAGGAGTGGCGGAGGTGGGGGCGGGGGCGGGGGCGGAGGCGGAGGGGGAGGCGGAGGGGGAGGTGGAGGGGGGACATTGGCGTGGTGGAGTAGATCCGTTAGCACTTAGATTGGAGAGCTTGGAGTTCCGAAGGCAACACATATTAGAAAGGGAAACAGAATCGTGCCTGCAACTGTTTTTGCCAGCTCACCCAATGCATCTTGTTGTGCTCAAAGGGGTTATGCAGCCATCCTTGCACCGCGTCCATTTGGGCTCTGCATACATCTTACCTCAGTTGAGTTTGGAGGATTTGCATTGAAACAGTTCAGCTAGATGAGTACTCCACAACCATCTAATGGAATGCATGCTTTCTGGGTCGAGCTGAACCGTGCTGAGCAAAATCCACAAGTCAATGAACTCCATGAGCTTTCGGCCTAGCGACCGCTCAGATTCAGTAATCATTTCCGAGCTCCATTTTCACCATCCTTGCGTCTACGATTTTAAAGTGTCAGTGTGTCCCCGTTGCTCCAATTGTCGAACAAGAACGAGGACTTGCTCCCATCGCTGAGCGTGATTTTGGAACAGCGCCATGTGCCCGTTTGAACAACAACCATCTTAGCCTAAGCGTGCGGATACCCGAGGTGGTTCGCGCGTTGGAGTAAATGTAGTTAGGAAGTAGAAGGTGCCTCGGGAGTGGTGAAGTATGTATGCTAGGCGTGATGCAAAATATGTTGTATGCTTATCTGGCACTCAAAGGGTCTTGTTCCAGAACACAATATGCATTTGGGCTCTGCATGCGTCTTCCAAATTTTCGCGGCTGAGAACCACGATTGAGTTTGGAGGATTTGCATTGAAACAGCTGAGACCATCTAATGGAATGCACACTTTCTGGGTTGAGCTGAACCGTGCTGAGCAAAATCCACAAGTCAATGAACTCCTTGAGCTTTCGGCCTACCGTCCCCTCAGATCCAGTAATCGTTTCCGAGATCCTATTCTTGCGTCTACGATTTTAAAGTGTCAGAGTGTCCCCATTGCTCCAATTGTTGAACCAGAATGAGGACTTGCTCCCATCCTCGAGCGTGATTTTGGACTGGAAAGTACTATACAACCTTTGCAGGGGCACTACTCGTCACTTCTTCATCGTCATCGTTTTGGTTTCTGTCCCGCTTATATCGAGATGTATTGCACACCGGACATTTGTACAGCTCTTTATACTCTTTGCGATAAATAATGCAGTCATTTCGACAAGTATGAAGTCTCTCTACATCCAATCCGAGGGGGCAGACCACCTTCTTGACTTTCTCGGTGCTCGTAGGCAACACGTTTTTCTTTTAAAAAAACCGTCGCAAGATAAGCCAGTGTCTCATCAAAGCTTGCGTCCGGATAGTTGTGGGCTGCCTTGATTCTTAGAAGTTCTAGTGTGACTGATAGACGCGTGTGCTCAGGATCACAGCTATGATACAGTGGTTTTGTCGAATCTTCCATCAGTTTCGCAACCTCTCTTTCATCCTCGGGGTCTTCGACCACCTGGTCCGCCATGTGACGGTCCCTCAACATTTCAGCCAAATTGTTCCCCGCCTCTCCCGTCAAGTCATCCCTACGATCAGAAATATGGTCTTTATCTTCTTCTGCGTCTTCATGTACGTCCTCTTCTTCTAAACATTCAGGACTAGCTAAAATTTCCGTCTCCTCACCGTGACTTGTCCAACGTGTATAACCTTCCATGAAACCTCGAGTCAACAAGTGTAGCTGTAACATGCCTCTCTTCCTGAACATTATTGTGTTCTTGCATACACAACACGGACAACACATCTTGTTTGCACCCTTTTTCTCTCTATCTTCCTCGGCCACATCTAGAAACTCATTCAAAGTATCGACGAAACTCCGTGTTGCCCTTTCGCCGTACATCAAACTTTGATCCATCGATCCCTACAACAAGAAACTAATTGATTATAATCCAAATTAACAAAATAATCATAAAATTAATTCTCTTATTTCATGTATTGCATCGTACAAAAGAGATCTAGCTAGCGCTGTCAAGAAGCGGACTCGAGAGCCTTCTGAAGAGGGTAGGAAGAGAGAGAGGGGAAAAAGGGTGGAGAAGAGGGAGGCTTCAGAGAGATCTAGATCTTTCCCACATCTAGAAGAAGGAAGGAGGGAGGAGGGGAGGGGAAAAAAGTCAAGAGAATTCTAGATCTAGACTGCATACATCTAGGAGGGAGAAGGGGAGGAAGGGAGAAGCCACAGGCGCCTCCCCTGTTTTATGAGCAGACTTATCGCTGACAGGTAGCCACAAGCGCCCGTCAGTGACAAGTCAGCCCTAAGAGGCTATACGGGAAGCAACTTCCACTGACGGGCGACACGGAACCCGTCAGTGGAAGTCAGACCTTCACTGACGGGCCCAGACTCTACGACCATCAGTGGAGGGTCTCTGTCAGTGGTGAGGCCAAAATGCCCCTCTCCTCCTACTTTTACTGACGGGCTCATCTACGCCCATCAGTAAAAGTAATCTCTCCCGGCGTCGTAGTCAGTTTTACTGACAGGCGTTTGACCGCCCGTTAGTGGTGTTTCTCATCAGTGACAGGCAACCTCTTGCCCGTCAGTGATGATCGTGCAGCAGAAGTGTTTTATGAGGTAGTGGTCGAAGAAGGCGAGCGCCAGGTCCGGGCGGCAAGCATGACAGCAACAGTCCATGAGGATCCCGTAGGTGCAGACCGTGGGCGGCGCCAGCCGCGGGGACAGGCGACTGAAGAGGACGACAGCGAGGGCGGCGCCGTCTCTGCAGGCGGCGGAACGTGGCGCACGGGCGAGGGCGGCAAGGAAGTCGTTCAGGGCGCGCTCGAGGACTGGAGTGGCATGGCGCTGTAATTTGTTGAACAGGTGGTGCGCGTCGTCCGGGCTGAGCGTCCCAGAGCGCGCGAGCTCCGTGGCGGCGGCGAATGCGACGTGGGGCGCCCAACGGCATGAGGGCGGGGAGGTGGAGGAGGAGGAGTGGCGGAGGCGGAGGGGGGACGTTGGCGTGGCAGAAGGTTGGAGATCCGTTTCATGTGCAGGCGTTACTAGTAGTAGGGTTGATGAGCTCCGAGACTATTGGACGAGATTTTGTCCTCTTCTAAGTTGGTGGTGTCGTGAGAGGCACAAATGCATGATGCACTCCATGGTGGTATCTCACGAGTGTCATGAATGCATGTCAAATAAAGTTTGCTTCATCGATCGCGCATGAGGACACATGAAAATATGTAGAGTATTTGTGCTCGTTGGAAAACTGTGCTATTGAAAAATATATAATTTACTCTGAAAAATAGCAATGAAAATAGAAAAAATAGAGTATCCAAACTTCAAAATAGGCAAAATTAGTTAGGTGGGCGGAATTATCATATATAATTCAGCATAGTGCTAAACACATTTTTAATCAAACCGCTAGGCTATTAAGTTGAGGCTGTCGGGCTGTCCGGACATCCAGTGAAATTAGCTCTAACTAGTTTATGTCGCGCCACCTGATTAACAAGCTAACTAGATTGATGCACCACACTTATCTATGTACTTCTATATGGCTATAAATTGATTTTGTACGTGGTCTTTATTGCAGTGATCAGAGGATCGAGATTCTTTAATTTCTGGTTGTAACCGATTGGAGATGGTAGCTCGAGATTTGTCTACCCGATAAACATGGCAATGTAGCAATAGGTTGTGTTATGCTTGAGATTATATCTTATAGATTGTCCTTTCACAGTCCAATTTGGTTTTTTTTACTCCATCGGTGGATTGAATTTGGATAAATACATGTTATGTCTCTGTTATGAATGATTTTTAGAAAAAATTTATAACTTTTAGAGGTACTTTTAAGTTGTCTAATATACTAGTATGCCTCAAGGTATTAATGCATTAATATGTCTTTTATCTTTTCTGGAGCTCTGATTTTTTTGTAAAATTTTTTATATAATAAATCTGTGGCGCCATGTATCCGGCGAGCTTTCAATGCATGGGTCGACCATGTGTGCGGACGTGTGAGTCACGTACGCGTATGGCAGCATGGGAGCATGCAATCATATATACTCCCTCCCTCCCAAAATATAAGACACGCACACATCCCAAGATTTACAATTAGATCTATAATATATTAGTTATATGACACAAAAATGATATCATTGAAAAGTGCTTTCGAAAACAAATCCAACAATATCACTTTTGTATCACATAATCAAAATATTATAAGTCTAATTATAAATCTTTATAAGTCTAATTGTAAATCTTAGAATGCGTGCGCGCCTTATATTTAAGGGTGGAAACGGATCGGATACGGATCGGATAGTGCTCTTCCCACACCCTTTTCCATATTTTTAAAACAAATAAGGATACAAATACGGATCTTATCGAATACAAATACGGATCGGATGTTATTCGAATACGGATACAGATCAGATATTTATTCAATTCAAATCGGATACGGATATCCAACAACTTTAACGACAGACTACGGTAAAAAGAAGCAATTGTTTTACTTCTATTATTTACGGTAAAAAGAATTAAGTTGTCACTTAACAACTAGATAGTTAGATAGAGACCAATGCAAGTATCACAAATTCACAACTCGATTAACAAATTAACAAGCAATATCTCATCTCAGATGAACCAAATTAACAAGCAATATCTCAGACTCAGCATGACAGCATCCTACATGTACTAATGTACATCAGTATATCGCAAGCAATGAAGCAAACAACACTACAATCTACAACAAGGATGGGGATTGGTAAGGGGATTGGGGAAGGTGGCAAAGGAATACCAGACTAGGATGGAGGAGCAGCCGAGTAGAGCACGTCGACGTGGCCGCGTGGAGGGCGGCGACGAGGCGTGGAGGGCACAGGCGGCAGGCGTGCAGCGGGCTGAGGGTGTGCAGTGGGCTGAGGGCGGCGGCCGAGTGGCGGGCTGAGGGCGGTGACGTGGTGTGGAGGGCGCGGGCGTGCAGATTGCAGAGGGCGGGCGGCGGCCGGGCGGCGAGTTGAGGCAGCGGCCGAGAGGTGGCCGAGTGGAGGGTGGCGACACGGGCGTGGAGCCATGGACTCGTGGAGGGCGTGGGCGTGCTGGCGTGCAGAGGGCAGGCGGCGGGCTGAAAGCGGCAGCCGGGCGGCGGGCTGAGGGCCGCGGCGGAGCGGTGGCCGGGCGGCGGGCAGAGGGCGGTGACGCGGCTAGGGCAGGGGAGGGCGCAGGCGCAGCTTGGGCAGGGAAGGGAAATTGGGCTGCGACCTGCGGGAGGTAAGGGCCAAGGGGAATTGGGCGGCCAACACGGGTTGCGGGGTTGGCGAGTTACCGGGTCCAGATACGGATATATCCGAAACCGTATCCGGATCCGTTTTAGCTGACGAGTCCAGATCCGAATTCATATCCGGAAAAGAGATTTGGATATTATCCGGATCCAGATCCGTTTTGAATCTGGATACGGATGCTACTTACCATATCAATGTTTTCTCGGATACAAATAATGGATAATACGAATAATCCGTTATCCGTTTCCACCCTGATTTATATTTTGGGACGGAGGGAGTATATACTACTAATAGTAGCACGGTAGCACGGTAGGTAATTCCTCCTCAATCATGCATGTCGAGCAAATCGCTGACGTGCTCCATCTTCAGCTTTGCCTGCACTATAGCCTTATTTGGAAGAGCTCTACTACATCTATGACTACTGTACCTCTAAACTCCATTACTCCATGCTGTTTTGAGCATCTCAAGTATGGCATCAATAATAGGTCAAACAGTGAAAATATGCAATATTACTATCACATATAACTACTGATTTGAATCAAACACAAATACACAATATTATTTTCATATAGAAACATATGCAAATTCACATACTCAAATACTGAAATACATATACGAAGTTCACTAGTGATTTGAATCATACATGAATACAAAAGTACACGATATTATTGCCATGCTGCTGGCTTTTACCTTCTTCAGCTGAGTGAAGTCTAGGAGGAAAGTTGCAGCCGTTGCAGCGGAGAGATTGAGATCTGAGGGAGGAGGTTGTGGCAGTATCGGACTCACGGCCACCTTTCAGAGCAAGTATCGGACTCAAACCAGAATCGCACATAGACCGCAGCTGCTGACCTTCAGCATTACAGAAGTTCCCCCCAAAAGGTTATTTCCACGCTGCAACCAGACATGTCCTTCAGTTGAAGGGTTCTTTTCTGGGTTTCCATGCCATTCTTCCGCATAATTGTAACAGAAGGGCTAACCGATGTAACAACCCCAAGCAAATCTACCATGGCGTCAGTATCCATGTTTGCTATTTCACTGATCTGTCGGAAATTGAACTGCTGCCTAGGGATACTGCTATCATCACCAGAACAAATTTCTATAGATGCTGAGATATCCAGGTTCATTTCATAGTCATTGTTTAAAGGGTTAAATTTCTTCTGTGCGGGTTTCAACAACCCTCTAGATATCAAGTATACCTTGTCAACCTCAATTAGGTCATAGAACTGATCAAGCGCAGCATTAAAGCATGATGCACGAATTTCTCCACCCTCTGCGTCAAGGAGATCAAAGGAGAAGACTTTTCCTGGACCTTTTGCATTGTTGAAGTGCTTGACATGAGTCTTCACAGTTTTTTTTTCGAACTTACGGCAGGAGCTCTGCCTTACTCATAGATTAGGAGAAACCGAAAACAAAGTATGTAATTACACGGAGAAACCGGAAAAGAAGACGGAGGAAAAACAAAACGAACAGGAGAAGAGAACAACTAGCAACTTGCGACTTGCGACTAGAAGATCAAAAGGGGGTCTCCCGTATCACTCGAGGTTTGAGCGAACGCCAACCTACGGGCTGCAATGTCCTCCTGAGCCCTAAGAGCAACCCTATCAACGTCCGTGAAAACATTATTGAATATCCACGCATTTCTCTCTTTCCAAATATTCCAAAGCGCATAGATCACCATGCCGTAAATCTTGCTTCTCTCCTTTCTTGCTGCTCCGTTAGCACAGGACTGCCACCAGGTCATGATATCATCTTGTTCTGATCGAAGAAGGGCGTCGTGAGGTAGGCCGTTCATGATGGACACCTTGCGTATGAGCCGTCTTGCGAAGGGGCACTCGGTAGAAATGTGCCTCGCTGTTTCTGGGTCTGTTCCGTAGAGAATGCATGTGGTTCCGTTCTCCCATCCGCGCTGATGAAGCTTGTCTGCCGTTAGCACTTTCTGCTGGATCAAGAGCCAAGTGTGTATTTTACATTTCTGCTCTGCTTCTGTTGTCCAGATTGTTGAGGCATCAAAGTTCGAGAAAGATCCAGCGAATTGTGCCCTGTAAGCTGACTTTGCGGAGTACTGAGCATTGCTTGTCCATCGCCATGAGGTAGAGTCGTCCCTATGCTGCAGCTGGGTCTGCTGGATGAGGTTCCAGAGGTTAATAAACTGATGCACCTGTGTTGGCGTATTGATTCGCTGCTGCAGCGGTTTCAACCATCTGTTCTCATGAAGCTCATAGGCGACAGATCTGTTCTTTCTTCTGGTTAGTAGAAAAAGGTCCGGAGCGATCTCACATGGGGCAGTTTTCTGAAGCCATCTGGAAGTCCAAAATTTTGCTGTTTTCCCATTCCCGATTTGAATTTCTGTCGCGGCTGCAAAGAGCGCTGCATCTGTGTCGTCGCAAGGCATCTGCTGGCCGAACCAAGGTTTCTTCAGTGATTGCCATCCGCCCCATAACCATCTGAGACGTAGAGCTGCACCAAAGCGTTGAATGTCCTTTATACCCAAACCTCCTAAGTCTTTCGGCCTGCAAACCTTCTTCCATCCCACGAGGCAATGCCCACCTGAACATGATTCTTCACCTTTCCACAGGAAGGATCTCATAGTCTTTTCAATCCTCTTTATCACCCATTTTTCTAGCTTGAAGGTGGAGAGGAAGTACACCAAACAAGGCGAAAGCACCGAGTTAATTAGAGTAAGCCTACTTGCTCTAGATAGAAATTTCCCTTTCCAGCCCGCAAGCCTGGAAGATAATTTGTCAAAGATGGGTTGCAAATCGGTTCTCCGAAGCTTTGATGTGTGCAGCGGAAGCCCGAGGTAAGAACAAGGGAATTGCGCTATTTGAGCTTGAATACTCTGGGTGATGTCCTGGATATTAACATGCGAGCATCTAATGGGATATAAGCAGCTCTTCTGTATGTTCGTCTCGAGACCTGTCGCCTGTCCGAAGATTTGAAGGCAGCTTTGGATTGCTAACAGCTCTTGCCTGTCTGGGTTAGCAAATATTGCCGCATCGTCTGCGTAAAGGGAAATTCGAAGCTCGTTTTGGAGACCTGTAATTGGTTTGATGAGGTTGGTTTGAATGGCTCTGAGCAGCAGCTTCTGTAAAGGATCAATTGCAAGAATGAAGAGCAAGGGCGAGAGCGGATCTCCCTGCCGAAGCCCTCTCCGGTGTTGGATGTTGTCGGTGTGTTCCCCGTTAATGATGAACCTACTCGATGAAGAAGCTAGAAGAAAAGCGACCCAGTCTCTCCACCTTGGACCGAACCTTAGACGCTCTAGGATCTCCAGAAGATACTCCCAACTAACAGAATCGAACGCTTTTTATATATCAACTTTTAGGAAAATCCCTGGGATACGCTTTCTGTGCATCATCCTGATGACGTTCTGAGTGAAGATAAAATTATCCTGTATACACCGGTTTTTTATGTAAGCACTTTGCGCTGTCGAGACGATTCTATCGAGCTCAGGTCCTAATCTGTTGGCCATAATCTTCGTTATAATTTTACCGAACGCATGAATCAGACTGATGGGACGATAATCTCTAATGGCTATGGCTTGTTGCTTCTTTGCGAGAAGCACTACATCTGCGTTGTTTAGAAGATAAAGCCTGTTATTGCAGAGGCCGCAAAATTGGTTTACCGCTTGGATTACGTCTTCTTTGATAATGCTCCAGAACCTTTTGTAAAACCTGTTTGAGAAGCCGTCAGGGCCGGGGGATTTGCCGTTTGGAAATGATTTGATCGCCTGTAGGATTTCCTCCTCGGTGAAATTGCTTTCCAGATGTGAGAGGTTGTGGCGTTGTATCTGAAGGAGGTCCCAGTCCAAGGTATGAGATCTCTGCTTTTTGGTACCTAGAACAGCCTCGAAATGCTGGGCGAGGAGGCATTTCTTATCATTCTGATTGAAAACCTCTTGTCCATCGATCTGCAGGCTGGCTATGGCATTTCTCCTTTTTCGCGAGTTAATCTTGAGGTGGAAGAACTTTGAGTTCGCATCGCCCTGCTTTATCCAATTAGTTCTCGATCTCTACTTGAGCCTTATTTTTTGGATGACCGCCAAGCCAAGGAGCCGAGCCTTTAGTTTTGCTCTTAGAGATAACTCACGTTCATCCAAGTTCCTGGATTCCTGGGCTCTGTCTAGCTGCATGATGACTTCCGCAGCTATAGCGAATTGCATGCGTGTATTGCCAATTAGGTTGCCGCTCCACTTCTTCAGAGTTTTAGCCAACCTTTTGAGCTTAATGAGTCTTCGCAGTCACCCTAGCCTTTATTGTCCATCTACCTTGGTACGGGTTCAAGGCAGAAATCGGGACAACACGTGGAGCAGCCTCATTCTTAGCAACTGGGCCACTATTCCTATATACTGGAGGTGGCTGCTGATTCGAAGGCTGTGCAGGACGCCCATACATAGCCAGGAGGGCCAAGGCCCCCACCTGTGGCAGGAACCGCAAATCTTTGGTTTTGATGAGAGTTCAGTAAAGGCTGCTGAGTGTTTGGCTGCACCATGTTGGCATTCATTGTGTTCTGTGCTGACAATGTACCATAAGATCCACCAGACAACACATTGTTAGGACCAGGATCAATTGTCCGACCAATAGAAGAGCCCAGTGTGCCTTGAACACCATTATAGGGTCCACCAAATGATAGATTGTTAGCAACCTGCTCCACCTTTGGAGCAACAGAAGACCCCAGCATGCCAGGGCCACTGGAATATGTTCCACTATTAGTTTGAGCAGCATTGGCTGGTAAGTTAGGCTCCTGTTCCTCAGGTAAGCTTTTCATCTCATAAATCTTTGGCATCCTGATTATGGCACACTCAGTTTGCAGAACATCAAGTTGGACAACAATAATGATTCTGAATGCAACAGAGAAAAATGGTCAGCTCAATTGATCAGTAATCCATTAAAAAGCATCAACGATACAAAGTTCTTTGAAAGACATCTGGTTAGTTATACCAGAGGAAAATTTTCTAGAAATTAACTCAGCTCATAAAACCGTTGTTACACTAACAATAGCAATTTGAAGAAGAGTTAGGAAAATATAATAGTTATAGCCCTTTAGAATTTATAATCCAGCCTGTCCATGCTATTTGCTATATTCTAGAATTATGCATGTTTAATTACAGCCATCCTACAACTCAGATCATGCCAACATGTTATGTGAATTGTTTCACTAGTTTGACACAGCAATCAGCAATCAAAATGAAAGATTGTAGGTCATAAGCATTGGCACAAAATACAATAGCTTTTTTACTGCAGAAAAAACATAAAAATTGAAGTTAACACCAAACTCCCCCATTTTATCAACAACTAGCCAAATATCCGTGCGTTACTATGGATAAACAAATTAGATTACTGAGCATGTCAAACTATTGTTGTCATGCTCTGTAGAATTGGGTGTTATTTGTGGGGAGTAGCATCTTGGATGAATTTGAATTATTAAATTTGGAGTCGGTGGATGAGGAGGAAATCTATTAAGGTTTCGACATGGGTATATAAGTTTTGTCAAAATTCGAGATGATCCGCACAGAAAGGAGGGAGAAGAAAATGTATGGACCACCGCCACCGATTGACACTTTTATAGGAGTAAAGATATACACACTAAGGATAACGTACTCTGCTAGGACTGAATGAAAACTCAAAAGTAAAGAAGTAATGGCATATGTTCTGCTAGTAAAATGCTAGAGGAATATGAAAAGGCAATGAATTGAAGCTGAACTTGAAGACCAGTATAATGTTTAACGCTTTAACCCATTCATTGTCCCAAGAGGTTGCTATCAAGACTACCACGTGAAATAAATACCAATATAGACCATGGTATCCCAAACGTTGTTGTAAGTTGTAACCGTAGTCTTAGAGCTCATACAGCAGATATTGCACTGTTGGCATCTCTAAATGTCACATAGCACAAAGGAATAACTTCCCTGGCAACAAGAGTGGCAAGACCGAGGGTGAGAGCCAAACATTGTTGTCAAGTGGACCCTGACAAAGTTTATCTTATAGCATGAATACTTGGCATCCTCTAAGGAAAACAGCCGCACGCACGCACCAACTACATAATCCAGCATTTCCTGCGCCACCCTAAATCTTGTTTCATATATTGCAAGCCAAAGAACACTGAAATCGCCACCTTACACAAACACCCCGCTACGCACACCTACCTGCAACTCAAGAAACTACCACAAGATCCCATCTTTGCTGAAACCGCTCTACCCCAGACATAGCAACGAACAATTAGTCCCCCCGCTAAGCGAAGCAAGCACATCAAGATCCAATCTTTCTCGCGCGACAAGCCAACCAAACCAGATTAGGGTCATCATACGTCCATACATCAACAGGGAGAGGAGGGGGGGTGCAGAATGTTGTTTCACCTGCGATTCTGGATGGTGTTGCACATGATGTCCTGGAGGTGGACGATGGAACCGGGCCGGAGGGTGCGGTCCCTGACTAGGTGGTTGAGGGCGGTGGCGAGCATGGACTGCTGCGAGTGGACGCCGTCGGAGAGTAGGATGCGGAAGCGCTCCGAGTGCTGCCCCGCGGCGGACGACGTGGCAGCCGCGGCGGCGGTGCCCTTGGCGGCGACGGGGCGCACGTCCACCACCTGCAGCACCGGCTTGATCGTCCCCAGCCCGTTCGGGAGCTCCGCTATCGTCTGCACCGCCCCAACCGTCAGCCGCGGCGCCTCCATCGATCGATCGATGCCGCCGCCGACGAACCTTCCAGAGGCAATTTGGGGTTCGAAATTTGGGGAGGGTTTTCGCGGTAGGAGAGGCAGCGGCGGCGGTTTGTAGGGTGGGTGCATGGACCGGGTGCGGGGTGGGGGTACGCGCTAGTGCGGGAGGAGCGTTTCTTTCCTTGTACTCCCTCCGTTCCTCCATATAGGGCGCTTTAATTTTTTGTGCTTGTTCCACAATGTAAGGCGTTGGGGCATTTCGGCCCTCTTTTTCCCGATTTCACCCCGTGACGCTGGTACCTCTTCGTTTTCTCCATCCCGCCCCATCCTCTGCTTCGCTGCTCTGTCCGTTCGTCTCCCACCGTGCCCCGTCCTCTGTTTGGCCGCTCCGCCCGTTCATCTCCTACACCGCCCCGCCAGATGGACGTGAGCGCCACTGGGCTCGCACGTGGCGTCGGCGAGGAAGAGCTGGACCGGCACGTGGACGTGAGCGCCGTCGAGCTCGCGTGCGGCACCGCCGACGAAGAGGGGGTCCTGAAGCTCGATGGCGCCGTCGTCAACTCCGACGCCGACCAGCTCCCGTGCGGCACCGCCGAGGAAGAAGGGATCGTGAAGCTCGATGGCGCCATCGTGTGTACCGAGGCCGTCGAGCTCGCGTGCGGCTCCGCCGAGGAAGAGGGGGACGTGAAGATCGATGGCGCCGTCGTCAACACCGAGCAGCTCGCGTGCGGCACCGATGAGGAAGAAGGGGTCGCGAAGCTCGATGGCGCCGTCGTCAACACCGAGCCAGAGGACAACAGCGTCGTCACCGACCGTCGGGCGTGGCTCGACCACATTTGCGACGACAACGACGAAGGCGCCGAGTTCCAAGCCTGGTATGCACACTACCTACTCACCTACGACGGTACTTTGATGTCGTTCCCGGAGTCTGGGGATGAGGACATCGCAAACGCCGAGACAGACGATGAAGGAGTAGTTCCCGGAGTTTGAATTGAGTACTCATTGGATAAATGTTTGAGTTTGAATGAATTTTTTGTTTGTTTGAGAGAGCTCATTCATGGTTCAAGAACGAAATGATGGAGATGCATGGTCCATCATATGAATATCTAATGCTCCAGAAAAGAAGTTCAATAATTCATATCCTGTTGTTCATGCTAATTGCTATAGATCCATTTTTTCTTGTCCCAGATTCATTTTTATGCTCCAATTATTTCTGCAATGCCGATGAGATATTCATGAATGGTTAGTCATGCTTTTTGCTAGGGATTTTTGTTTGTTCTGATGCGTTGATCCCAATTTATTGGGGATGATGCTCCAAGATGCGAAATGCTCACATAGCATCCTGGAAACAAATTCAGTTGCAAATTAGTGAGAAAAACATCTAGTTCAACTACCCATTGAACAAATTCAGTTGCAAATTAGTGGTAGTTGCGTTCTGGATCAGAAATTTGGCATACCCGTGACCTTTCTAGCAAGTAAGTTCTGACAGCAGCACCTGAGATTCTCCCTTGCTTATCAAATTGAATCTCAACAAACTTACCAAATCGACTGCACCAAGCATTATGAAAACAATGAGACTGGAACATATACACCTCCATGATTTGGAACAATGCAAGTAATCTTATGATTGAGATACATAGTTGTTTTAAATCTCCCCTACCTAGAATTGTTATTTCTAACAGTCTTGGCATTGCCAAAAGCTTCAAGGACTGGATTTGACTGCAGATATAAGAATGCACAATAGAAGTTCAATTGAAGTATAAATAACTTAACAGTACAACAGTGAGATCAACCCATCTTCTATGGAAATACTGAACCAAGTCTGGCTATAAACCTTACCTGTATGCAACATCTGCGGCTGATTAGCTAATTCTTTTGTTTCAGTTTGAATATATACTGATTTGCATTAATGTTTGAGTTTGAATATATACTGATTTGCACGAATATAAGCTTATTAGCACTAAGATGATTAGTCCATTATATACATGATCACATTACTCCATTCCGATTACATCAAGAATTTAAGAACTCATTAGCCTCGTTTACAATGCCCGGATCACATTGCAATCTAACCGGCAGTACGCCATTTCGCTGAAGAGCTTGCTTCCTCATGTGTGGAACTTTGTAGTGTTGTCCTCCTTTTAGCCGCAAGACCTCCGTCATGCATGCTTGTAGGGTTAGAAAAATCCTGTTACTCCTTTCAGCCGGGTACTCCTCGAAGGCCTGCATTACCTTTGCGCTGATGTCCTCGATATTACCTGGCGATGACTTCTGAAACAAGGCTTGAAGGGCCGCAAAATACCCTAGGTCTAGAATATTGAGATCAGGCGAGTTTGGCGGCTGGCACACTAAACTAATGTTGAACCCATCGGCCATGGCCGCGACACAAAAATCATGATCGTCCACGGCTATGTGCGTCTTCGCATTGTCTTGCTGTATGAATATAGGAAAACCATGTTCGTCCACAGGCCATTTTGCCTTGATGGCAGGCAAAACCTTCGTCAACATATAATCACGGCTAATGTCCTTCGTCACTGACGGCAACACCTTTGTTACCAAGACACCAGCAGCCCGGTTCACACTCGTTCTTTTTGCTGGCTCTACAAACGTGAAAGGCCATATGCCTATCTTTCCATCAAATGTCATTGTACCATGAGCGTCGTACCGTGGCCTAGCAACTGCAGCAAGGAACATAACCTTCTCTATGAAGTTTTTGTTCTGCGTGGTTCGTTTCGGATCCTCCTCATCAGGAGCTAAGTAGAAGTTCTGAGATAGCCTAGTCCGATAAAACCATTTCTCATCAATATGTACGACGTTGTACATTCCATAAAATGTTGGCTCCTGGGGCAAGCTGATTGGGTCAAGCTTCGAGAGACAAAATCGAACCCTTGCTCTCTTGTTTTCTTCGGTAAGCGTAGATTTGATCGCATTGGTGTGCCTTCTAAGCTTGCCCTCTTGCAAACGCCTAAACAAGGTAGTCTTCGACACATTCAACTGATTAGCTAAATCTTTGAGAGTCGTTCTTTTACTGAGCTGCACTTCTTTAATCGCATCGGAATTGAAAGCTACCCTCTTGGTACCGCAGTTCTTTGCCCTTTTACTGAAGACTCCGTGAACCCCTCCAGCCCTCTTGCCATTATTCCATATTCTCTGTATAACTCTTATAGGAACACCGGTTGCATCGGAGACGTCCTTGCTGACACTGCGCTTCAAAATGCCTAAAGATGTTCTCTGTAAGAGCATGGCATACAAGGCTTGTTTTTCTTGATTACTGTACTGCCTCCTCGTTTGGATATTGGCATTCTCGTCTACAAGCTCACATTGCACTAATTCTTGTTCTGCAGGCTGGACATCCGCTGCATCAAGCTGCTCCTGCTCTAGCTGCTGCTCCTCCCAATGGTGGCCGTCCTCCGCGTCATGCTGCTCGTGGGCTACGTGATGCTCCTCGGAATCTGCCATATAATCTGCGTCCTGGTATAGCTGCTGCTGCTCGCAATGCTGGACGTCCTCCGTGTCGTGATGCTGATGGGTTCGCTGCTTTTCCAGGTGCACTATCTCAGCAGAGTTCTGGGCTACGGGCTGCTTCTCGCCATGGGGCTGCTGCTGGGCGAGTTGGTTTTCCTCAGCATGGTGCACGTGAACCGCAGGGACCTGGGCTAGCTGCTGCTCGTCGCAATGGTGCTGCTCCTGGGCGAGCTGATGCTCCTCCGCATGGTGAAGAACCTCCGCACGGACCTGGTATAGCTGCTGCTCGTCGCAATGGTGCTGATCCTGGGCGAGCTGATGCTCCTCCGCATGGTGCAGAACCTCCGCACAGACCTGGTATAGCTGCTGCTCCTGGGCGAGCTGATGCTCCTCCGCATGGTGAAGAACCTCCACACGGACCTGGTATAGCTGCTGCTCGTCGCAATGGTGCTGATCCTGGGCGAGCTGATGCTCCTCCGCATGGTGCAGAACCTCCGCACAGACCTGGTATAGCTGCTGCTCCTAGGCGAGCTGATGCTCCTCCGCATGGTGCAGAACGTCAGCACGGAACTGGTACAGCTGCTGCTCGTCGCAATGCTCCTGCTCGTGGGCTAGCTCATGAATGTCGGCATGGTGCAGAACCTCCGCAGGGACCTGGGCTAGCTGATGGTCGTCCGCATGGTGCAGAACCTCCGCAGGGACCTGGGCTAGCTGCTGCGAACTAGAAGATCCTCCAGGAGCATCGGCATCAGCTTGCCGTTGGTCAGCAGTAGCGAGACCAGGATCTCCAGTTTTTTCCCAATTGATAGCTATGTTTAGGTCTATGCGATCCATGGAGCTTATGAATAGATGAGAGAAGATGAGAAGTGTAACTATTTGTAGGAGGGAGATGAAATTTGAAAGTGACTCAATATCTCTACGCGGGAGAAAATGCTGTACGGGAATTGCTAAAGTGCTTAGTGCTTTTGAATGAGTACGAGTAGGGGTACAGTTGGAAGAATATACTGATTTGCTGTCCACGTTGGTATGAGTGCAAATTTTAGTGCGCCCTATATGGAGGAACGGAGGGAGTATTTTAGTTTTTGGTCGGAAGGGAAATGCCGGGAATGGGCACGGTGCATGGTGGGCTTTGTAGCAGAAGGCTCGTCAGTGACGAGCAGCTCGACTTGTTTTGTTAGGCTCGAAAGAAAAGGTAGAGAGAAGAGAATGATGACCTATGGCTGTATGCCACGTTGGAGGAGCAATCTTTGATAAGAGTGAAAACATAGGTCATACGGTAAATCAAACAGAGAGTGGGTGTGTCATCAATCTTTTTGTTTTGTTTTCGATTAGTCTAACTATACATGGATTAGTTAATATAAAATTGATACTATTAAAAAAATATTTTAGTACAGATCTAAAAATATTAATTTTGTATCACATAATCTACGTACTGTTCGTAATCAAACATAACTATTGAGAAACGTGCATTCTTTCTGACGGCTGCAATTCGCAGATACTTCGGCCTATTAAAGCCCATAGATAGTTCGACCTTTTCCAGATGATTGAACCCGTTGTCTCGCGGTATATAGCAAGTCGCGTATATTCTGGATACTGTTTGTGAGGACAAGCATCGCCGCACCGATGTTAACGTAACAGGGTAATGTTTCAGTGCTGCACAACCGAAAGTTAATATCCAAGCATGCATGAGAGGAAAAAGAACACATAAAATGAACCAGACAGGCACTTTCTTAATTTCTTTTCCTTGCTACTCTATACCTGGTCATGTTACCTAAACACTTGCGATCTCTAAGAAAACTTATAAGGCTTTAAGTTCAAAGCCATACTGAGGTTGAACTAAACAGAGCAGCAGATGCAGCATTACATTCCGACAGTTCAGGACACCAGACAAACTTAAAAACAGCACACCGATAAAACTGATAGTCTGATAGAGCTATTAACACAGGTTCATGGAAGCTGAGGTCATACTAAACCCAGCAGAACGCAAAACCCCATCCACCAACCTGACAATCTGAGAGCTTTCATAAGAGGCCCCATCACAATTCACCTCGTACACATGATCAAGAGGAGCCACCCATCTTGCCTGACTTCGGTTCATCAGTCAGAATGGAAGAAAGCAGCTTTTTCGGATTCGGTACAGTGGGATTCTACCGCACGACAAACTCCTGCAGTACTTCTTTGTTGCTCTCTTGCATTAAATTTATTTCTTGCCGATCACCACTGCCAAAGCAATAACCAGACTTTGATCCGATCCTCTTGTTTCTAATTCCCATACACGATGGAAAAGAATGTGGGATGGAGCTGCAACTAGCCAGTGATAACTGAACCTGCTCAAGAGTAGATTTAAATGGCGCCAATACTCCTTTCACACCATTACATTACAGCTCAAAGAATATAATGATCGCTATACTCATCCAATCGGCGATAAACAGGGCAAAATATGTATTTAGTAATAGCCTTCTGCTGAATGCACCTAATAATATGTTTCACTTAATAACGGGCAGTCATACGGGCCCAAGGTTACAGAGCTGCTAGCTAGGGCCAGTGCCAGGGCCAGTCATAGTTGTACATGACTCGGCCTTAAGTCATATTGTACTCAGCTAGTCCAGCCGAGCCAATGTCTAGGTCCGGCTAGTCCCTAGGCCAAGTCGGGACTAACTCTTATTTAAATGAGTTGTACTCAGTTGGAGTCCTAGTGACAACATTGAGATGGGTACTGTATAGATCCATAGGATGTAAACAATGAAAACAATAATCAAGCAAGGAAAATAGAAGAATTATCCGTCTCTCCCTTCTTGCCCAAGCGCCACCCTCATCCTTCCCACCAGTTCTCCCGTACAATCTACACTACACCAAGCAGATATCAAGTTTAATCACATTATTAAAAGCTTGTTGCATTAGAGAAAGATATGAGCATAATAAATGAAAACCCGTGTCTGGGATTGAACGAAAATACAAGGAATTATACATTTGAAAATATAGAACCATACTAGACAATCGTAGATAAATCAAATATATCTGGAAAGTTATATTTTGGAAGACAGGAGATAATTCTCATTCTGAACGGATCAAGGGAGTGAATATTTTCTTTTCCTGTACAGCGGCGATGCTCAGGCTATTGGGTTGCACGTTATTCCCAATAAAGCTCTTTAGGTGAGGTCTAACAGAATCAAAGCCACCGTTACAATTCAGAAAGGAAAATAATACTGGAAACTGCAGAGTACAATAACAATTTTCGAGCATTTAACTTTTACAGATGGGCATTGAGTTGGCCATTTGCCAATCATTGTCGGGATAGATTTCCTTAGTTAATGTGAGATATCTGCCGTCAATTTCACAAGTATGGTAAAGCATCAAAGTGGTACCAGATTATCCTAAAGCATCGTGCAAGTACCATACAAGAGTGCTGCTTAACTTGTCTTTGCTTAGCTTCTCCCTTGAAGATCTTCAAACAACTGTGAAATTTCAGTCTAGGAAGCTGAAGTAAAACAAGATCAGGAGGAAGGCTGTTTTAATGAAATTCTAAATTTAAACAATCAGACTAACAAATTTCGGAACCTTGCACTTTTAATGAAGAGGTTGAAACACTAGTTAAAAACGATATTGTTGTGAACAAATGCAGAGAAAAAGCCATCAGGGAGCATAAATAGTACAAATTATCCACCATGATGTGGAGTGATTTCACCGAGTAGATTATCATTCTACACAGTGCGCAACTCAATACTTCATTTCGGAGTCTATGAGATGCATTTTCATTACCACAATGCTTCTGGTCAATTGTTTTGTTGGATGCCTCCACCACCATAATACTGTTTTGTTGTCTGCCTAGAAAACTCTGCAAATGTCATGCCTTTTTTAAGCCTTGATGACAGAGGGGGGATTTTTTTAAAAAAATTTCTTGCATCAATATATGTTCACTGCAAGACCCAGCTGATCCATCGCTCCTGAATGCCGATTCCTTGTGATCACTTGAATCATCTTCACCGGCAAACGAGTTGCCCAAGGAAGGTACAGTTTTGTCCCATGAAGGCTGTAGGAAGACTACAAATATCTCCCGGCTTATGTTTGGCAAGCCTAAAGGTCTACTCACAGCATGAAGGGTAGATCTCAGCTTCCCTCCTGACAAGATGTCCGCTGCCTCCCCAACCTGAACAATGAAGCTCTCCTGAGAGCATCTAGCTGAGGATATGCTCCTTTTATTGAACAGCTGCAAGTATGCGTGGCCATCAGGAGGAGAGCATTCTTTGCTGATCGGACATTCTTGTCCGAGCGCGGAGCACAAGAATAATGGCGCTGTTAAGACAGTAAGGACTCCATAGTCGTAGTGCCACTCTTGCCATAGGTTCTCAAGGGAAATCGCGCTGCTCTGACCTTGTATCGTGATATCCTTGGAATCCTTTTCTTTTCCTGATATAATAATAGGTTTAGCTGCCACTGCATTATTCATCAACTTTCGTCTATTTTTGCTGCTCTCCTTGATGATAATGTTGTCCAACTCAGAGTGGTAGTGGATGAGCCGTGCCTTTGCGCTCCCAAAGTCAGTAATGCTCTGCTGTAGCTGATTCCCACCAATAACAATGTCGCAAGCTCGGGCAACCAAGATACCAATCTCCATCATGCACAAACCCAGCTCCTTAAAGAGGTCACCGAGATTCTCAATATCATCATCATCCTTGTGTTCCCCAAATCCATCAACACCCAGTGGTGCCTTATCCAGACAATCAGGCCCGGTTCAAATGCTTCCGGTGGTTTCGTTCATGGATTCTGCCAAGTGGAACTTGCCTAAATCATGCCTTAGGAGCTGCGCGAATGAGGAGACAGACCTGTCGAGCTTCTTGAGAGGCACGTCGCTACCCAAACCGTGATTCTGCAATGAAATGCCCATTCATCAAAGGAATTCCCAATCAATTTAGGGGTGCATTGCAATTGCGGTTTCCAAAGAGCAGGGAGGGGCGGGGGGGACGACGAAGAGAGGGAGGGTTGGTTACCTTGAGGAGGTGGGCGCGGGAAGGGTGGTCCATGAGGGCGAGGCGGCGGGCCAGGGGGAGGAGCCGGCGGCGGAGGGCGGCCGCGGGCGGGACGCCGGCGACGGCCAGCAGCCCGGTGCCGCCCCGACCGAGCGCGGCCCAGACGGTGGCCAGGAGGCGGCGGCGGCGGTGCCGGACGTCTTCGTCGTTCGCCGCTGCTTCCGGGGAGAGGAGGAGGAAGAGGTCGGAGAAAGTGATCTCGTCGATGTCCAGCGCCGTCGCCGGCGCCGTCCCCGCCATGGACTGGAGCTCGGAATCACTCGGTGTGGTTCTTGGAATTGGGCCAGGCGCAAGATGCACACAAGAATATGCAGAGATGAGATGATATGTATTCCGTCCCTAATTAAATAACACTTTGGCTCAAGAATCCTGCGGATATGCAAAACAAAATCTGCACTGATTTGAGTTTCGCTTTGCACTTGGTTCTGATTTCTCTAAAGGTCTGCCGTCTGCATTCGATTTGAGAGAGGGGCAAGGGACAAGAGGAAGGGGAATGTGTCTTCTTGCTTGTGCTTTGGATGCAGCCATGAGCCATCAACATCCGGATCCAGCCATACACAGGTGCTTTTGTTCCTCTTCTTGATCATTCCTTAATTCTTATACCATTTTGTGGTAATATGTCTGGTAGTGAGAAGAGAAAAACAAAAAACATGTCGACGATCTGATAGAATCCAAAAAGGAGCAATTGACAAAAAAATTTAGAACTAGATGTTGTTCTAGGAATTCTTTGGAATTGGCCATCGTTAATACTGAACAACAACCTGATGAGAATTTGGATGATGGTAATGATATCAATGAGGGTGATAATAATTTTAGTGGGCATGAAAATGTAGCTGATTCACCAAATTTAGAACCTGTAAGTATTGACGAACAACTGGTTTTCAATATGGATATTTATGATCCGTGAAATTGGGACAATCTTGATGATAAGGCAACGGATATTTTAGTTGAGAAGGGGCATATTAGAGACGAA
Organism: Stipa capillata; assembly: GCA_019208055.1. Classification (NCBI taxonomy): domain Eukaryota; kingdom Viridiplantae; phylum Streptophyta; class Magnoliopsida; order Poales; family Poaceae; genus Stipa; species Stipa capillata. Next base: position 276,232 of record JAGXJF010002189.1, read on the forward strand.
GACATTATATACCCTTCAGATAATAATTCTATACATTTCTCGTATGCTTACTATTCAAAAGAGTTGAGCAATGGAGAGATACATGATAAGAAATGGTTGGTTTATTCTAAGCATGTTGACAAAGTGTATTGTTTTTGCTGTAAGCTTTTCAAATATAATAGCAAGGAGTTCATTAGTAGGTAATGGTTTGAGAGATTGAAAATATATTAATGAGAGGCTTAAAGAACATAAAAGTGGTGTTGAGCATATTAGTAATATGAACACTTGGAATGACTTAAAAATTAGACTCACCAAAAAATCAAAAATTGACAATGATTTGCAGCAGCAGATCACAAAGGAGAAAAAACGCTTGAGACAAGTTCTAATTGCCACTGTGAAATAACTTAGTAGTAGTAATTTGGCTTTTCGTGGTTCTAGTGAAAAACTTTACTAGGACAACAATGGTAATCTCTTAGCATGTGTAGAGATGATTGTAGAATTTGACTTGGTAATGCAAGATCATCTAAGACGCATTTAACATAATGAAATTCATTATCATTATCTTAGTCATAAAATTCAGAATGAGTTGATTTCTCTGTTGACATTTAGTGTTACAAGTTCTATCATGAAGATTGTTAAAAAGGAAAAATATCTCTCCATAATCAAATAACAAGATAAAATACTAGAGTTCTTTCTAGAATTCTTGAAGGTAGATGACACATCTGACGTAGGGCTTTTTAATGTACTTCTTAATGCGATCGAGTCTTTTGGCCTTGTCGTAGACACGGTAAACCTGAACACGAGGTTGAGGTTATAACAATGGATCTAATATGAAAAGGAAACATCAAGAGGTACAAAAATTGACTGCTTGATATTAACCTAAGAACTTTGTATATGCCATGTGCTTGTCATAGTCTTAATCTTACTCTATGTGACATGGCAAATTTTTGTGGTAAAGCTATTTCATTATTTGGAATTACGCAACGAATATATGTATTATTTTCAGGTTCTACTAAAAGATGGAAAGTTTTGCTTGATCATATTCCAAATTTAACAATGAAACATTTGCCTAATACTCGATAAGAGAGTTGAATGAAAAATGTTAAAGCTATTGGATATTAAAAATCTCAAGGTTAGCTTTGTCTGATTTATCTACATCTGGTGATGATGCCAAGGCAAAGAGTCATGCAAAGAATTTATTTGATGTGCTTGGCAATTTTGAGTTTTTATGATAACACCATGGATGTCCCGGTCTTTTGATGAGTCTGATAAGCAATTATTTTGTGGAGACAACCTTGATCACTCAACTACACTCGTGCGGCGATGGTGTTCCTTAGCAATCACTAGACCAACTCCAGATGGTTATTGACCTTGTCGTAGGCACGATCAACCTGAGCACGAGGTTATTTTCCTGCTAGCAACTGAAAAACAAGCAAGAAATTGATATAAGGCAATCTGAAAATTGCGAACAAAAGATGAAGCTCAATATATAGACAGCAATATGGTGGGGTTTTGAAGACAATCTTGACAGGTGGTCGTCCGACATATGGAGATCAAAATTTTGCACGTAGCTAAACCAATCTAACAAAACCCAAGTCTAAACCTAGGGATGGTTGTCTATTTAAACGAGAGGGGCATCAAGGGGGTACTGTTCACACGGTATTGTTCACGTGAATATCCCTACAATCCACCCCCCCTTACGACTATATCTCTAATGGCCTGATTTGACTCACACTAGAACATGAATCACACCATAGGGGGCGCGGCATAGAAGGCTGGACCCAAACAAAGATGGCGCAGCACCTAGCCCTTAGAGTGGCCGAATCAGGGAGGGAGGCCATCTCTAGGACTTAGCAAAATTTAGGGATGCTTCAAAGTTATGAAATCTTCACTTGTGTTGCCTCCATTCTTCCTTGATTGTATGTTGCCATCATCCTGCTCTTCTCCATGCTTGATCACCATCAGGACAGCAACCACCTCCTTCTCCTTCATCTTGAGGCTAGCAAACACTTGGTGAAGCTTGACATCGTGAAGTAGACGTTCAGCAAATGGAGTTGTGATAATAGTGGTGGCAGCCATGAACGTACAAATGGATGTAATGTCCTCATCATTTTACTTGGTATGGTTATTTGGCATGACATTTTATTTGTTGCAAAAATGGTGAGTAGGAAGTTGCAATCCACATCCATGTGTATGTATTCTATCTTGCAGCAAATTGAAGACGTAATGCAATTTTTTGTTAAGTACAAAGATGAAGGATTTGCATCTAGTTTGAGTATTGCCAAAGGTCTTGCATTTGATATGGGCATAGAACCCATCATATCCAATAAACGTCATGTTACTAGGAAAGAACAATTTGATGAAAATGATGACGATGAAGAAATTATATTAGCTGAGAAGGCTTTTGAAGTTGATTACCTCTTAATTATGGTAGATGCTGCAAAGGTCTCATGGAAAAATAGATTTGAGGACCTTAAGGTGTTCAAAAGTATATTCAGTTTTTCACTTAGCTCAAAAAATTTGAAGTCATTGGATGATACCGAACTAGCCAATGTTGTGCTAAGTTTGGTTGGGTTGTGGCTTATTTAAAAGCAGTTGTCGGTTGTCTGCTGTGAGAAAGCTGCCGGCTGTCTGTTATGGGAATGTTGAGTTTCGGTTGTTTTGTTTGAGTGAAAAATGTGGATAATTAGTTGTCAACTACATGAGCAATCTCAGCACAGCATCCCCCAAAAATGTTTTGTACACTAGTTTTGGCTTATAAGCAGAGAAATCAGTTTTTAGATATTTGGCGCTTTGTTGGGCTTTTGGCTTATAAGCAGAGAAAGCCACAACAAAAGTCCAACCAAACGCCTCCTAAGTTTGCAACAACTTTTTCTCAAAATGGTAAATGTGATGTTGAGTTAGGTGATCTTTTTTCTGAATTAAGAGTGCTATAGGTGACTTTGCTAGAAGATGTGCAAATGTGTGCTATTAAGAATTTTGAGTTTGTTAGAGATATAGACTATTTTCCAAATACTTCAATTACTTATCAAATTTTATTTACTATAATTGTGACTGTAGCATAAGCCCGAAGAAGACTTTTCCAAGTTGAAATTATTAAAAAACTACTCGAGATCATCAATGTCACAAGAAAGGTTGAATGATCTTGCTACTTTATGCATTGAGTAGAATATGCTGGATGAGATTGATGTTGATACAATTATTAATGACTTTGCTTGTAGAAATGACAGAAGTAACTTCATGATCTGATTATCATGACTTGCTCATTTATTTTGCAGGAGATAGATGATGGTTCTCTCTTATGGTGCCTTTTGGAAGCACTATTTTGTTGAAGTATCGTTTGTCGAAAGTGTTTTTACATCAGTATTTTGTGCTCTGTAATGGACTTTTTAATGTTTAGAGACAACCTATTTACCCTAACACGATGTATTGAATATTTATGTCATGTGGGCCTGGGTTTTGTGAAAATGCATCAGAAACATGTAGGTTTGTTGTATAATTGGTCCCTTAATCTATAATGTTGTGAAATTGATCCCTAAATTTGTAGTTTGTAGGTTAAACCTATAATTTTACAAAATTACTAAAATTTGAGAGTAGACCTAAGCATGTGGCCCAATCTGAGCCCGGCATGATCGGGCCTAGGCTCAGGCTCAAGCTTTCAGCCCGAAAGCCCAACAATGCCCAAGAAGTAAAATATAATATTTTCCTGGTATTATAATTAAAATAGTGCTATTTTGAATTCAAAAAATGAATAATTCAATAATTTTTAATTCATGAAAAGCTGTTTTTTATATGTTTCGGGTCAGGTCAGGCATGGTGTTTTAGGGTCAGGCTTTTTCAGTCCCAACCCAAAACCCGTCCCACCCCGATGTATGCCCAGGTCTATTTGAGAGATATGATGGCTCAAATTTGACTGTAGCATAAGTTGAAATTGAAGTGAAATCTATATGGAGGTAGGATAAAATGACGAGTACATGGTTTTTCGTATTCATCTTGGGAATTCTTGTGTTCCAAGCATGTCCCAGATATTTGACTCGAAATCTCAGGATGTATGGGTGCAAATATCTCCGAAACATTTTACTGATGTACATAGCATTGCCCTGTTCTTTTGCTTCTCTTTTTCAAAGAAACTTTTGCGTCATTTCTCTAGCACAACCCTTTCAGGTTGATGATTAATCTTGACGACAAATCATCATTATCTAGTACAGGGTAGGAAAAAGGCAACATCAAAGAAGAAGATAAATAAACCATTCATCAACTGTTCAGGCCTCGGAGATTTAATTGGTACAGAGAATGCAATGCAAGCCTCCTTCCTGCATCTGCCAAGGGATAGAAATGGAATGGCTGGTAGCTTAGCCAGAGCAGCACCTCTCAGAGTCCATTGACCTTGAGCATGCTAGCTGCAGCAATCATCAGCATGATTTCTCCCACAATCCAGCCTAAACATTTGTACTATCCAGTGTTTTCATCAATGCAATTCAAATAATCAGAAAAACCCGCTGAACCTTGAGAAAAGTAGAACTACTATATTGAACGGACACAACATTAACATTAGAATTCCAGCAGTTCAGGACATAAAACATACCAAGTAGACAAGTACTGATATATGATCCTGGGAGATAACAAACATGCATGCTGAGCAAGGTACTAAGTACTGATGCATGGACCTGATTCAAGCCAGCCAGCTGAGAGAACACAGGAAACTACACATCAGATAGCATAAGGTTCATAGATAGAACTATGTACTGCATAAGATCATGCACCCAACCAAAAGCGAACTTCATATAACTACTTGATCATGTGAAACGCTTCAGCCCCTGCGTACCGACGGTCGCAGTCCATCCATGCTTGGAGGGCAGTTCCGTGCGCTGCTGCCCCCGAAACCACTAGATGTTGACCCTGAACTTGAGCCTGAGCCCTCCTGGAACGGATATTGGAATTTCACCTTCGACTTGAATATATATTCATTAAAAAGAACCCCCTGCACGACACCTGCAAATTGTCCATAATCTTGTTCTTCACATATCATCAAGTAGAGCTCCTTGGCTGTGCGGCTGAATATCTCGTTGCCAGCCTCCTCAAACGCAGGAGCATAGGCCATACCCGTGGGATCCTGGATCTGAATGCAAACCCGTCAACTTTTTTGTAGTGACCTTTCCACTGCATTGCCTTCTGTTCACTGCATCCAGCAGCGGGCAAGCTGTGTAGCAGAAACTCTTGGTATTTACAAATGAGACAGTAGCCTTAAAAATGATCAAGTCCAGCATCTCCGAGTATCCCATTTTCATCCTTGATCTGTGAAACCATTTTAAAGACAGCAGGTTCTGCTGCCCACCGAGCAATAGAAGAAGGTAGCATGCTTCACCATCAGAATGGGATCCACCACAAGGTCCACCATGTGGCAAGTTTTTAGCACTTTTCTCTGCCCCTGAATAACTCAGCCACCAGAATACGGTTCACTATTAGGTCTACCAACATAGGTCGTTGATCTAGTCACAAACCCCCCAGATCTCCTTCCCGAATCATAGAGTTTGAAACTTCCAATCAGAGCGCACTTGACTTGCACTATTTCCAATTGAATGACGATGATGGTCCTGAATAGGGAATCCAGGATATGACAGGGAAAATGGGATGAACAATACAATTTCAAAACAGTAATTGATGAAAAGCACTCCCCAAAGAAAATGAAAAGCGGCAGAAATTGTAAACAGGGTAGACATATGAAGTTAGCTCTAGCAGAAGACATGTTTTGAGGAATAAACCCGTTTTGCACAACCGGAGGAGTTCATGAAGTACCAACAAGAAACAAAAGAGTTAGGAGGCACAACAGTGACAGTGTGCCATCCTTCAAATGCTACCAAGCTGCACGGCTCTAAAATGATCTTTTCTTGTTACCAACAGAAGGCTTATGATGCAACAAGTACAATTTAAAAAGAACAATGGAGCATCAACACTAATTTGAGCACTGCAAAATAACCATTTAAATCATGCAGCCATAAGATGTGCAACAAAACATTGTTCCGGTCTTATTCAAGGAAGTCTACTGATACTAATGAAGATGCAGCTCATGGCAAGTTGACAATACATCTCTTTAGTTCGGCATGGCACTAAAACTTTCTTTTATAGAGGAAACAGCATCAAGAAATCAACAATATATAACATGGTGTGATAAAACCACTAAAAAAAGTATTGTAGCAAATTAGTCAATGATAACAACTGGCTAGTCAGAGCATGCTTGTCCTTGGATCCATGCTAGCAACCAGGAAGAATAAACAATTTATTATCCACAGAAAGAGTCCATGCAAGCACTGCTAATTCACTGACTAACTACTAAAGCAGGGACTCTTTCTATAGTTTGAGGAGGTCTGAAATGATAATCTACAGAACATACAAGTGTTGGAGCAAAGTTAGCTCACAGAAAGAAGCGCCAATGAATCCATTGGATGAGAAGTTTCTGCAAGGAAGACGAAACAATCATCATACATGACTGTACGTACCATTATTTTCTTTTCATCTCTTTATTTTCTGGTGCAACTCCATGAAATTTTAAACGAAAATATATGGAGAGATTACATTCCTTTAGAAATCGTAAGGTTGTTATTTTAGGAGGACCGCAGGGGGTATAACTACAATGGATCAGTGGGTGAGTGGATTACAGGAGATCCGCCAAGCTAAGACTATTACCTCTAATGAATTGGCAACTCCACAAAGATTTCCACTCTCTTAAGCACCGACATCTCTTTCCTTGTTTTATAAGGGCACCACCATATCTATACCTTCCCCAATTGCCATCAGAAGCCATTGTCCTTAAAAATCCAACAAGTTGTGTTAGACTACGTGGTCTACCTTTCTTCATCCTATAAAGATAAAAAGATCCGGAGATAATTCACGTTCTTACGATTTATTTCAACAGATAATTCACATTATTGTTATTTCAACGCATCAAAAAATGAACCAATGAAAGAATCAAGGAATGACTTCCTACTTGATTTTCTACTTGCGGGTAATTTGCATTTCTTGTACCATCAGAAGGACCTTATGACAAGCAGCAACTCAAGTGTGCCTTCTGAGGAGTTAAGTTCAGATATAGTGTATCAACTATTCAACTGTGGCTGGCTCCTTGGAGAAACTGATACTTTGCAGGGAGAAATTTTATGTGTTCCTGATATTTCCCTTTCCTTGAAAAGAGAGAGACCAGCAACGAAGTAGTCGAAGCTTCGAGTGAGATGTTCTTCCCATCAACTTTAGACAAATAATTTCCGGCGCTGACTATCTCTCCTTTTTCCAACAACATTCTGATGATACTATTTAACATACGAGAGTCAGGGGCACAACCACTCTTCTCCATTGATGAATAGATATTGTCAGCTTCTTCCACTGATCCTTCTTTTATAAGATTTTTCATCATTACGTCGTAAGTAACAACATCAGGAACCAACCCACTGGCTGATATTTCAGCAAACAAATCCTTAGCTTCTTCTCTTCTTCCAACCTTGTACAATACACTAATCATGATATTGTAAATTTTAATATCAAGTTTCACATTCATTGCACGTAATTTCTGGAATAGCATGATTGTTTCGCCAGCGCAATTATTTCTGGAGAGTCCACTAAGAACTATAGAATATGTATCAATGCACACTCTTACTCCAGATCCAACCATCTCATGGAACTTTTCCTTTGCAGCAACAGTTCGCCCAGCCTGAAATAACCCATCCAGTAAGGTGTTATAAGTACAAGTTGTAGGTTTAACTCCCTTGCACAACATTTCTCTGAATAGAATCAACCCATAGTCGACCCTTCCATTCTTACAATAACCATTAATAAGTGTATTATATGTAACAGTATCAGGCTCAACGCCAAATGATACCATAGCATCAAGTACTCTGCATGCTTTCTCCATCTTGCCAAGTAAGCAATATCCATCGATCAGTGAACTAAATGTAATAACATCAGGCATCTCGCCTATGTGTACCATCAAGTCAAGGATATCTTGTGCTTCCATTACCCTTCCTTCTGTGCATAGGTTGTTTACTATTGAATTGAAGAACACAACGTCAGGGCGACAAAAACCTTTGTTCATCATTTCAGTAACCAAATCCTTCGCTTTCACCAAATTGCCATGTGTACAGTAACCCTGAATTAGGGAGCGATAAACACCTGTGTTTGGTCGTACTCCCATATCAATCATGTGATTAAATTTGTCCATGGCATTGTCCAACCTACCCACTTTGCAAAATGCATCTATTACGATTAAATAGGTGACTACATCTGGACTCACTCCTTGTTTCCACATTTCTTTAAATATAAGCATAGCCTCATCCATCTTTCCAGATTTAGCATACGCATTAATCAATATGCTGAAAACATGAGAGTTAGGTAGAATACCGTGATTTGCCATTGAATTAAAGAGATTAATCATATCAACTAAGCGCCCTTCAGTGGCATACCCGTTAAGCAGAATACCATATGAGACGACATCAGATTTCAGGCCCTTCGCAGCCATGGAATCAAACATTTCTGCAGCCTCTTTGCTTCTTCCATGCTTGCAAAGGTAGTCCATGAACAAGCTGTAAACACGCACATCTGGTATAATACCCCGACTTGTCATTTCTTTCAACACCCTAACCGCCCCCTTCCAATGACCCGAAGAAGAATATCCATTGATGAGGCAATTATAGGTCACATTATTAGGTACAGCGCCATTATCAACCATTTGACCAAGGACTACCTCTGCCTTGTCCATTGCTCCGGCCTTGCACAGCGCATCAATGATCGAGTTATACGTCACCACATTAGGCGCAACCCCCCGCTGTACCATTTCATGGAACAGATCACATGCCTTGCCTACTTGGCCTTCCTTAAAGAAGCCGTAGATGACCGTACTATAGGCCACTACGTCGGGGGTGCAGCCCAGCTCGGGCATCCTGTGAAGCAGCACGTCCGCGGCCTCGTCTGTCCGCTTCGCGCAACAGAGGCCCCTCAGGAGGGTGCCCAAGACGACGACGTTCGTCTCTAGGCCCGTTCTCAGGAGACGGCCGAAGAAAGCGAGCGCCAGGTCCGGGCGGCGAGCGCGGCAGCAACAGTCCATGAGGATCCCGTAGGTGCAGACCGTGGGCGTCGCCACCCGCGGGGACACACGGCTGAAGAGGGCGACGGCGAGGGCGGCGCCGTCTCTGCAGGCGGCGGAGGGTGGCGCGCGGGCGAGGGCGGCAAGGAAGTCGTTCAGGGCGCGCATGGGGACCGGAGTGGCATGGCGCTGCAATTCGTCGAACAGGTGGTGCGCGTCCTCCTGGCTGAGCGTCCCGGAGCGCGCGAGCTCCGTGGCGGCGGCGAATGCGACGTGGGGCGGCCAGCGGCGTGAGGGCGGGGAGGTGGAGGAGGAGGAGTGGCGGAGGCGGAGGCGGAGGCGAAGGCGGAGGGGGGACATTGGCGTGGCGGAAGGTTGGAGATCCGTTTCATGTGCAGGCGTTACTAGTAGTAGCTCTGAGACTATTGGACGAGATTTTGTCCTCTTCTAACGTGAGAGGCACAAATGCATGATGCACTCGGTGGTGTCATGAATGGAGCTTTTTTTTAAAATATTATTTATTTATCCAGAAATTTCAAAAATATTACCACATTCAGAAATTTTACAAAAATGGCTTCAATCGTCACGACAGATGGCGGTAGGGCCCTAATCGCCACGGCTCATGACGATTTCCAAATATCACCAGCTGCCATGGCGATTTGTCTAGTAATCGCCATTAGTCATGGCGATTGGTAGTAATCGCCATGGGTCGTGGCGATTGGTCGTAATCGCCACGACCTATGGCGATTTCTGTCTTTGCACCCCCTTCTGCTACGTAAACGCGTGAGCAAAGGTAGTAATCGCCATGGGTCGTGGCTATTACTACCAATTCTAGTAGAAATCGCCACGGGTCATGGCTATTACGTCCAATCGCCATGGGTCGTGGCTATTGCGCCTAAATCGTCATATGGGCTGGCGATAGCTAGAAATCGCCATGGGCCATGGCGATTAGGGCCCTACGGCCATCTGTCGTGGCGATTGAGGCCATTTTTGTAAAATTTCTGAATGTGGTAATATTTTTGAAATTTCTGGATAAACAAATAATATTTTAAAAAAAGACTCGTCATGAATGCATGGCAAATTACGTTTGCTTCATCGATCGCGCATGAGGACACATGAAAATATCAAGAGTATTTGTGCTCGTTGCAAAACTGTGCTATTTAAAAATATATAATTTACTCTAAAAATAGCAATGAAAATAGAAAAATAGATTATCCAAACTACAAAATAGGCAAAATTAGTTAGGTGGGCGGAATTATCATATATACTTCAGCATAATGCTAAACATATTTTTAATCAAACCGCTAGGCCATTAAGTTGGGGCTGTCGGGCTGTCCGGACATCCAGTGAAATTAGCTCTAACTAGTTTATGACGCGCCACCTAATTAACAAGTTAACTAGATTGATGCGCCACACTTATCTATGTACTTCTATATGGCTATAAATTGATTTTGTACGTGGTCTTTATTGTAGTGATCCGGAGGATCGAGATTCTTTAACTTTTGGTTGTAACTGATTGGAGATGGTAGCTCAAGATTTGTCTACCCGATAAACATGGCAATGTAGCAATAGGTTGTGTTATGCTTGAGATTATATCTTATAGATTGTACTTTCACAATCCAATTTGGTTTTTTTTACTCGATCAGTGGATTGAATTTGGATAAATACATGTTATGTCTCTGTTATGAATGATCTTTAGAAAAAATTTGTAACTTTTAGAGGTACTTTTAAGTTATCTAGTATGCTAGTACGCCTCAAGGTATAATGCATTTAAAATGTCTTATCTTTTCTGGAGCTCTGAATTTTTTGTAAATTTTTTATATAATAAATCGGTGGCGCCGTGTATCCGGCGAGCTTTCAGTACGCGTACGGCAGCATGGGAGCATGCAATCACATATATATATATATATATATACTACTAATAGTGGCACGGTAGCACGGTAGGTAGCTCCTCCTCAATCATGCATGTCGAGCAAATCATTGACATGCTCCATCGTAAGCTTTGCTTGCACTATAGCCTTATTTGGAAGAGCTCTACTACATCTATGACTACTTTACCTCTTAAACTCCACTACTCCATGCTGTTTTGAGCATCGCAAGTATGGCATCAATAATAGGTCAAACAGTGAAAATATGCAATATTACTATGACATATAACTACTGATTTGAATCAAACACAAGTACACAATATTATTTTCATATAGAAACATATGCAAATTCACATACTCAAATACTGAAATACATATACGAAGGTCACTAGTGATTTGAATCATACACGAATACAAAAGTACACGATATTATTGCCATGCTGCTGGCTTTTACCTTCTTCAGCTGAGTGAAGTCTAGGAGGAAAGTTGCAGCCGTTGCAGCGGAGAGATTGAGATCTGAGGGAGGAGGTTATGGCAGTATCGGACTCACGGCCACCTTTCAGAGCAAGTATCGGACTCAAACCAGAATCACAAATCGACTGCAGCTGCTGACCATCAGCATTACAGAAGTTCCCCCAAAAGGTTATTTCCACGCTGTAACCACACATGTCCTTCAGTTGAAGGGTTCTTTTCTGGGTTTCCATGCCATTCTTCCGCATAATTGTAACAGAAGGGCTAACCGATGTAACAACCCCAAGCAAATCTACCATGGCGTCAGTATCCATGTTTGCTATTTCACTGATCTGTCGGAAATTGAACTGCTGCCTAGGGATACTGCTATCATCACTAGAACAAGTACAACGGGATCGAGCATGGCACGGCGCCAACGCCCGTGCTTCTCCGTGAAGGTGGCCGATTCCTCAGCGGCCAGAAGATGCAGCTCATTCGTTTCCAACTCCTCATAAATGCTGGACATGGCGCGGTAGCGATGCGTCATTGTCGGCGAACTGGTAATGTGCGTCCTCCGGGCTGAGCGTCCCAGAGCGCGCGAGCTCCGTGGCGACGGTGGATGCGACGTGGGGCGCCCAACGGCGTGAGGGTGGCGAGGTGGAGGAGGAGGAGGAGTGGTGGAGGCGGAGACAAACATAGAGGGGGCATTAGTGTGGTAGATAGAGTAGAGGCGAGGAATGGTCTTCCCCCACTAACACTTGTGTACAAATTCCTGGACGGTCTCCAGCCAGAGAAGCTTGTACATATTCCTGGACGGTCTCCAGCCAGAGACCGTTCATAGCTCGCAACTAACACCGCTAAGGAAACAGAAACATCAGATTATTACAAGCCCGACACAGTAGACCATTCGTATAAATGTTGCACAGGTTTACATGTACCTTCTGTTAACCAATATCTACTAGCTAGATTTGGTGATCTTATCCTATTCGCTTTTAGAGCATCTCCAGCACTCTTTTTAAATTCCCTTCTTTATATCTCTTCGTATTCCAGCGGACTCTTCAAATCTCACTCTTCATATTCTACTCTCCTGTATCTTTTGACATCCTACAAATAACAATATATTTTTAACGATAATAATTTCAATGACATTATTTACAACTTATTCTTGCTATCACGTACCTAGCTATTTTGGGCAAAAAGGGAAAAAGTCATCATCTCACACACGATTTTGGGCAAAAAGAACACCGGAACACATTTAAGGGAAGAAACTAAGCAATTTTCATATTCAGAGTGGCGGATCCTCAAGCACGGGACTAATTGATTTTCCTGTCAAGATATACTGCCTAATTAGCTCACTAGCTCCACGGGGTCTCTGGAGGAATGACAAGCTGGTAACAAGGTCACCTGTTGAACTGCAGTCAAATTCAGCATCCACCTAGAAGGAATGTAAGGCCAACGATACGGCCAAACTCAAGTTTTGCAAAGCCACGACATATGAGCCCTGATTACTATGGTTTATTGTCTCAAACTACAGGCTCAGCACTCCTTTAAGTGCAGTAAATCAATCATTTCCATGAAGCAAGCATGCAGCACAAGTGCAGCTTAGGTCAGGATTATCATGAAACTTCAACGGAGGGTTGCCATATTTAGGTCCTTGAGTGGTGAGGTTCATTCTTGCAGCACCATCATTATCAATTTCAAAATTAGAGACTGGTCTAATATCAGAAGTCATTGACATATTGCAATAGCAAGTGACAACTGCAGCTTAAACCCATCTCATCTTTCATAACACACTAGTAGGGTGCCCGTGCGTTGCAACGGACCTAAAAAAAGATCTATTGAACTATTGGGTAAAATTGACGTTCTATTTCACAAATACACATGCATAAGCATGGTTTCCAATTGAAATGCAACATCGGCTTTTTTTCTCCCACTTCAACTCCTCTCCAGAGACCATGCACACTCCTTTTACGCCCTTTATCCATGCCACACGTCTCCTTCTCCACCCATACCCTGTAAGAACATAAGAAAACTTCTTGCTTCTCCCTTCCTCCTTCTCTGCCAGCCCTTTGGCTTTGCCTCTGGCTCCATTGATGCTGCATCGTGGCCCACCTCTACTCCTTAACAATTTTTCATTACACAATACCATCTTCTTCAATTTTGATGAATCACCACATAGTTCCTGTCATCTCTGACGAGGGATGGCCCGCACTAAGCTTCTCAGCTCAATAAGAATAATGAAATGAGGATAGATGACAATAGCAACATTCGGCCTGTGCAATGGGAAGGCTACAATCAATTAGAGGAGCTCATACCCATCAACAATCTATTTTGCACGCCATGTTCAAATATTTTTTTAATAGCTGGCATAAAAGAGCAAACTGCTTTCCTAGGAGAAAAAAGGAACAAGAAAAGTAAAAATGGAACTCCCTTTCTTTTTATTCTTTTTCAATTCTTACTCCAATTTATAACACAGGCAGAAATTAGTATACCACATAGCTTGCTTAAATAGAATAGCATTCACAATTTAACTATATCTTAATGACCCTCTCGGCCTCACATCCTAGGAAATTCTAAATGGAAAGGTGTTGTGGGAGGGGTTACCACGCTCCCCAGACTAACAGGTGAGGCATATACCCATGTTATAGAGGACTCACCTTTGTCTTCTTTGCACAACCCCAGGTCCGGAGTACAGGCACCGCCAACACGAGCACTTGACGGCAGGGCCCGGAGTACGAGCTCCCCCTGGATGCGCCCCTCGTACGGCAAAGCCCGGGACAAACGCCTCCCCGAGACACACGTTGTGCAAGACGGAGTCCGGGACAAGCGCCTCCCCAAGACACATGCTGTGCAAGACAGAGTCCAGGACAAACGCATCACCAAGACACATGCTGTGTGAGATGGGGCCCAGGATACATGCGTCTCCAGCATGACGTCCCATACGGCGTGTCATACCAGACGTCACATAGATGCTAGGGAATATGCCTCCACAGGCGATGTACAAATGACTTACGAGCCCTCGTCCGTGCGGCGGACCAGGGGTAGGACCATAATCTATCTACGGGCAGGATTGTAATCTCGCTCTGTGCTTCCCGAGGCCTATAAATAGGGGAGCGCCTCCCACAATTGAGGGGACGATCAACAAGTAGCAAAACTATCATATGTATAGGCCGTAGTGTTACGGACAACATACTTACAAAGCCAAGGAACGCCGATCTCAATAGAAACATGAACCTATCAGCATAATCTAAAAAAAGGAAGAAGCAATGTTTCATTTACCACCTTGATAATAAAATAGCACAGCTTGCTATAACAACTCTCAACATATGTTTGTTCAGAAGATGATTTCAACATGGAAACAAAAGAAAAGGTTAGTCCTCACTCTTCTGTGCACATATCTGAACAAAGAAAACAACTTGATGCATTGCATCAGCTTGAAGGCAAAATGTAAATATGAAATTACTTATACTAAATAACCAATATAATTTCTCAGTAAAAGTGTTGATTGTATAATAGAAAATGGCATTTCGTTCTCAATACGAAACACAAAGAACACAAGAATGCATACAAAGCTAAATCTAACCCATAAAAGAGACGAGGGCAATAGAAAAACATGGCACGAGAGCTCACCAGTAGGCGCTGGCTCGGAACAGCCACGAGACGGGAAGCATCTTCCATTGTCCTTCTCTACCAAGGTGGCTGCCATTGCCGTCTGAGTGAAGAAGCTCTTGCCTCCCTTCCTACATATCTCCTCTGCTAATTCTAGGCATGACTCCACTTCCACATTACTTGGTAAGTAATTTCCTTTGGGTTATACAAATGCGTCCAACACATTGCAAGAGATAGTCCGTAAGAGCTATTTTTCATGTGAGGAACTACAAATGAATTGGCGATAAGAGCATATTGCATACCTAAATGTTCCAGCCATCCCCTTGGAATGGAAATCCTATGCATTAACAAATTCAACATACAAACTCCACCAAACTACTACATGGCATATTAATTAATTCCTCTATGTTGTTGGTACATTTAAGGAAAACCAACTAACTAATCACTTTGATCTAAGCTGCATCATGACTTCAACCAACATATCTGTCAAAGACCATCTGAGCGAGAACATTATCAATGGCGACAATTGCATGAGAAAGGGCAAAAGAGATACCATGAGGTTGACTCACAATCTCTGGAGCAAGAGAACCATACAACAGTAGCTATAGGAGGAGATATGGGGGGAACCATGAACCGACGAACATTATGAGGTCGGGTCTCTCTGCCTCGATGACCCACCGTGGGAAACCGTGTTGTCGAGGTCAAAGCAGCGCGAGCCGCCGACCTCTGACGCCACGTCCCGTAGCGCATAGCAGCTCATTGTGGCAGAAGTGCCTCTCCGCCACCCCACGACAGCGAGCTAAGGATGCAAAATGGCGTCGTGGGCACCCTTCTTCTTCTACTTGCCACCGCTGGACTTGCGGGCTTGGACGACGGGGCCCGAAGCGGGGGAGGCCGGCAGCAAGGGAGGCCGGAGCGGGGGTGGCTAGCAACGGGAGAGGGCAAGCGGCGTACTGCTGGGGCAGAGGGCAGCGCCGTCCACTTGGAGTAGAGGGGCGGCGCGACGGAGGGAGTATGGCCAGTGACGGGGTGGCGTCTGGCTAGACCGGAGGCGGCGCGACGGGTGGTGGGCAGCAGCGCCACGGGGTAGTGAAGGGGACGGATCCGGTTGGGGGGCGAAGGAGGTGAGATGGCGGCCGATTGGGGGCGATGGAGCAAGTCGGCCACCGGTTGGCGGAGTGACGGGGACAGTAGAGAGCGCAGATCTGGTTGGCCCGAGCGGGGCGTGGCGGCGAGACGGGGCCAGTGTTGGGGGCGGCGGTGTCCGGCTGGAGGGGAGGCACGACGGGGGCGTGGGGGCGGCAGCAGCGGCGTCTAGTCGGGGCCGACGGAGGCGTCGCGCGCGACGGGGGCGAGGAGGAGGATCGGGAGGGGCCGAGGGGGAGGTAGTTGATGAGTTTGTTAGAGGTAAATGGGGACTTTGTGCAACTCGGAATGGATGAGCAAAAAATGTGGACTGTGGTGTTGTAGATAAGATTACTTTGTTAGAGGGTTGTTAGACGGATAAAAAGAGTAATCAAAAGTGTGACACCATCAACTCAAATATTATAGAATGGTATAGATTGAATCAGTTTTTCTTTCTTCAGCCATTCACCAAGGCACATCTAAAGATCTGAAATGAACTTGTGCAACCAACCTCCTTGCTCAAATTTGTTCAAAGGTGATACAGCCATACAGATACAGGTATAATAAGAAGTGAATTATCTATCCATGGATCATTAAACAAGTAAGCAACTGACGTCCGCCTTTTCAGACTGTTGACCAAAATTAAATATCACAATTAGCACAGGAACAGATTACCAGTTTAGCCTCTCTAAGTTGATTCTACAACTCCATCACATAGAAGATCAAATTTTCTTCCCAAAAGAGAACATAAAGATCAATTTTGCCGATATAAATTGCATGCGACCAATTTGCAAGAACATGGGATAAATTGACTCCAAATCTCCCATTACAAGAGCAGACTGCAACAGCTCGCTGGTTTATTTATTCCCCAATCAAAACACCTAGGAATTACGAAAGGAAAGCATACATGGATGCCTACCTCGAGGGGAACCGCTACTCCTTGAGCTGCTTGAGGTCGGCCTTGAGCTGCTGCATCTTGAGCCCCGTGGAACGGCGGAGCGCGTCAGCGTCGGCCGGTGGGACCCGCGCGAGCAGTGCGTCGAAGGCGCCGAGGGTGGCGAGAACTGCAGCGCGCCCTCCAAATCGCCAATCCCCGGTAGTGGTTCGGCCGGGCTGCAAAACTAACAAAATCCTCATCACAAAATCAAATCTTTTGGCAGAATGACAAGATAATGCATCGGGGCCGGGGGAAGCGAGCGATTCTTCACCTGAGGCGATCCTGGACGGCGTTGCAGGCGTAGTCGAGGACGCGGACGACGGTGCCGCCGCGGATGGCGCGGCCCCTGACGAGGTGGTTCATGGCGGCACCGAGCACGCCCGGCTGCTATATATTAACAATAGCAGGGCAGTACATTGTTGGTGCTGGGGGTTCAGAGGACTCCAAACAGCTTGATAACGTGGAGCAGAAGATAGCACGGAAGTATGGGACCAATATTCCACGGCGGACCCCCGTATAAAGCAAATATCATCTGGGTGAGTGGATTACAGGAGATCCGCCAAGCTATTAGGCCCTGTTTGGTTTAGCTTCAGCTGGGGCTTTTCCCTTCCAACAGCTGAAGCTAAACCAAACACCCGGCTTTCTCCCCGGCTGTGCGCAATGGAGCTTCGGGCGTGTAGTGCAAAAATGGACCACTGCGGGAAGCCGGCCGGGAGCAGCTTCCCGCAGTGGTCGCTAACCTTTTCCACGCGCTACCCCTCCCGCGCGGCCACTGCTCCTCCGCAGCAGGCCTCCTCCTCGAGCGCCCTCCACCGCAGCAGGCCTCCTCGTCGAGCGCCCTCCACCGCCGCAGCCCTCCCCGTCTTCCCCATTTTCATTCGCGCCGAGCACCAACGGCTCGACCGCCATGCGTGCCCTCGCCGGCTTCGTTCGTGCCGAGCAACCGGAGCCGCCGAGCACCAGATCCGCGCCCAGCACCGACGCCTTCGTCCGCGCCGAGAACCGACGCCTCCAGCACCGGATCCGCGGCTTCCCCGCATTCCCCATCGTCCGCACGCCTATCATCTCTCCCTTTCCCATCTCCCGCACCAGAGCGCCCAAGCAACCGCGCCGCCGCCACCGCAATTGACCATGCCGGAGCGCCACCGGCCAATTCCTTCGCACCGGAGCTCCGCAGCAACCCCAGGAGGTCTACCGCCCCGGCAATTCAGAAGCTCCACCGCCGCACCGCCCGACTCCCTCTTTCCCCTTCAACTTCGGCCGACGAGGGCGCCGACACCGCATCCTCCCTCCACGGCCAGCTCCACTCCAAATCCTCGCTGGTGAGCCTCCCCTCTACTCCCTCTCCCTTTCCCCTCGGTTGATTGCGCGATCCCGCAGCCCGAGCTCTCTACCCACGCACCACCGCCGCCGCCTCCCACTGCGCTCGCCGTTGGCCGCCGTTACGGCACCGCCGGACCCCGACGACGACGGGGATTGGTTCCTGCCGCCCCCGCTGTTCCATTTTGCCACCACCGTCCTCGCCCCCTTGCTCCAACGCCGGCGACCACCCCCTGGCCGAAGCCACCATGGCTCCCCTGTTTTCCCCTTTGTTTCTTATCTTACTAGATAGTACATGAGGCGTATTCTGTGACTCTAATTATACCCTTACACCAAACAACGTCCACATCCAAAGTCCAAACAGAATATAGTTGACAATTCATCATCTACAAGGTTATTTGAGGAGCTATTCCTGAACTCTCAATCTTATTGACTTGCTTTCATATGCCTTCAGATATTTCCTATTTTAATATTGGACATTTTCGTATAGAATCAAAATTTCCTTGTAGGTAAAGGTTGTATCCTTACCTGCTTAGGTAACTTGATATATACGCTAGGATTTGGAAGGCTAATAATTTTATTAGCATGGAAGTTAATGTAGGCAGGATAAAAGGGGAATGTTATTGTTCCTCCATGCTCCAAGCATTAGTTAAGGAACCTGATTATCCTGTAGTATCTAATCTTGGTACATTTTTAATGAACTGTTGGGGGCCTTTTCTGTTACTTCTTTTTGGTGCAATAGTCTATTAATTTTGTGTTCTAATCTTTATACTCTATATGTATGCTTTCCCTACAGGTATGAAGGACAACGTGACACGCTGTACAACCAAACATATAATCTTGACCAAGTTGCTTTTGCATCAGAGGGAATTAAAGATGCTCAACAGACTGTATGTTGCCCTAGTTTCCTCTCAAGTTCGTGATGGATTCAGATCCTGGCCCCCAAACTTATGTTTAAAGTGTTTATCATTGAGCAGATGACTGCAATGAAGTCTGCTAATAAAGAGCTGAAAGGGATGATGAAAACTGTCAAGCTTGAAGATATAGATGTATGGAGTGTCCTTTTGTTTACCATATTCTTTATGTCTTCAACATTTTAAGCTTATATATGTTTTCATTTGGTTGCTTATTTTCCTGTTTACTTTTGTTTTCAATTGCATCTGAGTGTATAACCTATTTTTCTAATCTGTAGAGCATGCAAGATGAGATGATGGATCTTATGGACGTGAGCAATGAAATACAAGAAACTCTTGGTAGAAGCTACAACGTCCCAAATGACATCGATGAGGAAGAACTTATGGGGGGTATGACTCTTATTTGGTTGTTGGTTATTCCTAGATAACTGAAATGCCACATATAATGCCTTAAAGTTACCGACTGAACTAATTTTCCTTATAGTGGTAACCAGCCGTTCCAACTTAAATTTATATTTGAATTTAAGCCAGCAAATACTCTGGTTTATATCAGTCCATATGTCCAGGATTTTCTCCAAATGTTTCTTGACAGTTTGTTTGTGGTTTTGCGTTTTGTGTGTGTTCATTTACTAAATGCCTATGAAGACAATATAGTTCTCTGTTTGCTGTTCTAATTTTTGTATGTTCAAAAATGCAGAGCTTGATGCTTTGGAAGCTGATATGGACTTTGAATCAAATTCAGTCCCATCTTACCTTCAACCAGACAAGGAGACAGATCTAGACTCTGAGCTTAATTTACCCGCTGCACCGAGTGGTCATGCAGCAGCACCACCAAACCGGCCGCAGGTATGTCAGTTGCGAGAATGTTTCTAATTTTTGTGCTACTTTGATTCTGATACTGCTATCCCTAGGAAGAAATTAATGGCTCAATGTCATTTCCCATGCAATCACTGTGTCTGAAGCTGTAAATGGTTTTCTTAATCTTCTCTCGTGGTCTAATTTCACAGGCTAAATACTCGAGATCCTTATGAATGTATTTCTTAGCTCTGAGTTCAGTACTTATTGCAGAACTTGGTAGCTGGTAGGACATCATGCATACCTATGTTTTTGTGATGAACAGTTGATCATATTCTAGCTCGATCTTAATAGTAAACCCATCGAAGGGGAACATGCAGAACTTTTTCATGCCAAGTATGTGTTATATGATGGATTTGATCCTGAACTTTGGAACAAAGTTACTCTGTTCAGCATCTCTGGCCTATTAGTTTGTCCCCACTATCATGACAGATCAGAATAATTTATGGAAATTGCATACAGGTTTTCATTTTTCAGCCTAATAACCCTTTCAATCTCTTGCAGGGATCGGCTAAAAATTTGCCAGCCTCATGTGCCTCGAAGCGATCACCTGAACTGGTCAGTTTTATTATCTTAGCTAGGATTGAAGGGAACACTCCTCTCATAGCATGTAGACTAACATAAAGGGAACACTCCTCTCATACTGACATGCCTGTTACACATCACCAACACACTTGCTTTCAAATGTCCCAAGCAAACTGTCGTCTGTTGTTAGGAAATTAGATCTTGTGCTAGTTGTAGAACTTCAGAGATGATATACTATACATTGAGATTCTTGCTGTACTACTTCGATCTGGTGTACCGAATCTTGTAATATATGTACACGTACCATTCTTACTGAAGAAAATGATGTTTAACTGACGAGAGTAAATATTAACTGAGTGTTGTATCTTAGACGGCATGATTTTTTAAATTTTTTATTCGGAAGGTGGAGTGAGTTTCTTTCTTCTGCTTCTCCTATAGACATGGTGATCCTTGTGGACAACTTGACATGGCATATCTCTTTGTCTTTTCCTTATCTGTAAGACCATTCTGTACTGGCCATCATCTCTTCTAAAGTCTAAATGCCATGACAATGGTTTCCCGTTAATGTCTTCGTCCTGTTACCCTTGTTCTGACCATCATATTTTGCTTGTTGGTACATGCCTGCAATTCAGGGTTCGTTGCTGTTTTTCTCTTGCAAGATCATGTTTCTGATCTCTGCGTTGTGCTGCTTTTACATATCTGATTTTTCTTATTTTTCTGAATTTTTCTTATTTTTATGAATTTTTCCTGATTTTTCTGAATTTTTCCTGATTTTTCTTCTGATTTTTTCTGATTTTTATGAATTTTTCCTAAATTTTTCCTGATTTTTCTTATTTTTCTGAATTTTTATAAATTTTTTCTTATTTTTCTGAATTTTGCTGATTTTTTTCACTCTTTTTTTTTGGGAATTTTAATTATTTTTTTTGAATTTTCCTGATTTTTTTTAATTTTACTGATTTTTTTAATTTTTCTGAATTTTTCTTATTTTTCCAGATTTTTTACTATTTTAAATGATTTTTTATTCACATAATTATATAATACACACTCTCACAACTCAAGGGGCATTTCAGACATTTCCTCATCTAACAGCCAACAGCCACAGCCGAACCAAACACGGACAGCCGAATCCTCACGTGCCAACAGCCACAGCCGCCTATTCCATACAGCCAGCCAACAGCCGCTTTTCCAACAGCCACAGCCCAACCAAACACGCCGTAAGACTATTACCTTGAATGAATTGGCAACTCCACAAAGATTTCCACTCTCTTAGTACCCGACATGTCTTTCCTTGTTTTATAAGGGCACCAGCGTATCTATACCTTCCCCAATCACCATCAGAAGCTATTGTCCTTAACAATGCAACAAGTTGTGTTAGACTACGTGGTCTACCTTTCTTCATCCTTCAAAGATAAGTCACATTATTGTTATTTCAATGCATCACAAAATGAGCCAAATGAAAGAATTAAGGACTGACTTCCTACTTGACTTTCTACTTGCAGGTAATTTGCATTTCTTGTACCATCAGAAGGACCTTATGACAAGCAACAACTCAAGTGTGCCTTCTGAGGAGTTAAGTTCAGATATAGTGTATCAACTATTCAACTGTGACTGGCTCCTTGGAGAAGCTGATACTTTGCAGGGAGAAATTTTATGTGTTCCTGATATTTCCCTTTCCTTGAAAAGAGAGAGACCAGCAACGAAGTAGTCGAAGCTTCAAGTGAGATGTTCTTCCCATCAACGACAAATAATTTCCAGCTCTGACTATCTCTCCTTTTTCCAACAACATTCTGATGATACTATTTAACATACGAGAGTCAGGGGCACAACCACTCTTCTCCATTGATGAATAGATATTGTCAGCTTCTTCCACTGATCCTTCTTTTATAAGATTTTTCATCATTACGTCGTAAGTAACAACATCAGGAACCAACCCATTGGCTGATATTTTAGCAAACAAATCCTTAGCTTCTTCTCTTCTTCCAACCTTGTACAATACACTAATCATGATATTGTAAATTTTAATATCAAGTTTCACATTCATTGCACGTAATTTCTGGAATAGCATGATTGTTTCGCCAGCGCAATTATTTCTGGAGAGTCCACTAAGAACTTTAGCATATGTATCAATGCATACTCTTACTCCAGATTCAACCATCTCATGGAACTTTTCCTTTGCAGCAACAGTTCGCCCAGCCTGAAATAACCCACCCAGTAAGGTGTTATAAGTCAAAGTTGTAGGTCTAACTCCCTTGCGCAACATTTCTTTGAATAGAATCAATCCATCGTCGACCCTTCCATTCTTACAATAACCATTAATAAGTGTATTATATGTAACAGTATTAGGCTCAACGCCAAATGATACCATAGCATCAAGTACTCTGCATGCTTTCTCCATCTTGCCAAGTAAGCAATATCCATCGATCAGTGAAGTAAATGTAATAACATCAGGCATCTCGCCCATGTGTACCATCAAGTCAAGGATATCTTGTGCTTCCATTACCCTTCCTTCTGTGCATAGGTTGTTTACTATTGAATTGAAGAACACAACGTCAGGGCGACAAAAACCTTTGTTCATCATTTCAGTAACCAAATCCTTCGCTTTCACCAAATTGCCATGTGTACAGTAACCCTGAATTAGGGAGCGATAAACACCTGTGTTTGGTCGTACTCCCATATCAATCATGTCATTAAATTTGTCCATAGCATTGTCCAACCTACCAGTTTTGCAAAATGCATCTATTACGGTTGAATAGGTGACTACATCTGGACTCGCTCCATGTGTCCACATTTCTTTAAATATAAGAACAGCCTCATCCATCATTCCGGATTTAGCATACGCGTTAATTAATATGTTGAAAACTTGACAGTCAGGTACAATACTGTGCCTTGCCATTGAATTAAAGAGATTAATCATATCAACTAAGCGTCCTTCAGTGGCATACCCGTTAAGCAGAATACCATATGAGACGACATTAGGTTTCAGGCCCTTCAGAGCCATGGAATCAAACATTTCTGCAGCCTCCTTGCTTCTTCCATGCTTGCAAAGGTAGTCCATGAACACGCTGTAAACATGCACATCTGGTATAATACCCCGACTTGTCATTTCTTTCAACACCCTAACCGCCCCCTTCCAATGGCCCGAAGAAGAATATCCATTGATGAGGCAATTATAGGTCACCACATTAGGCGAAACCCCCCACTGCACCATTTCATGGAAGAGATCACATGCCTTGCCTACTTGGCCTTCCTTAAAGAAGCCGTAGATGACCGTGCTATACGCCACCACGTTGGGGGTGACAGCCCAGGTCGGGCATCCTGTGAAGCAGCACGTCCGCGGCCTCGTCTGTCCGCTTCGCGCAACAGAGACCCCTCAGGAGGGTGCCGAAGACGACGACGTCCGTCCCTAGGCCCGTTCTCATGAGACGGCCGAAGAAGGCGAGCGCCAGGTCCGGGCGGCGAGCGCGGCAGCAACAGTCCATGAGGATCCCGTAGGTGCAGCCCGTGGGCGGCGCCACCGGCGGGGACAGGCGGCTGAAGAGGGCGACGGCGAGGGCGGTGCCGTCTCTGTAGGCGGCGGAGGGCGGCGCGCGGGCGAGGGCGGCAAGGAAGCCGTTCAGGGCGCGCTCGGGGACCGGAGTGGCATGGCGCTGCAATTCGTCGAACAGGTGGTGCGCGTCCTCCTGGCTGAGCGTCCCGGAGCGCGCGAGATCCGTGGCGGCGGCGAATGCGACGTGGGGCTCCCAGCGGCGTGATGGCGGTGAGGTGGAGGAGGAGGAGTGGCGGAGGCGGAGGGGGAGGCGGAGGGGGAGGCGGAGGGGGGACATTAGCGTGGTGGAGTAGATCCGTTCCGGGACGGTAGTAGAGCTAGAAAAGCTTGAAGTCCAGTTCCTGCAACTGTTCCAATTGGGGCTTGACGTTAGAGTATTATTAGGGTATGTACGATGCTACAGTCTGATTTTTTTATCTCTTTGTGTAATTTAGAATCTGTCAGGACCCTGAACTCAGAGCCAACTCCCACTGCGATAGATGGTCCGAATACTCGATGTAAAGACCCTCTAATGGGCTCTATATTATCACGAGATCTTATAAACTCGTGTATTATTTAAAATGAAGTTTGCCATTACATGCATATCGGTAGTTCGCGCATCGAATATCAAAATGCTAAATACTTTGCACCGGGTCAGTCTCAAAACCTATCAATCGCGGCATGTTTTTCTTCATGCAATGGTTCTCAAACATCTAGAAGCATAGCTCCTGGCATAACCAGACGAATGTACAAATGTTGAACAAAGGGTGTGATACCGATTGGAGTTAAATTTTGCTCAAACCCTCCTCTAGCTATTCACCTTAAGAGATAATTTTTAGTTCTAAGGAAGTTAAGCTAAATTACGAACATTGGAAGAGTTGCCGATGTCCTAAGGGGCCTGTACAAGTTTTTCAAACTTTGAGAAAAATCTTTTGAACCGGAGTTTCTTTGGTTTTAAACTACAAATAAACCCAAATAAGAAGAAAAAAAACTCCAAACCACGTCTTTCTTCCTCGTACTGGGCCACTGGCCCAGTTCTTTCCTCGCCGCAATGGGCCTTGGCCCATCTTCTTCCCCAGCATCTCACGCCGCGCTCCCTTCTTCCTCAAGACGCCGCTGCGCCGAGTCCTCCGCCCGCGGGACCCGCTCGCAGAGCGCTCCTGCCGCATGGCCGGGTACGCGTTGCACGGCAGCGATGCCGGCGACTCCTCCTCCTCTCTCCGCCCTGGGGTACAAAAGGGGCTCCTCGGGCGCGCCGGCCCGCTTCTTTTCTTCCCCATCAGCACACCACCGCCCACCTCGCCGCCCCGCCGTGCCTTCCTCGCCATCGCGCCGCCACCGACCTCGGCTGCCTCTGCTCTCTAGGACACGCCGCTTCCGACGACATCACCCTGTCGCCTCCATCCCCAACTCCTGCGCCAACGGACCTCACTGGAGCTCCCCTCCATCGACACCGGCTGCTCCGCCCATTGGTCATCCCCACCGAGCTCGAGCTCCTCCCCGGCCGAGAGCTCCCGCCGTTTCAAGCAGCGCCACCAAAGTCCGCTTGGCTCCACTGCCCAAGCGCCGCCGAGCTCGCTGCCGCCGTCAACACCAGCCCCGAGGCCGAGGCTCGCCGCTGCCATGGCCCTTGGCCCAATCACCGTCGCCGCCGGGTTCTCCACCTTCTCTCGGGTATGCCGCCACCGACGACGTCGCCGACTCAACCGCGAACTGCCGCCACCATTCTAGGTCTCGCCGCGCCGTTGGCCTTCTCCACCGTGAAGAGCACCGCCATCGAGCCCATCGGAGCAACGTCGCCGTCGACCTCGTCTTTCACGCCGGACCGCCGCCACAGACGGGCTGCCCACCTTCTTTCCCAGCTCTTTGCCGCCGCAAGCGACGCCGCTCCCGACGTCCTCGCCGCCTCCGGTGTCAATCCCGAGCCAAGTCGCCGCCGTCTCCTCCCCCGGCAAGCTCCCCACCGCCGCGTTCCTTCCCCTCTCGGTGAGCCCCCTTTCCCATGCTCCTCTTGGCAGCATACCCTTGGCCGATTAACGGTTAGTAGTTAGACTAGCTATTAGCAGTTAGGTTAGTCGGTTAGCAGTAAAGGAATTGGTTGAAGTTAATTAATATGTTGTTTGCTAAATGGCCAAAGTACTCGATCAATTTTTGTATGTAATCATCCTATATACACATGAGGATCTTTTTTTATAAATATTATTGTTAAAATCAATAATTTGATATCTATATCTCTGATTTCAGAAATTTCAAAAGTAACACCCTGTTGGACGACAGGGCGCTTATCATTTACCCGTAGGACAACAAGCCACTCTCTTCCCATGGGCGAGCGATAGCCCACCGAAATCGCACCGAAAAGCGCGAAAAGACACCTGTCATCCGACGGTTGGACGACAGGGGCCTTGTCGTCCGACCGTCAGATGACAAGTATGGACATCGGGCCCCGCCCGGTGTTTTCCCTCTTTTCCGTGCGCTTTCGGTGAAATATCGTCCTACGGTTAAACGATAAGCACCCTATCGTCCAAGGGTCGAATGACAGGGTGTTACTTTCGAAATTTCTGAAATGAGAGATATAGATATCGAATTATTGATTTTAAAAATAATATTTATAAAAAAACTCCTACACATGAGTATGACTTCTGGATAGCATTTCAATTTGTGGAACAAAGCACCATATGGGGAATTAATGTAACAAGTAATGGTTATGCCGTCTAGATGAACACATGCTAATACTTAAGGTGCTGATGATCAAGATTAGTAGCTCATGATTAGTTCTAGTTAGTTCTTTTGGCTAAAGCTATCCCAGGAGAAAGCATCCTCAATACTTCGACGAGTATATGACGTTTAAATATCCGCTAATCCAAAGTCTAAGCTAATATCCCTTGGTCCGAGTACAAGTTGGAAAAGATATCTGATTAACATATGCTAATCATAAGCTAGTTAGTACAGGTTAATCAGTGGCCAACACAACCAATACGCTCTCTACAGGTGTGTCGAATTAAGGCAGGCTTTAAAAGGATTAAGTTACACAGTAACTAATACAATATACTTCAGATAAGGCACGTTTAATCCATACCTAAGCACCCAGGCTAATAATGCTAAGGCAAGCTGGTGAATCATTGATATACTTGATACACTGTGGAAGCACTATTAGTTTCTAACTAGATGTTTAGTAGTGAACGATTAAGTGCATCCTTCACTGATATAAAGTGTAGTGGTAATCCTTCCTGGCAACTAGGCATCCCCTTTCTCCCCTTGCTACAGTGCAAAGAGGGCGACCCGGAGGCGTTTCCGAGGGGTGCCTCCCCCCCCCGCCGGCGTGTCCGCCGGTCCGCCCCGGCTCCGATGGCCTTTCCGGCTCTTTCGGAGTTGCGGCGGACGGCGGCCCCTCGCTGGCGGGTGGGGATCTGGTCCTTGTAGTCTAGGTTTTGTTCCCATGTCGAAGATGGCGAGGCAGGGGCGTTGTCTTCATCGGGCTTTTGTCCTCCCGGCTTCGTCCCCATTCCGTCGGCGCTGGTTTCGGCTCCGGCGGGAAGCTCGTGGAGGTCCTGTTCCACCGCTGCTCCTCGGGAGGTGGTGGTGGTCTTGTTTCTTCTCCGGTGCTGTTGGTTTGACGCCGGTGGGGTTCGGGTGGCTCCGTTTGTGGTCTGCTCTCCTTCTGGTCCGACGCGACGAGCTGTCCAGCTTAGCGGTGAGGTTCTCCTTCCCTACCTTTTTGGGGGCGTTGCCCGGCCGATGCTCCTTCTTCGTCCATCAAGATCCGCCTCCCGGGGCGGGCGTTTATTGTGGCTTTTCAACGGACCGTGTGTCCTATCGATGTTTGCGCGGGGGAAGCCAAGGCTCGAAGGATGGTTCGTCGTTTCCTCTGGTTTGGAGCAGCGGCAGCAGGCCGGCCTCGCCTCCAGCGGCGTCTTCCGAAGCGGCGAAGAAGACGGCCCTAGGGGCCTTGTTGCTATTTTCTGTTTCTGTAGGGACCTTTGTGCTTGTATTCCTTAACTTTTATCAGAAATGGAATTGAAAATGCCTCTGTGGTGTTTTCTTCAAAAAAAAGTGCAGTGGTAATAATAGGACTCGTTTTGGGATCTCCGATGTCTCACGTGATGACCCCTATGTTATTTCGTTAGTGGCTCCTAGTTAAGTCATAAGGGCAGTTTATTAAATAAATGTCTCACTGATCTAATGGCCTACCGTAAGAACACAAATTAAATACTGTTTAGCCAATTCACTTAGACACTGCTGAACCCCATGCATCAGTTGAATACTAAGTTAATTGGGCATCTCACTTGGTCAGATCAATTTAAATACAATGAGCTAGAATAAGTGAACCTGACATGTATCTATTTACATAGCTGAAACCTCTCGGGCATGATTAAGTGATCTTCAGCTGCTTATCGTATGCTGGTATCAAAGTAAGAAATATAGCCCTTATCCATAGCTTCGTTTAGAGTACCCGTTTGCCCAATTCTAACAAGCAGTTTGTGAGATAATGCCAATATACTCTTGCTGTCCAGAATTGATTAATTTAAACTTAGGCAACCTTAATCCATATAAGTTGTGGTAATTGAATCACAATTATTATACTTCAACCATACATATTGTAGAAATTGAGAAGTTGATCCATAATGTGAATTATAGCATTCTAATATTCCATCTGTGCATGCAATTTGCATATAGACCATAATGAATCTGTAATTTCATCTTAGGAGCATACCACCTTGTTAATATTAAATCACAATTGGCGTCATAAAATGTATGATCTATCTCTTGCATGCTATTACTATGAGAATCCAAATCTTATAAAGATAAGCTAAGATTAATCGACTAAATTTGCATGTTAATCTTGCTTATAGGGTGTTCATATCCATCCTAGTTACCTACCTCGACACTCGAATGCATCCATGCTAATTGCATCCATGCATCTTCATCATGTTCAAATTAGCTCCTTAGGTTTGCTTTTCTCTTTTGGAGGTCATTTGCTTCTTACCGGGGTTTCGGGTATTATTGGATTCTTGCGTATGATCACCATACTTCACCAAGCAATGAGGCAAGTATACAAAAGCTCGCTAAGATTCCCTAATTCGTTTCATGCTATGCTTGTGAATGAGTGAAATGCTCGGTGGTCATGTTTATGATGATGCTATGTATGTGATGGCGAATCACTAGCATGGTAGGCTCAAATGGTTGTTAGATCAGCGGATGATCTTTTAAATGGACAAATAAACTATGAAACCCTAATGGTGAGATGTGAGGGCCGGGGTACTGTCACCTGCATACGGATCGGCAGGTGAACGTGGACCGATACCGCTACCGTAGGACTTTACCCGTCACCCACGGCGGGGTTTGAATTGAGATTGGTGGGAAGTCACGGTCGGCCAACCCTGAACTTACACACTCTCAATCTATCCCTCGCGTTGGGCAAGTTATCGTCGTTCTTGCTTAACCACACCTTCGGTTGAGTCCTGGTTGGAGCAACCATGTATAAATTGTCTTGTTTGACAGAATGTGATGAATATGGATGAATCTTGACTGATTTCCATAACTTGAAAATCTGAGATTTATTGTTTTTAAATCTTAGAATGAATGTTGGTATGAACTTTGATGATATTGTTCATCATTCATGATTATGCCATGTTAAACAACCGATGCTATCCTGGCTGTAGAATTTTTCTTTATCGCTTGCTATGCTGAAATTGAATTGGGATGAGCCTATAAATGTAACTTGCAAGTACGAAAGTACTTATGGAATTCAATTCCGAAACCGTTGCAGGTGAGACTAATAGGAATGAGTTCTACGTTGCTGATTTTGTGAAGAATCGACGCTCTTTTGCAAGTTTGTCCTTCACGGTCGCACGTGTGGGTTACGTGTTTCTCAGGTAGATGGTAGGGCTGCCACCTCAGGGTCTTACTTTTGTGTTCGCTGCTGTTTTTTGAGATTCGAAGTCCTGTATTCAGCCTTCGAATCGTAAGTTATGTGGTATAGAACCCCTCCCGGGGAAAAGGTAACATATGTATCTGTTAAATCCTTCTCAGTAGAGTTTGAACTGTGATATGAAGTTGTTAAATTGTGATCGATCCATATGCAATGCGTGTATGTTTGAAGTATATGGAATCGATCGTAAAGAAGTGACACCCCCTCTTAGTGTTCACTTCGTGGAGTATTTTCGGTTGAGTGACCCGCTAGCTGAGATGCAGTGCCGGCTAGGCAGGGCGCGGACTATCGTATCGGGCTCTCGAGCGACCCACTAGCCTCCGGGCTAGGTTAGGGTGAGGGTACGATGGTCGGGCTCCTCCGGAACTACTTTGCTTAGTGACTCAAGAGAAGCGCCAATTCTTTACCGGACTTTGATTTCATTGTCAACCCCTGATTGTGATAAGTGTATCCTTGCCTGGCTTAACCAATCGTGAGCGCATACGACGTCTGGTGAGCGAATGGTGGATTGGTTAGGTGTCGGACTGTCCAGCAGTGAAGGCATACGACGTTTTAGTGAGCGTATGGGGTGCTGGGCAGTTTTTCGGGTATTCGGATCTCGTATCGCAGCGGGAATTGGTTCTGAGATCGGGGTCCTGACACCCGAAAAACCGCCCAGCACATCATACGCTCACCAGATGTCGTATGACTTCATTGCTGGACGATCCGACACATAACCAATCCATCATATACTTACCAGATGTTGTATGCACAAGGTCGGGGTACGGCGGCAGCCTCGGGAACCGGTGCCGCTTCGTGCTCAAGGTCGTCGACGCGGTGGCCAAGGAGGTCGGCGGCCACCGCGTGGGCGTCCGCCTCCCCCCTTCACCGACTACATGGACTACCACAACTCTGACCCTAGCTCCCTCGCGCTCCACCTCGCAACCAAGCTCAACGACCACGGCGTGCTCCACCTCCACATGGTCGAGCCTAGGATGGCGCGCGTCGATAGTCGACGGTAGGTCCCACACCGGCTGCTGCCATTCAGGGAGGCGTCATTACTACAGAAGACACAATTACAGCCGGTCGAAAATGGCTTTCTCAGCCGATTTCCCATCCGACTGAAGAGAAAAGGCATAGATATTACAAATTATCTCAGCCGGTATTATCTCAGCCGATTATAAAACCGACTGAGATAAAAACTTCTCAGCCGGTTAAACATACAGAACCGAGTGCAAATAGAACTATCTCCGTCGGATTAGATTAATAAACCGACTACGAATACAACTACCTCAGTCGATTAAAAAAAAGGTGGCCCTACTCGCCAGCCTCTCAGCTCCGGTGCCTTCTGGGGCCACTCCCAGAGCAACTTGCGGCGCTCGCCTCGCTCCCGGAGCAGCTCGCCTTCTGGGACCCGCGGTGGCTGCGGTGACTGCGACGGAAGCATGCCACCAGCCCCGCCCAATCCGGGCTGGCCGCCACTGAGCAGGCTAGAACTCGTCCAGAGTAGTGAAGCAGCGCCGACCGGCTGCCCAGGTCCCATCGGGTTCGGCGGCCCCGACGACACCATCTTTGCAGGAAATGAGAGAACTCCGAGCTCCGCACAAACCACTCCAAGATCGAGCGCGCCACCACTCAACTCGCCATCCTCTCAGCCCGGCACTCCCGCAAGATCCACCTAGGGTGCGTTTGGTTGGGTGACTCGGGGTGGATGGGATACGGCGATCCATTTATACGTGGTGAGATGATCCAGTTTTTTGTTTGGTTGGAGGGGTGGGGTGGTCCATTTTTTTGTTTGGTTGGAGGGGTGAGAGTGGGTGGAGTGAACCATTTTTTTGTTTGGTTGGAGGGGTGAGAGTGGATGGAGTGAACCATTTTTTTGTTTGGTTGGAGGGGTGAGATGGAGTGAACCATTTCTTTGTTTGCTCTGGAAAGGAAACGCCAGCGTGCTGTGCGTTCGATTGCAAATACAAAACGCCATGACCTCTGGCGTTTGCATTCGTCGACCAAACGCCGTGCTATTCGCCAGATCAGAAGCATGTTTGCTAGTTTTTTCCCAAAACAGAAAAAAGCCATTGTCTCTGGCGTTTGGCTCTCTACTAAAAACAAAAAAAACAGGGGAGGGGCGGGGCCGCCGGCGGCGGGGAGCAATTGCTCGCCGGTGGGGCTTGCCGGTAAAAATTGGGGGGTCGGGGAGCTACTGGAGGTGGCGGCGATCTCATTTTTGGAGAGAAAGGGGAGGGTTGCCGCGGGGTTTTGGGCTAGCGACGGCAGGTGGCGGCTCGGGTGGAGCTCGCCGGAGAGGGAGAAGGTGACGGCGGACGGCGAGCTCGAAGGGAGGCGGGAACCGAGGCGGCAGCGTCGGGTTGGGGTGGCGCGGCGACAGCCGGGGCGGTTGGAGCGGAGCGGCCAGAGAAGGGTGGCGGGGACGGCGTCAGCCTCGGCGGCGGCGGCGAGGAGCTGCGACCCGGTGCCGGCGCGCGCCGAGTAGGCCGCGGCGCTCGGGGGGTTGCTCGGCCTCGGGATCGTCCGCGGGGGAGTGGGCGAGGCGACCGCGCGGCCGCGCGAGTCGGCCGATTTTCCCGACTCACGCGGTCCCGTATATCGGGCGAATATTCGCCGGAGAGGGCGGCCCGGGTCGGTGCGAGTCGCTCAACCAAACACATTTCTCGGGTGAAATACGGGACGGCCGCAGTCCATCCAGGCGGAGTCCCTCAACCAAACAGACCCCTAAATTGAGCAGGGACAAGCTAGCATCCCCCGAAAAGAACCAAGGATTACAACTTTAGGACACAAGCATGGGATCTAGACCGGCATCTCCTGCACAAATCTACTAAACATCAACCCGCACTGCCCAAAAATCCACTGTAAACCAACACGAACAAGCAGCCAAAGCAAACTTCTCCTCACAAAATCCGCCGCAACTAAGCAACAAGCAGCATCAGATCCACCCAAAAAAGCACACAGACCACAGCACCCGAAACAAGCAGAATTAAGCAACCTGGAGCTCCCCGAACACCTCCTAGATTGCAGCTTCCCACGCCCAAACCCGCAACCTAAGCGAAATTAAGCAGTAGCAGCAGCAGCCATCTCACCCCCAAACCCACCGCGACAAACAAACCGCAACTCCAAGCACGCACTCACCGCCTCAAAGCCAACAGCCACCTCCAGTGCGCAGCTCCAGCCCACCACCCGCCGCTGTGCCCATATGAACCTGTAGGAACCTGGAGGCGGACCACCACGCAGCCGCCGAGGACGACATGTCCGGCGCCGCCGCGAGCTAGATCTGGATCACAAAAGGGATGGGGGAGGGAGAAGATGAGAGGCACATGGCAACAAACCACTCGGCGTCGAGGTCCTCGATGGCGATGGTAACATGGTCACGGCTGTGCACCAGGCTCTCACTGCTGGAACAAGCGAAGAAACGCACGGGTTAGTCAGAGGCATCAGATCTGCCGGGAAGAAGGAAAAGGAGCCCGGGGGAGGGGGGCGATGGCAGGTGATGTCAGCGGCGGCGGGGTCGCCGCAAGGGCCACCGCAGTCACTGTAGAAAAGCGCGCCGGGTCGCTGTAGAAGAGCGCGCCCTCGTCCCAACCCGACATGGCTACGACGGCAGTGGCAAGGAAGGGAATGCGGGCCTGTGGGTGTGGGCGCGTGTGAGGAAGGAGCTAGAAAAGCAGGGCGCAGATCTGGGTGTAGCAAGTAGCAACCACCAGAGGAGAGGGGGATGTGCGGTCGGCAGCTGTTGAGGAGGAGAGGCGCGGCCAAAGCTGGCCACATGGGCCGGCCCGGCACGGCATGGCACGGCCCGCCAATAAAAAGGCCTGGCACGGCCCGGCCCATGTAGGCCCTTTTATAAAAGGGCCGTGCCGGGCCGGCCCGAAGGCCTGGGCTTGCCGATCGGCCTGGCACGCGAGCTAAAAAGGCCGGCCCGGCACGACACGGCTGCGGGTCGGCCCGCGTGGATTTCCGGCCTTCTGGGCCGTTTCGGCCTTCGGGCCTTTTGGGTTTTAAAAATTAAGAAAAAATACATAAAAATTTAAAAATTAAGAAAAAAATACAGAAAAATCTAAAAAATTAAGAAAAAAATACAGAAAAATGTAAAAGAGGCAAAGTGTCATATGGATAAATATTGAGCTTTATTAGTAGCTGCCTCATTAAAACCTTCCAGGTAAACTTCCCTTGGAGATAAACCCTGGTAAGGAAAAAGAGTACAAAGCTACTTGTTCGGAAAAGAAAATTACAAAAGAAAAAGAAAATTACAAAGATTACAACTATTATTCTGATTGTTCATCGTCTAGATAAAGATTTTCGAACGTGCATGACAGATCTGTGTTATCCGCAGTGTGTTGGGCTCTCTGTCTGGCTAGTTCCTCATCTTTCACGGTCATTAGTGTCCTCACCATATCACTTGTGAGACTGGTTCTTCTCTTGTCAAGTATTCTTCCAGCTAGACTGAAAGCAGACTCCGATGATACCGTTGAGACGGGTACCGTTAACACATCTCGTGCTAATATGGAAAGCACCGGATATGTAAGCTTGTGGTCATGCCACCACTGCAATATGTTGAAGTCATCATCAGTCTGTTCCTGATAGCTGATTTTGTCGCTGTTGAGGTACGTCGCTAACTCCCCGCCACCAGTCACTACGCACGGTGCTGTTGTTGTTGTCGAAGAGCTCGAGGAAGAGGAGGAGGAACCAAATATCTTTCCCCACGCTCCTTTCTTCTTTCTAGCCGTTGGTGCTGGTGGAGGCCGTTGCAGCCGAACTCCGGCATACTTTTCATTGTACTTACCGTAAATTTCAGAAAGCTTATGACGAACATTAGTGAAATAAGCAGAATAATCTACATTTACGGCATCACTTAAGAGTGAGAGAACATTAACAAACCCTGTAAGTTTAGCCTTAGGATCCAAAATAAATGCAAATGCATACAACATTAGAATTTCTTTCCAATATTTCAAATATTTGCTTTTCATGGCAACAACAGCATCACGTAACAGCAAATCACTTTCGTATGCTTTCATGTGAGTAGCAATTTCTAAAATATGATGCACCATTAAAGGAGATGTGGGATAATAAACCCTAGACAAAGCAACGGTTGAATCGTAAAGAAGCTCCAAAAAACTTAGCAATACTTCAGCAACATGCCAATCATTAGGGGTGAGTAGGGTTGATCCATCATTGGCAGTAGGGTAATTTGAATTAATAAAGATAGAAAAACTATCTTTATGTGGAATAAGATGCTTAAGCATCATATATGTGGAGTTCCATCTAACAGGCATGTCTAAAGCAAACTTACGAGGACGTACTCCTGTAGCAAGGCAGTACCTCTTGCAGCTTGCAATTCGTGTATTAGAAGCATTCATAAAAGAAATTGCAGTTCGCAAATTGTCAATGTATGCAGTCAATCTCTTTAAAGCACATTTAGCAATAAGATTAATTATATGGCAAGCACAACGTTGATGCAGTAAAAAAGATGCAGCATAAGAGTTAAACAAAGGAGTGAGGATACTCATTGCACTAGTATTTGATGCAGCATTATCCAAAGTTATTGCAAAGATCTTGTTCGTAAGACCAAAATCTTCTACAACTTTAACTATAGAACCAGCAATGTTTTCACCAGTATGTGATACGTCAATTAATTCGAATCCTATGATTCTTTTTTCTAGTTGCCATTTTTCGTTAACATAATGAGCAACCACACTAATGTAGTCTTCCTTAGCCCGACCACTCCAGATATCAGATGTTAAGGAAATAGAAAAAGTGCATGTAGTAAAGTCTTCTTTTATTTTCTGAAGACCAGTTTTGCATAACTTTTTCATATCCCTAGTTGTAGTTTGTCTAGAAACTGGAACGAATCGTATATTCGGAAAAAGCGGGAGACTCACCAAAACTTAATGGTAAATCATTAGCAGCAATTAAACGACAAAGAGCTTCTCGAGCTTTTTCAGGATCATAGTCCCAATGACTTACCGAACCATCGGGGTTGTATTGGAGCTGGGTCTGTCTCGCCGCCATGTCACCCTCCTTCTTCAAGTGGCTCTCGATGTGCCTCTTCAGGTGGCCGGTTCCTTTTCTGGACTCCCCGGTCAGCTCCCTCTTGCATCTTTTGCAGACAGCCTTCCACCTCTGGACACCATCCACCTCATATGGTTCTTGATCGAACTCTTGCCACACACTTGAGGTCTGGCGACGAAACCTTTTTGCACCGGTGGTGGAGCCAGTGGCCGCAGTGCTGGCACTACCGGAATGAGATTCTGTATGAGAAGGGTTTGGTTGCGACTGGGGGATATGAGAAAAACTATTTAGATCGATGTCGGGTATGTCAATCCCGAAATCTTGTGGCCCCAAAATATGGAACTCGTTGGGATCACCCATGAGAAGGTTGGTGAATGAGAGATTGAGAGATGAGATGTGGTGTTTGAGTGTGGGAGATGAGGGGGAGGGCAGCCCCCTATTTATAGCAAAGATTGAAAAAATTCAGACCATTTTACCCCTCCAAAATTCAAATTTCAAATTAAAAGGGCCAAAACAGTGCTAAAAAGGCCAAAAAGTGAAAAATTTCAAAATTTGAAAACGCGGGCCGCCGCGGGCCTTCGTGCCGCCATGGGCCGCCGCGGGCCGGGCCGTGCCGCGTGCCGCGCCGGGCCGCGAATAAAAGGGTCGTGCCGGGCCTGGCCTTAAGGCCTGGCCTCGGGCATCGGCCTTGTTCCGTGGCGGGCCGAAGGCCGGCCCGGCCCTTTTATTCGCGTGCCGTGCCGTGCCCGTGCCGGGCCAAAAATCTGTGCCCGCGGGCCGGCCTTTTAAGCCCGGCCCATATGGCCAGCTTTAGGCACGGCAGTGGTTTAGGCCCTGTTTGGTTGGGCTTCTGGGAGCTTTTTCATTGGGAAAAGCCGAAGTCCAACCAAACACCCGGCTTCCAGGCTGGCTTTTCCTAGTGGAGCTTCTGAGCCTGTGTGTTAAACGGGCTATTGCGGGAAGCCGTCCGGAAGCAGCTTTCCGCAGTAGTCCCGATCTCTCGATCCCCTTCTCCCCCATCTACCCCATCCGACTTCTCCTCAAGTCCTCACCCGTCGGCGCTCCCCTCGTTCCCTTCCCCGGATCCAGCAGCCGCCCGCCCTGCCGCCTCCCGACCAGCAGCTCGACGAGGCTGCCGTCCCCGGCGTCTGTGGCGCCCACCGGTTTTTAAGCCGGGAACTCCCTCGTGATCACTGTACCGGTCCCTGGATCAGTAGCCGATACACACGAGTTAACCTGTATATCATTGTCATACATGCGTAAACAATTATAAAGACCGTTAAGGTCGATAATCTGATACCTGTAGCCCAACGGCTATAAACTTGCAGCGGAAATCCAGCGGAGATGTGGCCCATCAGTATGCCATACCCGACAGGCAACTGACTGGGGTTACGCCCTAGCTTTCGCGATCATAAGCCTATCCTCGGATATTGCTGTCTTCTTCATCTGGCCAAATCAACAAGCAAGGTGAGTATATGGAATGTACTCGCAAGCTATTCCCACAGGAGGAAATATACGGCAATATTTCATGCAGGGTATAGATCAAGGGATAGCTCTAACCTAAGTTGCAAGTTGTGCGGAAATGTAAGTTTGTATTCGAAATACAGAATAATAGATTCAAGAGCATTTTCGAAATCAAAATTCGTCTCTGTCGAGACAGCATTTGGTGCTGGACAATCCAGCAAAACAGTCGTTAATTTGAGGCCGGTAGCTCCATCTACCGCCTCGAACAATCATTACCACCTACCCGCGCTACCGTCTCGCGGCCCGGGCTAGGTTTCCTCTTCTGCAGTTCCTCGCTACCCGACCGTAGCTTAAACTGCTCACTGTGGACACATCATGCCCACGTCCTTAATCCCATTTCCCAGCTTTCACAAACAAAACTCAGTCTAACCAGTGTGTGGCCTTACCAGTTCATGTCCATGACCGAGGACGCGGCTATTCGAATAGTTTTTAACACTCTGCAGAGGTTGTACGGCTTTACCCACAAGATGTAGTTCGCCCTGGGTATACTATGCATCGTATACTGACAGGACTAGTACAACGAAACCTTTCGCCCGTGTTCACACTAGAGCCGGACCCGCTAGGTGGGTAACCCAACTTTGGCAACCCGGACGTCAAAATGGGACTCTCCACCTTTGTGTCGGACCATATTTTCACGTACTCGTGGAACCCTACAGGGAGCTTTACCCCCACGCAAACATGGAACTCACCGAGAGTTTTACCCCCATTCTGCCGTGAGACTCGCTGAGAGCTTTCCCTCCACGCAGTTTCGTGAAGATCCTCTAGGGATCCCAGATCCAACTAGCACTTCACCCTAACTTCCCACGGTTCCGAGCTCCAGCATTAGACGAGGTACCGAGTCAAGTCCTTCCCATAAAGGACATGTGGACGTACGGTAGGGGAACTGATTTAGCGGCACTTAGGTTCGGTCCTTAACTGATTCGAGCAAGACTCCATGTCCAACCGGCCACCCTGCCATCCCAGGCATCAGGTCGCAACCGGCTCTCTACCCTTTTCCTGTTTCAAGTAGCGACCGGCTACTCTACCACCTCCAAACACCCTTAACATTCTTGCCCGAATCCAAATCCTCCATCATCTCATTCAGGTTTTAACAAACATTCCTTTTTAAATGGCACCTCGGCATGCATTTG
Organism: Stipa capillata; assembly: GCA_019208055.1. NCBI lineage: Eukaryota > Viridiplantae > Streptophyta > Magnoliopsida > Poales > Poaceae > Stipa > Stipa capillata. The sequence continues at coordinate 314,993 of JAGXJF010002189.1, forward strand.
CAAACCGAGGGTTTTGATCCCCCAAACCCATCGTATCGATAAAACTTAGTTTTTACTACAGCAGGGCTAAGCGGGGCTATCGCCTATACTCCTAATTAGTTTATCGGTCGAATGATAACCGACTAAATAATCCTAGGGATACAAGGAATGGATTTCAAGACCTACTTCACATGCAATTACTCGGCATAACTACGCTAGCATAAAGTAACATTGATATCAACATAGCATGCAGGTTTGCAGACAAAATACTTAATGTTCACAAGTATGGGATTCAACATGGTCAAAGTGGGAATGCTTGCCTGGCAGGTATTGGCCTGAGTTCGAACTTGAGCTTGATTCGACAACTATCTGGATTCCTTCGCGCAACAATTCCTAACGTCGGGATCTACACGTTTAAAGAATGGCGAATAAATCAACAGGGCAAAGAAGAACCAAGAGCATCAAATGCAGAACCCGAATAATCAATTCATGCAATCACAACGCGTCAGATTAGCTGTTGTGATTTTATGGGGTTTTAGAATAATTGAGTCGTGTGCTTTAGGTCATACCGTTAAAAATATATACAACTACCTTGGGTTTCTGTCGTGTTAGGGTTTTTAAGGTTTTTGGAAGATCATTACATACACATGTCGTCAGGGTTTTGGTGAAGGTCTGGTCGAACTTGGGTTTAGGGTTTCGGACATGGAATCGTCGTTCCATTCAGGAGGGGTTGTTAATTTATGCGTGGTAGAGGTGGTGAGGTGCAGGTGTCGTTGGGTTCGTCTCGTTATTATAGGTTACTAGGCCTAGGTTATGAGAAGAAATCTTTGAACGAGTGGTTTGCATAAAATGACGGCATGATCGGTACGGCTTAAGCTCCTTTTTAATTCAAGACAAGAGCTCATGCCCCATTACGTCATCGGATCCTATTCAATGGTTGATATATTGGACAATAAGGAAAAATATTCTGATTGCACTTAACTAACATCTACCGCATATATACTCTTACTAAGAAAAGAAAGAAAATTAGTCAAACCTAATCCATACTGTTAATGCTATAAAACAATTTCAAATTTCAAAACTTTGTATAGATCAAGGTTTGAATATTTTATGGTGGTCCCGGAACCGGAAAGGGTTCTGGAATTAGCTCAGTACCCTAAACGCGCTTCCGACCGATTAATTGCTCTTTCACTGGTCGGAAACGGACTGGAGTCAAAGCGTGATCAAAGACCGGCTACGGAAACTAATATACAGACAACTTAAATGCGCTTTTAGTCGACTCAACATCAATCAACAGCATATGCAGCATGAACTAGTACTAGTGTTTAGCATACTGGTTGAAGACTGATCGAAAATTAGCTACTATACTTAAATAATCGATTATCTAATCCTAGTGAAGTTGGGTGGCATGACAGGAACTAATCAGTTAAAGTTCAAAAGCTAGCGCTAGGTTTCATCGCTACAGCTAACTGATCAACTAACTACCTAGTTAGCACTTAATTAGCTCATTGCCAGGTGGGTTACCTTAACCGATTCCTGCTTATTTATTGAACTTGGTTAGCTACCACCGAGTAAGCAGTGCAGATAGGGATGTTGCCGAAGGAAAAAAAAGAATAGGGGAGAAGGGATAGGCGCCGGCGACGGCAGGGGAAGAGGGCCGGCGGAATCTCTACCGGCGGCGGGCTGAGAAGAGGACCGAGGCAAAGGGGAGCTGCGGCGGCTTGGGGGCTCCTCCGACCGCAAGCGGTGGCGGCGCTTGAGGTAGGCGGCGGCTTGGTGCGGCAGCGGGTCGCCGGATCTGCGGTCGTGGAGGCGGGGGCCAAAACCGGTGGCTTCTGGAGTAAGGCGACGACGGCTGCTGGAGCGGCGAGTCTTGGCGGCGGCGGGACTTGCGGGGCAGTCGGGGCGGACGGAGGGGAGCACCGGCGGCAGAGGGGGCGGGGTCAAGAGCGGCGGCGGCTCGCCCGAAGCAAAGGGACGGCGGGGCGCTGAGGCTGAGGCGAATCAGGCAGGGAGTTGCGGCGGATCCGGCGGGGCTCGGTGTGTTTGCCGGCGGGGAGAGCTTGGGGAAAAGAGAAAAGGGATGGAGAAGAAGCTTGGCTGCTCGATCTGGGGAAGCTCGGTTGTAGCAGGGGAAGGATGGGGAGCAGCTATGTTGAAATGGCCGGGGAAAAGGAGCTTGAAAACTTGGAACTCGGGTTGAGGCTTGGGAGAAGATGGGAAGCTGGGCCTGCTCGCTTTGTAGCTGCTCAGGGACAACAGAAGAAAGACACGGGAAGCAAGGTGATGCGGTGGACGACGAGTCCCACGGCGGGTCTTGCGCGGCCGGAGTTGGCGTGGCCGGGTCTTCCGTCGATTAGCTGGCGTGGAGTTCCCGGAGCAGAGCACACGTGTGCTTGGGCATGGAGGGAGAACGTGAAATGTGGTGAGAGAGGGCAGGAGGTAGAAGAAGAGATGGGGAAAAGGTTGGTCGCAGCAGCGGGTCTTACGGTGGCAGCTACAAGAAAAGGTTGGCCCAGTCTCTGTTGACGAAGAAATGATGGTTCATTGCAGAGATGAGGTGGCTGGTGCATTTTGCTGTGAAGCCAGCACATCGCGGAAAGGAGCAACAGATAGAAGAGTAGATATTTTCCTTGGAGCGATAGATCGTGCGCGAGGAAAAACTTGTTTGGGAGACAACGGACTCTTACAAAAAGAATGGATAAGTAATGATGAGGTTCTACAACAAGCTTAGTATATGTATATATATATATATATATATATACTTATATTTTTATGTTTAGGTTAGTGGGGAATTGGCATGGCAGGAGAGAATTTATGTTACACAGGGAAATTAGGTATCGTGCTTGTACCAACTGGGCGGCGTGGCTAGGAGCTACAGTGATTTGTTTAGCAAAATTCCAAAGGGAGTGAGTCAACCGAGAATGGCAATGCCAGCTTGATGAGATGTGAGAGCATGGCACAATGTGCGTGCTGTTGAGGAATAGGGGAGGTGACTTTTCCTTGCAAGCCATTGGGCTCCGTGCACGGTCAACATGCACCGAGCAAATTAAGCACCGAGTTTCAGACTTGTGATTGCGCGGCCTGGATGCACAGGGCTGCAGCGGGGTTAGTGTATATGTATATTTTCTAGGAGAGAGAAAAGGTGGTGAAGGATCAAATGGATGCGTGCAAGGATGTGTTAGGGCTTCAGGGTGTATGTGCCCATATACACTTGAGAAACTTAAGTATATATTTTACGTGGGATTGATACAGAGTTGAACGATGTTTAAGAGGAGTTAGTTTTCAATAAGAAGAGAGCGAATCAAGAGCTTGGAATTAGGGTTTCGGAGCGCGGCAGGGCGACGTGTGTTATGGAATCTCTTGGAAACCTTTCATCTCGACTCGAGACCATTTGACGGCAAGGTGCCGCGGTTGCAGATGTCCCGTTGCACGGTTTTGTCACGCTAGGGTTTAAGGAGGAGGTTAGGGTTAATTAAGCAGATAGAAATCTGAAACGTGGCACCGGGGTTCCGGAGTGTGGCAAGGCATGGGGATGCTATGGAAACTCTCAGAACTCCTCTGCCTCGGCTTGGGCGAGTTTGCTGCAGGGTGCCGTGGACGTACCGGCACATATAGTGCGGATGTTGCGTTATTCTTGCGTTAGGGTTTAGCATGCGAGCATGTATCCAAAGGCAGTATATATTTGCACATACTCGCGATACGACCTGGCGAGGTAGGTGGCAAAAGATCATATCGTTCGGAGAAGATTCGGGATGGGTATATGCTCCGATTTCGTAGAAGTACTGAGAGGGCACTTCGCGGCAGATATGGGTTTAGGTGGCACTGATGAGTAAGAGAGGGGGAGGTGCCGAAAGTGTATTTGTGGCGAAAAGAAGGGCTGTCGCGGTAGAGCGAATTGGCTGTAGCAGCTGCCTCCGGCTGTCGTGGCGGGAACACAAGGGCGAATGGTTTTGGCCTGATTAACTTTAGGGTTAGAATGATTTGATATTAAATTTTATTCCGATGTACTTCGGTTAGTGTTATTTAACAAAAAGTTTTTGAAAGCCCTAATTTTCGGGTTTTGGAAATTCGGGGTGTGACAGCGTCCCCGCTGACCCCGCCATCTCGGCCCCTCCCTTCGCCTTCGTCTCCGCCGACCCCGCCCTTGCTCCGACTACGGCTCCGCCGTCCCCTGATCCGGCCATGGCGAGCCGCGCCGACACCCGATCCGTCCGCTACGAGCCGCGCGGCTACCCTCCTCCACCACCGAGGCCCACACCGACGCCTGCTGCAGCAGCCAGACGGAGCAGCTCGGCCGCCCGGGTGAAGGTCGCGCTCGACGCGGTCGGGCCGCCGGTGCGCTGGGGCTGCTGCCTCTCCGACACCCCGGAGCACAAGCTCGGGCTGGGCGTGAGGATGGGCGGCACGGCGAAGGCGGCCGGGGGGGAAGGAGAAGCGCCGGGAGAGAAGCGGGGGAGGGGCTCGCCGGGGGGAGGAAGCGGCGGCGCACCCCGGGGAGGCGCGGGCGGCGGCGCGCGGGTGTGAACGGGGGCTGGGGTGGCCGGCCCGTGGCCCCCTGGCCCCTTTTAGGGTTAGGGTTTTTTTTTATATTTGTATTTGTAATTTTTTTAGAGATATTTGTATTTATTTTTATTATTATATGTAATTTTAGTTTAAATAAGTATTTTTATGTATATTTATTATTTTCTAAAAATTTAGTTTACCAATGAATTCGTATTTGTAATTTTGTATTTTGTATTTTTATTTATATGTTGGATCGAACCTCAAACGATGTCGAAATTTAAATTTTGTTCCGATTGATCTTAGGGGCATTTCGGACTTTTCCTTATACAACAGCCAACAGCCACAGCCGAACCAAACACGTTCGTTCGCAGACTCACGAATCAACAGCTACAGCCGCTTCTTCAACCAGCCAGCCAACAGCCGCTTTTCCAACAGCCACAGCTCAACCAAACACGGCCTTAGGGAGAGAAGGTGCGGCCGAGAAGAGGGGGTGGCGGCGGATGAGGGAGAAAGAGAGAGGGATTGAAGAGGGGCCGGCACGAGATGGGCTAATTAGGCATTTTTAGGCTGGACCGAACTATCCAGTCGGTTTTAATTTAAAACGGGCTGAGTTATTTTTTCAGTTGGTTTAAAAAAAAAGGCTGAGATGTGGTAGTGATCTTAGTCGGTTTATTTTATGGGCCGTCTTAGATATTATTAGAGTCGGTTGAAAATTAAAACCGACTGAGAGCACTTGATTTCTTAGCCGGTTAATTTGTTTACAGCCGGCTCAGTTAGTAAAACCGGCTAAGGTATTCATTGTTGCTGTCGGTTTTTAGAAAACCGACTGAGATGAGGGGTCTAGAAAAACTGTTTTTGTAGTAGTGCGTTCAAGGGCACGTTCATCGCCGGCGGGGGGTACGACCGGGAGGAGGGGAACAAGGTGGTCGGCGAGGGGTACGTGGACCTCGTCGCACTCGGGCGGTTGTTCCTAGCGAACCCGGACCTGCCGAGGAGGTTCGAGCTCGATGCGCCTTTGAACAAGTACAACGGGATCGAGCATGGCGCGGCGCCAACGCCCGTGCTTCTCCGTGAAGGTGGCCAATTCCTCAGCTGCCAGAAGATGCAGCTCGTTCGTTTCCAACTCCTCATAAATGTTGGCCATGGTGCAGTAGCGATGATGCGATGCATCATTGTCAGCGAACTGGTAATGTGCGTCCTCCAGGCTGAGCGTCCCAAAGCGCGCGAGCTCTGTGGCGACGGTGGATGCGACGTGGGGCGCCCAACGGCGTGAGGGCGGTGAGTTGGAGGAGGAGGAGTGGCGGAGGCGGAGACAAAGGTAGAGGGGGACATTAGTGTGGTAGATAGAGTAGAGGCGAGGAATGGTCTTCCCCCACTAACACTTGTGTACAAATTCCCAGACGGTCTCCAGCCAGAAAAGCTTGTACATATTCCTGGACGGTCTCCAACTAGAGACCGTTCATAGCTCGCAGCTAACACCGCTAAGGAAACAGAAACATCAGATTATTACAAGCCCGACACGGAAGACCATTCGTATAAATGCTGCGCAGGTTTACATGTACCTTCTGGTAACCAATATCTACTAGCTAGATTTGGTGATCTTATCCTATTCGCTTTTAGAGCATCTCCAGCACTCTTTTTAAATTCCCTTCTTTATATCTCCATATAGAGAGTCTTTCTAAAAGATTACTTCTTTATATCTCTTCACATTCCAGTGACTCTTCAAATCCCACTCTTCATATTCTACTCTCCTGTATCTTTTGATATCCTACAAATAACAATATATTTTTAACGATAATAATTTCAATGACAATATTTACAACTTATTCTTGCTATCACGTACCTACCTATTTTGGGCAAAAAGTGAAAAAGTCATCATCTCACACACGATTTTGGGCAAAAAGAACACCGGAACACATTTAAGGGGAGAAACTAAGCAATTTTCATATTCAGAGTGGCGGATCCTCAAGCACCGACACTAATTGATTTTCCTCTCAAGATATACTGCCTAATTAACTCACTAGCTCCACGGGGTCATCAACTCAGGCCATAGACTCAGAGCTGAAAATGAGTCTCGAGGAATGACAAGCTGGTAACAAGGACACCTGTTGAACTGCAGTCAAATTCAGCATCCACCTAGAAGGAATGTAAGGCCAACGATACGGCCAAACTCAAGTTTTGCAAAGCCACGACATATGAGCCCTGATTACTTTGGTTTATTGTCTCAAACTTGGTACAGGCTCAGCACTCCTTTAAGTGCAGTAAATCAATCATTTCCATGAAGCAAGCATGCAGCACAAGTGCAGCTTAGGTCAGGATTATCATGAAACTTCAACGGAGGGTTGCCATATTTAGGTCCTTGGGTAGTGAGGTTCATTCTTGCAGCGTCATCATTATCAACTTATCAAAATTAGAGACTGGTCTAATATCAGAAGTCATTGACATATTGCAATAGCAAATGACAACTGCAGCTTAAACCCATCTCATCTTTCATAACACATTGAATCAGTTTTTCTTGCTTCAGCCATTCACCAAGGCACACCTAAAGATCTGCAATGAACATGTGCAACCAACCTCCTTGCTCAAATTTGTTCAAAGGTGATACAGCCATACAGATACAGGTATAATAAGAAGTGAATTATCTATCCACGGATCATTAAACAAGTAAGCAACTGACGTCCGCCTTTTCAGACTGTTGACCAAAACTAAATATCACAATTAGCACAGGAACAGATTACCAGTTTAGCCTCTCTAAGTTGATTCTACAACTCCATGACATAGAAGATCAAATTTTCTTCCCAAAAGAGAACATAAAGATCAATTTCGCCGATATAAATTGCATGCGACCAATTTGCAAGAACACGGGATAAATTAGCTCCAAATCTCCCATTACAAGAGCAGACTGCAACAGCATATATATTAACAATAGCAGGGCATGCAGTTACTTTCTCCCAATACATTGTTGGTGCTGTGGGTTCAGAGGACTCCAAACAGCTATACCTTCCCTAATCACCATCAGAAGCCATTGTCGTTAAATCCAAAAAGTTGTGTTAGACTACTTGGTCTACCTTTCTTCATTCTACAAGTTGTGTTAGACTGTTATTTCAATGCATCACAAAATGAGCCAAATGAAAGAATTAAGGACTGACTTCCTACTTGACTTTCTACTTGCGGGTAATTTGCATTTCTTGTACCATCAGAAGGACCTTATGACAAGCAACAACTCAAGTGTGCCTTCTGAGGAGTTAAGTTCAGATATAGTGTATCAACTATTCAACTGTGACTGGCTCCTTGGAGAAGCTGATACTTTGCAGGGAGAAATTTTATGAGTTCCTGATATTTCCCTTTCCTTGAAAAGAGAGAGACCAGCAACGAAGTAGTCGAAGCTTCAAGTGAGATGTTCTTCCCATCAACTTTAGACAAATAATTTCCGGCTCTGACTATCTCTCCTTTTTCCAACAACGTTCTGATGATATTGTTTAACATACGAGAGTGAGGGGCACAACCACTCTTCTCCATTGATGAATAGATATTGTCAGCTTCTTCCACTGATCCTTCTTTTATAAGATTCGTCATCATTACGCCGTAAGTAACAACATCAGGAACCAACCCATTGGCTGATATTGCAGCAAACAAATCCTTAGCTTCTTCTCTTCTTCCAACCTTGTACATTACACTAATCATGATATTGAAAATTTTAATACCAAGTTTCACATTCATTGCACGTAATTTCTGGAATAGCATGATTGCTTCGCCAGCGCAATTATTTCTGGAGAGTCCACTAAGAACTATAGAATATGTATAAATGCACACTCTTACTCCAGATCCAACCATCTCATGGAACTTTTCCTTTGCAGCAACAGTTCGCCCATTCTGAAATAACCCATCCAGTAAGATGTTATAAGTAAAATTCGTAGGTTTAACTCCCTTGTGCAACATTTCTCTGAATAGAATCAACCCATCGTCGACCCTTCCATTCTTACAATAACCATTAATAAGTGTATTATATGTAACAGTATTAGGCTCAACGCCAAATGATACCATAGCATCAAGTACTCTGCAAGCTTTCTCCATCTGGCCAACTAAGCAATATCCATCGATCAGTGAACTAAATGTAATAACATCAGGCAGCTCGCCTATGTGTACCATCAAGTCAAGGATGTCTTGTGCTTCCATTACCCTTCCTTCTACGCATAGGTTGTTAACTATTGAATTGAAGAACACGACATCAGGGCGACAAAAACCTTTGTTCATCATTTCAGTAACCAAATCCTTCGCTTTCACCAAATTGCCATGTGTACAGTAACCCTGAATTAGGGAGTTATAAACAACTGCGTTCGGTCGTACTCCCATATCAATCATGTGATTAAATTTGTCCATGGCATTGTCCAACCTACCCACTTTGCAAAATGCATCTATTATGATTAAATAGGTGACTACATCTGGACTCACTCCTTGTTTCCACATTTCTTTAAATATAAGCATAGCCTCATCCATCTTTCCAGATTTAGCATACGCATTAATCAATATGTTGAAAACATGAGAGTTAGACACAATACCGTGCCTTGCCATTGAACTAAAGAGATTAATCATATCAACTAAGCGCCCTTCAGTGGCATACCCGTTAAGCAGAATACCATATGAGACGACATCAGGTTTCAGGCCCTTCGCAGCCATGGAATCAAAAATTTCTGCAGCCTCTTTGCTTCTTCCATGCTTGCAAAGGTAGTCCATGAACAAGTTGTAAGTATCCACATCTGGTATAACACCCTGACTTGTCCTTTCTTTCAACACCCTAACCGCCTCCTTCCAATGGCCTGAAGAAAGATATCCATTGATGAGGCAATTATATGTCACATTATCCGGTACAACGCCATTATCAACCATTTGACCAAGGACCACCTCTGCTATACGTCACCACATCAGGCGAAACTCCCCGCTGCACCATTTCATGGAACAGATCACATGCCTTGCCTACTTGGCCTTCCTTAAAGAAGCCGTAGATGACCGTACTATAGGCCACTACGTCGGGGGTGCAGCCCAGCTCGGGCATCCTGTGAAGCAGCACGTCCGCGGCCTCGTCTGTCCGCTTCGCGCAACAGAGACCCCTCAGGAGGGTGCCGAAGACGACGACGTCCGTCCCTAGGCCCGTTCTCAGGAGACGGCCGAAGAAGGCGAGCGCCAGGTCCGGGCGGCGAGCGCGGCAGCAACAGTCCATGAGGATCCCGTAGGTGCAGCCCGTGGGCGGCGCCAGGCGCGGGGGCACGCGGCTGAAGAGGGCGACGGCGAGGGCGGCGCCGTCTCTGCAGGCGGCGGAGGGCGGCGCGCGGGCGAGGGCGGCAAGGAAGCCGTTCAGGGCGCGCACGGGGACCGGAGTGGCATGGCGCTGCAATTCGTCGAACAGGTGGTGCGCGTCCTCCTGGCTGAGCGTCCCGGAGCGCGCGAGCTCCGTGGCGGCGGCGAATGAGACGTGGGGCGCCCAGCGGCGTGAGGGCGGGGAGGTGGAGGAGGAGGAGTGGCGGATGCGGAGGCAGAGGCGGAGGGGGCACATTGGCGTGGTGTTAGCTCGGATCTCTTCAACTCACGCGACGGCGTGGTGGAGGGGGGACACCTGGAACAAAATTCCCTGCAAGCCGCGCGATTCGAGCCATAGCAAGGCGTCCGTGTAATCAGTCTTATGTCTATAGTTAAATAAAAAATATTTTTAAATTAAATTAATAATTTTAAAGGTAAAGAAAATATTTTTAAATCGTGAATACTTCGTTATTTTTCAATTGAAGTTTCACGAAATTAATTTGTGAAACCTTAACTTAACAAATAAATAAAAGTACAGAACATGTAAATGAGTTCACTGGGATTGCGCGATGCTAAGTTACATCTCCACCTATGATCCTTTTTGTTAGATGTTATAGTCCGTCATATACTTTAAATACATGAATAACTTCAAATGTTAGAAACACTAGAATGTGTAATAATCTCGCTAAGTCATATCGGATAGGAGATACAAAATTTGTTAATTCAATTGGATATTAGAACATGTGAAGAATTCAGGAAAACACGATTATGATTTGAGATGACGCAAATGCATTGACTAATGAAGTTTTTTCATACACACTTCATGTTGTTCCTTTTTCATGTTTTGCTTGGGAAGTATGACACGTGATAGATTTTGCAATATATGAAATCGCTACGAGTGAACTACCTTCAAAAAGCCTTATGATCCCTTGCTAATAAATATAGATTCGGATGTAGGATTGCAAAAGAGAAAAAATGGGTTTGTAGGTTTAGGGTATTAAGGAGTATGATTTAGGTAAAATGGAGTGGAGAAAGAGATCTAGGGTGTCAAAACAATCAAAATGGAGTATATATAGTGTTTTAGGATTCTAATGAATAGCAACAGGTCGGCTGTGAACAGTACCAGACCCGATATAAACAGTAACGGTTGGGGTACTGTTTAACACGGGTCGGGTTTTGAATAGTGCTGACCCGTTAAGGATTTGTTCACGGGTCAGATGAACAATACTAAACTCGTTATGAACCGTGTCGATTCGGTACTATTCACTATGGATCGAATTTATAAACAGTAATTAGACCCGTTATTATTCACCGCTGAATCTTGACAGTCCATGTTAGATTGGACCCCTCACTATTAGCCACGTCATTAGAAATGATGTGGAGTATTAGATTAGATAAATACACATGCACAAGTTTACTTCCCTAAACTTGTGCACTAACACGACACTTACTTTCCTAAAGCTTTTGTCAGAATGTTAGCTAGCTGTTCTTCAGTCTTGATGTACTCCACTTCAGCTTTTCCCTCATCGATACAGTCTAGTATAGTGATATTGAGCATGGATATGCTTGCTCCGGTCGTGGAACTCCAGATTTTTTGCTGAGTGAAATCGCTCATTTGTTGTCGACTTTGAGCTGGATTGTGCCGGCTTCCTCCTCTTCGTATTAGCCAACAGCCATGCAAGCCACAACTCAGCTTGTTAATGAGGCGGGTTCTTCTGGTTTTAATGGTTTGGTTTCTCGTTTGGATTCACGTGGGTTGGAATCAAATGGGTTGAACCAATATCGGATTAGATTGGAGTGGGTTATTGTATATTTGCGGGTTGGATTGATCTGGTTAAGTACATGTGGTGTGGTTTTAGCCGGTTTGAACACATGGATTGAACCACGGGTTGAAACCTTTTGTCTTTGAGGTCTCATGGTCCCTCACCCAAGGATCTCAACTGTTATTAATTAGTATATATTGAGCTCTCTGTTACGCGATGTGTAGGACTTCTCACATGGAGAGCTGCTACACGCACGATAGCTTGACATACGATGATCTTACAATGGGCTAATCAGCATTGGAAAAATTATACTTTAATCATCTGTGTGGGTCTAGGTTATTGAGTTGCTACATGTTATTCCTTCATCTTAAGCAAATTTTAACCAAGAAACATCATAAGTGCAGGACTTCTTACGTGGGTATTTTTTTAATTATAAGAAAAACACACACTATCACATATATACATACTCATGTGAGCACACTTTTAATCACATAATAGAACTGATGAAGATCAAGGGTAATTCAACGAATCTAACTAAATTCCTACTCAAATGCACATACGTATACATAGATATGAGCACTAGAATTTGATCCCTAGGATAATTTTGTCATGGAGATGTCATCTGAAAGACTGTGTTAATGATTGAATGGATGTAGTTTATCAAGTGTTGTCTCACAAAGCCTGAAGTTTGGATACATTTTGTTGTTCTTAAATACCTATAAATTTTCTTGCGAGCAGTCAATTCAGAATTAGATAACAGGCTCTACCGTTACTCAATTACTTTTACTCTTTGTCGCTGAGTACCGGTAATAACTGTAAGTAGTTACTACTAGTAGTGTATTCACCTTGCCTCTTTCAGAATGCACGCATCATCGCTTTCTGATGGGTTTGGAAATGGTTTCAGACCATTTGATTTATTTGGTCTGGGGTGGGCTGGTTGGAAATGATGCGTGGGTTGATTTGGATTAGATTATGAATCATAATGTCTAGAGTAGGTGCGGTGTGGTTTCTCCTCTTGTCTTATGCGGTTTGGTTTGGATGATTTCAAACCATTAGCGGGCTGAGCCATAACCTTGGTAGGCTGCCAATAACAATGGTCACTGAAATTATTATCGTTAAACACCCACCTTAGCCTGATTGGACAGCGCCCAGCAGGGAGGTCGACGAGCTTTCAGGTGCCATTATCCTCGACAGGACACCTCGGATCCCGTTGTCGGCTACACCGACTACACGTTCCTCGATCAATCGATGATCTGAGCTAATTAATTTCTTTGATTTTGTATAGGTAGTAGTTTAACTTTTCTAAATTAGGAGTATTTGGGTCTTACTTTCACCGTTCGCATGTATGTCCCAAAGAGTTCTGTGTGATAAGAATGAAGAATATTAGTTATTGTAAGTGGAGAATTTCCTTTTTCACATAAAGGAATGGATGGATTTGGAGCCTACTCCTACTTGGGCCACGAAGTAAAGTCTGATGAGCAAAAATGCATATCTTCGTCTTGTTGAAGGTTCCCTCTACTATCAGAGCTGTTTGTTTACCTTGCTTCAAAATTTGTGTCTGTGTTTTTTTACATAATGCATTCTTAATTAGCTTCATCCACTTCTTCATTATATGGTCCATCCCCATTTCCTTGTCCTCCTTTTGTCCTCATCTCTCCCAGGTACCATGACCTCTCCAACATTCTCGAGTTTGGTACCTCAGACCCCATGTTGCAGGCTCTTCAGCCGCCACCATTTTCGGCTTTCCGCCCTCCACGACGGCTCAGCGTAACATGAAACGGGTTCAAGATGTTCATGATCTTGTTGTAGTGGTGAAATTATTGAGTAATTTTAGACAAATTTTTTGGAGTAACAGGTGCAGGACAAAATTCGTAAGGAAAGCATAAACTGAGATAATTGGGTTGTTCATGTGGGATGAAACGGGATGGGATAAAGTTGGGGACTTAAGGGTTGGTACACAATAAATTTCCTAAATGTTTTAGGTACATTGTGGTTGTAGAGTAAGTACTAAAATGCTTAAATTCGAGGTTAAAAATGCAAAATACGCTCTAAAGTGAGTAGCACCAAAGTAAAATGGACGGCGAAGATAGTGGGTGCGGAAAAAACTGCGTCGATCTAATAAGGTTAGTTTCTTCTTATGATATTCTAGTGAAATTGCTTGATGGAAATATACTATGTAAATGTAATGGGCTATGTGGGCACCAAGTATTTGCATCTTAGTGATCTCTCTCGCTCTTCTTTTCTCTATCAACCAGTGCTCGCACTCCCCAAGCCGACCATCTCAGATCCAGAAATTAAGTTCTCGGTTCCTTTTTCTTCCGTGTCATCTTCTTCGACCGTCGTCTTCGTCTTGAGCGGAGGGAGGGACATGAACAATCTTGCTAGTTACAGGATGAATTTTGAGTCTCTGAGGGACCTAAAGTGGCTACCTACTTTCTTTCTTGACTTCTAACCACTAAATAAAAGCGCCGCCCCTGGTACACGTGAGGTCCAGTCCAATCGCTAGGATGGGAACGGGAGATCCATCCAGCAGCTGCACAAATCACCAGGACAAGCAACGGCTTCCAGAGGGGTTGCGAGGACAGCAAGTTTTTTTCTTTTTTCTTTTTGAGAATCGACAGCCAGCTGAGTGTCAGAAGAGCACAGTACTCTCACTCACTCACACGCACGCACGCAAACATTGGTAGAGTGACAGAGAGAGCAGAGCAGAGAGCACCCTGAAGAGGTGGGTGATTAGCCCAAGCGGACTGGGAAGAAGAAGAAGAAGGAGGAGGAGGAAGGAATAATGGCGGGTGGCCGGCGTCGTGAGGAGGAGTACGACTACCTGTTCAAGGTGGTGCTGATCGGCGACTCCGGCGTGGGCAAGTCCAACCTCCTCTCCCGATTCACCCGCAACGAGTTCTGCCTCGAGTCCAAGTCCACCATCGGCGTCGAGTTCGCCACGCGCACCCTCCATGTCTGTACAATTCTTTCCTCCTCATCTATTACTCTTGTTACTTACTAGATCATGATCAGATCCTCCTCTCCTCCCCGGATCTGCAGCTCGTGCGCTCCAGATCTACGTACCCACCGTTTGCTGCCCGAGCTTGAAATACTAGCCAGATTTCATCACACTAGCTAGCAGGGAATTCATGGGGGGACAGATCACTAGGAGTCAGAGATGCTGCTACCTTTCCTAGTAAGACAGGCATGGTTTCTAGCCAATTCGCAATCAGGCTCTCAGGGGATGGAGCAGCAATTTCACTGTGCCTAGCTAGCTAGATCTACCACCCCTCATCAATTAATTTAATTAATTACCCTTCTTATTTGAATTTTTTTCAGAAAAAAATTGCTCAGGCTATAATTCATTAACCAGATTCTTTCATTCCATACCCAGCTCAACACTAGCTATTCATACCTGTTTAGATTGCTGTTACTAATTTATAATGTTACAGCACACAAGGACAAAAAAAGAAAGAACATAAACAGCAACAATACAAAGTGGAAAATGGGAAGGAGAAGCTAACAACCAAGTAAAGCTGCTGTCTTTCCTGCTAAGCAAAGGAACACTACTAAGTTAGGGACCTTCGATTAATCCACGTGCTTTTCCGATCGAATCATCCGACATGTATGATCAATTGTGCTAACCCAGATACATGTTGGATGGATGACCCGATACCAGCTGCGTGCTTGCTCATCCGATTGGAATGGGCTTGCTTGCGATAGGCCATATTCCACCTGCACCACCAACACGTTACTACTAAAAATTCATGCTAACTTCAGGGAATGTCACGCTCAAATTCCATATCTGGCTTACCAAGTGGCACTGGCCACTTGTATTTCTGTCCATACTTCAACTCACACCTCTTAGGTGGTTATAAGATACACCACACAGGTGCATCATACCCAAATATGTTTCTTGTTTGCTTTTACCTACTAGGTCTGACAGTTTCGACCTGTGAGGATTTAAGCAGCCCATGACTAGCAAAACCACTCTTTTCTCAACTAACAAGTGGGAACGGAGCACTGTGAATGATGGGCTGCAGTTCAGGTCTAAATGCAGTCAATTGTGCATTCAGATGTTTTAGGGGATTTAGGAGATAGACCTTGCATACATTCAGAAAATGTTACGCTAACTTCTAACATGAAGCTTTTTAGTTCATTGGCTGCACCCAGTCTCTAATTTGACTGCTCATTTGTGGAAATTTGCAACTTGCACTTTTGCCTTGAG
This sequence comes from Stipa capillata, assembly GCA_019208055.1. Classification (NCBI taxonomy): domain Eukaryota; kingdom Viridiplantae; phylum Streptophyta; class Magnoliopsida; order Poales; family Poaceae; genus Stipa; species Stipa capillata. The sequence goes on from JAGXJF010002189.1 coordinate 330,746, forward strand.
CTGCAGCCAGTTCAGATCCTTGCCAAATTAAGTGTGTCCTCCCTATTTTTAGGCAGCTGGGGCAGTTTAACTAGTTACTACTAATCAACCATGATCAACTGACTTATCCTTTTGCTGGCTTCTAGTTGTTATCTTTCCTGAATGAATAAATTCTTAGGAAGCGCTAGCCTAGGGAAACCGAATCTCATCTGTTCTTATTTTGACTTGGTGTAGGTGGAGGGCAGATAATCAAGGCGCAGATCTGGGACACGGCAGGGCAAGAGCGATACAGGGCGATCACGAGCGCTTACTACCGTGGAGCCCTCGGAGCAGTCCTAGTCTACGACGTGAGCAAGCCCACGACCTTCGAGAACATCAGCCGGTGGCTCAAGGAGCTGCGCGACCACGCCGACACCAACATAAGAATCATGCTTGTTGGCAACAAGACTGATCTGAAACACCTCCGGGCTGTCGCGACAGATGACGCCCAGAGCTTTGCTGAGGCAGAAGGCCTGTCCTACATTGAGACGTCGGCGCTCGAGGCTACAAATGTAGAGGAGGCGTTCCAGCTGATCCTGGGGGACATATACCGTACCATCAGCAAGAAGGCGGTGGCATCGGATGACGGCGGTGCAGGTGCTGGTGGAGGAGTCAAGGAAGGTAAAACGATTAATGTCGCCGCCAGCGACGCCGGTAGCGAAAAGAAGGCCTGCTGCTCAACTTAGGACAGATGATGCCCACCAACTTCTTGTCTGATGTCATTGGTGTACGTTGCGTTATGATTGTTTTTCGAGTTTAAAGCTTTGATCATTCATTTTGTCAGATATCTACCTTGTTAGACCTGAAACTCACATATTCAGTTACTATATCGTATCAAGTTAATTGGTTTATGTATCTCCTAATGTTCTGGCTTCCTGTCCATTTTGAGAGTCACATCAGTCATCCGCCGCAGATAAGCACACGGCTGATAAGTGACAATCTTCCAAAAAGTGCCAAACGACAAACTCCAGCTAACAACAAGATGATTCTTTTTGAAAGATGACAAGATGATTGACAAGCTTGCATCAACTAGATTTCATGTAATTTTTGCTCCGTAAAGGTTCATCAGATGGTCCTAATACCCTGGTGAAGTAACGAGATTGCATAACAAACTCAAAATGTGGCAAGTAATTAACAGTAAGTAGTAACTTAAACCCTGTATACAAGTTTTGTATTCAGTATCCAGTCCACTGCCCTCTCTAGCCTTTTGATGAATCTTCCAACCTCCAACCTCCAACCACTCAACCAGATATCATGATAGGATGGAGTATTCCTGAGCTTATGAGGAGCAGCAGCTACTCTTCTGCTGTTGTATGGGCTGCCCTTTCATGTGAATGGTTGGTTTCCTCTCCACGGCAGGTTGGGTTGCCATCCTGCACAGCAAGGAATTCAGTATCAGGTAGATCCCTCAACAGATGATTGAAAACACCACACAGAAGGCGTGTTGTCACGGGCAAGACTAACACACATGAAGCATGTGCACCCGGTAAGACTTGAAAGGCACCTAAAGGAACCCTAGAAGTAGAGAAATCATTTAGCACTAAGAAAGACTGTTATGGATATCTAAAAAATATTTCGTGCAACTAGTAACCTAGGAAAGCAAAATTATTCTCAAAGGTTGGAAAGGTCCACTGGAAATATTTGACAAATGTTCATCACTGCACTTGCTTGCATAAAAGATTGGAAGAGAAATGCGAGCATTCAGTTGAATAATGAGAAATACTGATAGAAATCCCTGAGCTTTCCTTTCCACAAAATGCAGAAAATTTCATAATCTTATGATGCCGAAACAAAAGAGGCCTCTAAAAATGTGCATTTCTTGGTTTACCTTTTCTTGATTTCTGATGACATGGTTAAGAAAGCTTCCTCCACATTGATGGATTCCTTTGCACTTGTCTCCAGGAAAGTCATTCCTAGGGAGTCTGCGAAAGCCTGCATCATTAACCATATATATTTTTAGTCATTCGATTATCACATTTAGAGTCATTAGTCCTGAATAGTGAAGACTGAAACCGCATTAGGAAGAAGTGTATCAAGACATATAAACACGTGGATTCATCAAGAATGAACAGGTTAATACTGGCTATTGGATTTTAGCGACAACCAGAAATGCAATGTTCTTTGCATTGTAAACTTGCCCTGTAAATTAGTTTCAAAAGGTAACCGCAGATAGTTGTTAGCCAACACAAGGGAAACCAAATTAGTTTCTAAATGTTAACACAGACATTCTATAATAAGTTGATAACTGCAAGCAGTGAAATTGACACTAGAACTGTAGCATGGTCACAGGAATTTGTTATTTCGAGTTTCGACCGTGGTAAAAAAGGTAAGATATTTACCTTGGCCTCCTCTGAGTCAACGACCTTGCTATCAACCAAATCGCATTTGTTCCCAACTAGAAGCTTGCATACACTGTCACTGGCATACCTATCAATCTCACTCAACCACTGCTTGACATTGTTGAAGCTTTCCATATCTGTCACGTCATATACGATCTGAAAAGTGTTGTAAGCAATATTAACTCCATGCCACTTCTATGAAAATCTAGATCCTGAAAGATAAAAGCACAGTATGTAATATGAAAGGGGAAATGGACAAGTTCAGTTCAATAGAAATCAGAGTAAAACTGTTAAACTATTAAACCGATCCTAGAACACTCTATTACATTGGAGGAATAAAACAATGCCAAAAGATATCATTGCAAGTGTGTCAAGATCGTCATAAGCAGTTTTTATGGGTGTTCAAGAGGGCTTACAATGATTCCATGAGCTCCCCGGTAGTAACTGCTTGTTATCGTCCTGAACCTTTCCTGGCCTGCTGTGTCCCACTAAACAATAAACACAACACCATTACAACAACCAGAGGGTTGAATGAACACAGTAGATTTTGTAAAGCAATGCTGACCTAACACACCAAGTCCCAACTAACAATTAATCATCAACACCCTAGCTTCTGATTATTTATAATTATGGCTGTTTGGCAAGCATGTGCAGTATAAATTATATAGTAATAAGCTACTTGGCAAGCACATTGGCCCAATCTAGGTTAGGTGATGTGAATTATTGCACACAGGTAGATCATGAAGACCTCCATTATAATCTAAACCAATTCCTCTCCAAAAAAAATAAAGCAGCTAGATGGTTAGTTCCTCAACTCAGGTTAAGGTTATCACCGACAGGAGATAATACAGGACCAGCAAGGATACTTCCCTTTCTGGCCAGTATCCCCCCTAATAAAAATTGCGGGAAAATGGCAGGGCATAAACAACACTTGTTGAATTGAGGGCATGCGGCATGCTGCACAGACGCATACTTCTAAGATTGCATGCCCAACACCATCATGGAGTCACTGCACCCTCCACAATTACAGTACTGGAAATATTCCCACTTCCCTGGTTCCACCATTGGTAAATTAGGTTAAGAACCGAAAACACTAACCAATGCCTCAAGTATTGAGTACACAAACCAAGCACATCTAATTTGTAGAGTTTCCTCCCAATTCCATGTAACAAGCACTAATATCTAGGGTACGGCCAGTGATTCCCACCCACCCTTCTGTTTGATTGTATAAACTATGAAGTCTAGCATCATATCCAAACAAACATCAATGGATAACAAAGCTACTAAACAAATGAACCATACTAACGAATTCACATTTTCTCAGCGAACTCACAATCTGTAGCTTCACCGACTTTCCATCGAGCTCAACAGTCCGGATTTTCTGCACATTTGTGAAAAAGTTCACCAAATTCAGTTACATGGCTGTACTTGCAGCTACTTAATGGTTCGTCAATAACAATAGAAGAGGATCGGTCATCTGTACTTACGAAATCAACACCGATTGTACTGATGTAAGTGTCGACGTACGCATCGTCCTGCAAGAGTCAAACCAGGCGATTCTTAATCACCGGATCAATCAAACGTACTAGATTTTCTTCAGGACTGTTCGAAAAAAGATTTTCTTCAGGACAAAAAAAGAGTTCCCCAATCAAAGATGGAAGATTTCTTACAGCGAACCGGAGGAGGAGGCAGGACTTCCCGACGGAGGAGTCGCCGATGAGGAGCAGCTTGAAGAGGTAATCGCTGCAACAGAGACGCAAAATCCTTGATCACACACCCCAAAAAAAGATTGAAAAATTAAGGGAAAGGGCGGAAGGATTGGAGACGGCAGCGGCGAGCTGGGACTTACTACTCGATGCTCATGGCTTCGCTTGGGTTTCGGCGGATTTGGAGAAAGAAAAGTATAGGAGAGAAGGTTTCTTGGAGATTAAAAAGGTGGCGTTTTTAGAGGGAGCAAAGCGAAGGGGAGACGCAAAGGGAATCAGCAAAGTCTCCTCCTTTTCTTCCTCCGTTTATATAAAGGAAAATCATCACCGACGCGTCAGAGGGGTTGGCTTGATGGCTAATGAAGAGGTTGCTGTGTACAAGATGGCGAGCCTTTCCCTTCATCAAATTCTTAGTACAGAGTTAGTATGTTTTGATTGCAATATTGCACTTTAAGTTTAGAAGTACTATTTAACTATACCATAATATCAGCTAGTAGTATCATGGCTCGACGCCTTCTTACCAGCAGCCTTCTCATGATATCAGCGTTCAATGATCATCTTGGTATGCTAAAATATATAAAAAAACCGAAGCGCACGTTTATTCAACAACAAGTGCTCTATGTCATTAATGATTGCAGGGTCAAAACGCTTCACGAGACTTGTACTAGTGTAACCTTGCCAACTTTATGGCCTGCCTTTTTTGGTTTCGACCTAGGCCTCCTATGTTTTGCTTTGCTCTCCTTCTTTTCTTTATCTTTAGCAATATAAAAGGCAGAGCTCCTGCCGTGTTTAAAGAAAGTATCTATAGCACAAATATATTGATATATGAATTACTACAAGTTGGGTGACACAATATTTTGAGTTTTAGAAAGTTCTTGTAAGATCATCAACAGGGTATCATTTACATACTTGTGGTTTCGTAAACTTTAAGACACCATTCTCCGTACCATTGTAAAGATTGAAGATAAGTGCATATTGCCTCCCAAAACTTAAGGTCATGTTTAAAGTTCAACCCTTAGGTTTAAAACCAGTCAGAGTACACCTCTCAACTCTCGAAACCGTTTAGTTTACCCCCTTGACTAAACCAAGGTAGTTTTGCTCCAACTTTTCATATACGTGGATGACAACTTGGCTTTGAAGCTGAGTTGACTTGCCACATCACCATGAAACTTTAAAATAATATTAAGATCAAGGGAAAATCCAAAAATTGGTAAATCATTAAGAATTTTGTTTGTTTGGAAAATTAGGAAATTGAGATTTTTTTCTAAAAGAATAAGAGAATTTGTTATAAATGTATAAAAAAAAACTAATCATCTATTGCCATTTCTTGGACACGGGACATTGTCCAAATACCATGCTTTTAGAACCTGTTTGGTTGAGCTGTGGCTGTTGACAAAGCTGCTGTTGGTTGGCTGTCTGGAAAAGCTGCTGTGGCTGTGGAAAAGTGAACATATGGCTTTTGGTTGACCCAAACAATCTACAACATTTTGGAAAATGAGCACTGAAACTTCAACACATTACAAAAAGCTAGCAGAAGATGGCTTTTCCAAACAGCTGAATTTACACTGCAAAGCCCACAGCTACCATTGGCAAAAGCTGCTGAAAAGCTGGTCGTTTGGTTGGGCTACAGCTTTTTCAGTGAAAAACTACTAAAAAGCCCAACCAACCACCCCCTTATAATATTTTTGAAATCTTATGGATTTTTTTTTCAAATTCAGTTCTAAACTTTTTGGTCATTTTCCTGATTTATATGAATTTTTAGATATTATTTATTTTTCCATTTTTTATTTTTTTGTCTGATCTTGAACTATTTCTCTGATTTTTATTTCAAAAATTAATCTTCCTGAAAATTTCCCCACTTTTCTGATGTTTCCTTTTTTATTATTTTCTCCTATTTGACTTTTTATTTAATTTCTCTCTGAAATTTGAATGATTTTAATTCAGGTAATTTGTCCACTTTGAACATTATGTCGGCAAAAAAAAATTGGCACGTAGGCACCATGTCAGCGAAAACGATGTGATTGAGTAGAGGGGGTGGGGTGGAGGGGGAGAGTAAACTAAACGGTTTTTAGAGTTGAGAGTCGTGTTTTAACCGATTTTAGATCAAACTATTCAACTTTAATCTTAGCCCTAAATTCAGGAGTAATGTGCACTTATCCCTAAAGATTGTCAAAATACCATCTATTCGTGTCACGACATGTGGACCCTGGATCCACATGTCATGTTCATATTGGACTATATTTTTCAATTTACACCAAGGTGCCGTACGTGGATATGCTCCAGTAAAACCAGTGATATGTTCTTATTGGGGACAAAATAACCATTGAGTGCTAGTAAGACAATACATTGCTTGTCTAATTAGAATTCAGCCAATAATTTCAAAATTGGAATCCAGCCATGTTCAAGGAGCAGCGCAGCACACTCGTGGCCCATTGGTTGGCCCATCACTCTCCCCTACAGTCTCCCCTCGCTTCCGGTACCCGTTCCAGTTCCCTCCCATCACATGGCCGCCGCCGGCTTCCGCCTGGGCCAGCGGGTGCACGCCGCCGGCGACCCCCGCCGAGCCGGCACCGTGCGCTACCTGGGCCCCGTCGACGGCCACGCCGGAGACTGGGTGGGCGTCGACTGGGACGGCGGCGCCGGCGGCCGCCACGACGGTTCGCTCGGCGGCCATCGCTACTTTGCCGCCGCGGGCGAGCGCTCCGCCTCGTTCGCGCGCCCCACCGCGCTCAGCGCCGGGATCGCGCTCCCCGACGCGCTCCGCCTCCGCTACCGCGTCGACGATTTCACCAAGGAGGAACAGGGTGCGTTTGTCTCCCTGCCTTCGCCTTCAAAGGAGGAAAAGTTGATTCTTTTACCTCACTAGATTTAGCTTCCAAGACAAAGTTTTGATATCATCCGAGAGGATGCAGCAACGGCCTTCTTGTTGTAGGAACTTTGAACTAAGTAATGTAGCCATAAATTTGGCACCTTTCTTGCTAGAGATTTCTCCTCGCACATTTCATCGTAGTAAATGTCTCCGGTTACTCTCCACATGTGATGTGATGCAATGTACATGCGTTCAGAGTAGCATTCTAGCGTGTTGTTACTTATTAAACGGCATTCTGGCGTGGAACTATTCGACACACTTGCAGAGTAGCATTGGAGCAAATGGTCACATAGAAACATGTTATTTGCACCTTGCAGTTTATGCTCAAGTATTTGTGTTACCATGAGTAGGTAGTAGTCCATGCATGTCGATACTCGATAGTTCACCCATCACTTGAGCATGTACTGGCATTTATAATGTTAATAATCATATCTTGTTGGCAAGTTGACAGAAGATCCCAAGTAGTTTATCCTTGTTCCTCGGTAATTATCAAGTGAAAATGACTTTTATTTCCATTGTAATTCGATATATCTTGTACATTGATAGTGACACCACATATACACACTTTGTCGTGTGTTCAGATGAAATGTATGTTTTCTCAACAAGTCAGAAGCATGTATCGGTGGAATTGGTTGGGACGAACAAAGTTCGGGAAAAGCTGAATAACTTTAATGAGTTGTTGAGTGCATCTGTTTCCTTCATGGGAGTAAGCTCAATCGGACCACCAGATGAGCTACATGATTTGGTTCCAAGTAATTACTGTTATTATAATCCTTACCTTATCTCTTTGACTTGCTCACTTTGCACCCAGCGATGCATGTCAAGCTTCCTAAATTTCTATTCCAATACTGTTATTTTTCTTATGAGGTAGGACAACATATCCTTTTTCTTTCACGAAGCACGAAGGCTCCATATCTAAAGCATTCAGTTCATGGGACATAATGGAATAGACTTCATAGTTTGTTTGATAAGATGTAAAAATAAAAGGACCTAAAAATAAATTTCATGAAAATGTGATCCAACCATCTTTTACTCCTTGATTGAACTGTAATCCTGTTGGCACATGCAGTAACTGAGAGTTGAAATAGTTTGTAGTTGTGTGTTCTTATTGCTTATTAGGAGTTCTGCTCGATCTATCTCTGTACTCACCCCACAGCCGTCCTGATTCTCAGCAAGGATATCCTTATATCCCCCATGAAGATGACATCACTTAGTGACTTACTTACCTCTAGGTTGTGGGTTAGGACTGAGATCCTTCTGCTGGTTGTTAAAACCTACCTCAGCTGAAATCACTACAGTATTATCTGTTTTAAAGTCGTCTTAATTTCCTTCATGCCATCAGGTACTATAGCATCGGAACTGATGATCTTAGTCCAGCATGCATACTAAGTCTATGTTCATCCCAAGTTTTCATCAGTGTTGCTGATCATTTTGCTTGTTTCAGATCTCAGACAACTCGATTTAACTGGAAATCTGCTTTCTCAGTGGCAAGTATGTATTTTCACAGATTTAAAGATGGTTCTTGCAATCCTAATTATTATGGATAAAAAGATATGCAACTCATAAATTGAAACAAGCAAAGAAGTGCTATATCTATTGTATTCTCATTCTCATAATTTGAGCATGCTATATCATGAGGAATGCAAGAAATGAAAGGTGTCATGTGCTGCTGCTAAATTTAATCAATCATAAGCTTACTACTACGTGATTTTTGTTATAACGTATTAATATATTTTTTTCTGCTGTCATTTACGAGCAAGTACTGTCTAACATTTGTGGCATATCCCTGTGTTAATGCTATCCATGTTCATTGATAACCCATGTCATCACCACCATATCAGTTGTCACATCAGTTGAAAGCACATTTAGTACCTTTTACTTAGTTGACAGTACATGTTTTATAACTCGCTTGATGTCTCAATGAGTCAATTGCTTTTATCTATGGTTTCTTGCAGCTAATGTTAATGCTATGTTTCTTTTGGACCTAAACAATTTCTTTCCCTCAGGATATCTCCTCTATTTGTCAAGCTCTGGCATCACTTGAAGTTCTCGATTTGACAAACAATACCATGGGGAATGACGTTATAGAAAGTCCATTGCTGAAGAATATTCGTGTTTTGGTTCTCAACAATTGTGGTGTAAAATGGGAACAGGTATACCGCTTGAGCCACATTGAAGTCCATTTACTCAATATCAATCGCATTCTGAGTTGATTTTGACTTATACGGAACAGGTTGAAAAGATTAATGTCCAATTTGCATGTCTCAGTGAGCTCCATCTAATATGGAACAGGCTAAAGACAATCACGGTTAGCATTCTCGTACTTCTGTTGTCATGTGCTTCACATCTACTGCTCTCTTTCTTGTGCTTCATCTCATCTATATCCGAAGAAAAGACAAAAAACGCCTCATATTGTTATTGGAAGCTTTCTGCTGCTTCATTGTCAAAGTGCTTCATTTTAGATGGATAACCCATTGCCAATGTGTGCAGTTCATAGTTTTCTTGCTTCAGCAAAGTGTATTGCAAACAATTTTAAGAACTAACTATTTTTTGCCATCTTCTCCAGACTTCAGATGGAAAATTTGTGCAAGGTTTCAATACACTGCGGATCTTAAATTTAGAAGACAATCACATTAATTCATGGGATGAAATTGTGAAACTTTCTTATTTAAGAAGGTAGAAATGTAAAACTGCGAGCTACTTCCACATTTCATTTGGATACTGTGAATATTGATGCTCTCTCTCTCTCTCTCTCTCTCTCTCTCTAGCTTGGAACAACTCCATCTGAACAAGAACAGCATAAAGCATGTAGTGTATCCATCTAATCTTCCATTGCCAGGGTCTCTTGGTGATGCAGATGTTCTGCCTTTTGAAAAATTGCAAGTCCTTCTGTTAGGTATTCTTTTTGTGGCCTGGCTTAGTACTGCTTTCTGCTGTTCAAGTAGAAATGGAAATGCTGTACTAATGTTGCCTTTAATTGCGTCAGGATCTAATGAAATAGACGAGTTTCCTTCTGTGGATTCACTTAACCTCTTTCCAAGTTTGACGGTGAGCTGGTTTCCAAGGATTTATTCTCACTTTTGGATTTTGGTATTGCTGCAATTATATCTCGACATTGCAATACTAAATTCTAAATTTCTAAAGGACATCAGACTTTCTGATAATCCAATAGCTGACCCTGCCAAGGGTGGTGCTCCTCGATTTGTGCTTGTTGCTCGACTAGGAAAAGTTAAAGTACTAAATGGCAGTGAGGTATTTGCTGTTTCTTCAACATATATGGTGTAGAAATACATTGCATTATTAATATTTCTTACCATGTTTAGGTTAGTCAGCGTGAAAGGAAGGAAGCAGAAATTCGGTCAGTTAATCCCTTTGGCCCTGTAAACTATTACATGCTTTATGATGTATAGACCTTATCTGGCTGGCTAGTCATTCCCAGTTGGGTTGGCTGGGCCAGATTTGGGTAATTGATTTGAAATTCCAATAAACTACTCTACAATTTATAGATATTTTTCTCTTGCCAACTGTAAATTTTTCTCCTGGTGTTCCAATAAAGTGTTATTCATTCTCATGTACTTTTAAGTAAATATGGGTTGCCTGCTTTTTTTGAAAGGAGCATCATAATTCTAATACTTGTGATGCAAACTTATAGATATGTTCGCCTAGTTATGGGAAAAGCTGAATCAAATGACCCAGAAGTGATCAAATGGCTACACCCTAGGTAAGTTTCTCGGGATTCTTCTCTTTTCTTATTCACATACTGACACGACAGGATCCATTGACGAAATAATCCATTGATTTGATACTTTAGTTTTCTTGCTGCAAAGAGCAAATTCAGTTACTGAATGATGTTGTCATGTTCGTTTCAAAAGAGTGATGTTTCTATATTACCCTAATGCATTGATCACTTTTTTCGTTAGTTATAGCCTACAGGATTATGTGATTAAGAAGAAAATTATGGCTTTTATTCAAATTGAACTGTTTGGTTAGCTGTTATTGACATGTGCATGTGTTTCCTGGCTTTGCTTGTCAATTTTGACTTCACTTCTGATAGATATCTGATTGTTGGATCACAAGTAGTTAACTGATTATACTTTTTTGTGTTGAGGGGATTAACGGATCATACTTAGACAGTACATAATTGTCAATGCAGATTTGCTGAATTGAAGGCCTTTCATGGTATTGACGATGAGAAGCCAACTTCAAGGGCATCAAGCCCACAAAAGATGGCTTCTGGGCTTATAAGTAATCATCTTGAACTATAACATAAAGTGGACAATAATATAGCTAATTTGTTATCATAATGAACTGAAAATTTTCTACCTTGCGTGCAGGTATCAAATTGAAATGTGTGGGGCCATCTATGGGAGAAAAGCAACCATTGATAAAGAAACTGCCTCCTACAACTACTGTAAGTACTTCTTGGTACCACTTAGCTATCCTTATATTTTGGCTCCCTTTGGTACTTGTTGGTGCTTACTTGCAATGATGATGGGACATGGTTCCTGATCATTCATTCGAGCTGCCTTTTGGCAATATATGTAAATTAGGCTGCTGAGAAGTAACAAGTGTTGGTGCCAATCTATGTTTGCTGCTCTTGTCTTAAGCTGATTGCTAGATGCTGCAGCATTTTGTGTCATCCATTGTTTAACTGCTGAAGTTTGTGTGTTACAGGTTGGAAAGCTAGCGTCTTTGTGAGACAGCTTCTTTAAACTGAAGGACATAAAACTGAGGCTGTTTCTCGAGGAAGAGGTATGAGTTATAATGTATATCATCATTGCCTCCTCCATAATCAAACTTTCCGAGTTCTTTTGTTCATGTGCAAAAGTACCAGTTAAGAAAGAAACACTACATAGGTGTCTCCAAAAGTATTTGCTTATGAATATGCTGATGTTTGAAGTAAATTGTTATTGAGGCATTGCTTGTGTTTTAACAGGGATGCCCACTACCACAACTACTCGATGAAGAGACGGCTTCGCTCATGGAACTTGGGATAGTTACAGGAGCAACCATTATTGTTGATGAAGAAAGCTAGTCTTCTGAAGGGAACAGAAGAAAGAACATGTATACCTATGTGCATCGATACTACACCAATATTGCTTTGAGAGAATCAGTCCTCTTCCTTGTTCGGTACATTTATCAAAGAGTGTGAACTTCTTTGTGTGATGTCATATTTTGTGTCCATCTCATGTTTGTAGACATGTGCGATGTTGTATTTTTAGCTTTGCCGTTGAAGAAAGAAATGCTCTCCTTTTAATCTTCAAGTAAGGTCAAACAAGTGTGGAGCATAAGTGCAGAAAGAGCAACGACATTGACAGGTTCACCTCCACCGCCACAATGCCCAAAATCAGCTTCATCCCTATCCTCATCATATGGCCACAGCACCTCACAACACAAAAAATGTACTCCTATTTCTTTCTTTCTGTGGCTCCAAAATTTTCCAGTCGCTTTCCTCCTCCTTTGTCTTTCTTCCGACGCTTAACTAGACTATCTTCTTGGCGCTGTGAATATATCTGGCTTTTGCATATAATTGGAATTTGCAGGTTTCAGAGGCAAGTTGGCTATGGAGCCTGCTAGTTTGGTCGCCTTGAGGACAAGCGCAGCAGCTACTGCTGTGAGTCGCAGCTTCGCATGGCAGCAGGTGACACCCAAGAGGACGCAACCAGTCATGGCATTCAAATCTGGAGTGAAGCTGGTAAGAGAATTTTACTTATTTTCTCTCTAATTCCTTCTTGCTTCTTGGGGGCAGCTGGTTCTAGCTATGCTACTACCGCTGAATTGCAAGTGCTACTTAATTTCAAGCCAGAATGGAATAGATGAATTATTTCTGCAGGTGTCTGCTGGTTGCAAGACATGCAGAGGAAAGGGTGCAGTAGAATGTGAAGGGTGCAAGGCAAGATCGGTTGCTACCACTTATTTTCTTCTGAAGTCTATATCTGCAGGAAGTGAAAAATTTCTTGATGAGTGAAACTGGCTGATGCAGGGGACTGGCAGGAACAAGAAGAACGGGAACATCTTCGAGAGATGGAAGTAGGTTAATTAACAGAAATGCTAAGTCATATATATGTATGTGTAGTAGGAGTATTACTTATAGTGTGTGATTACTATGTGTTTATGCTTCAGGTGCTTCGATTGCCAAGGGTTTGGGCTGAAGAGCTGTCCCAGCTGTGGCAAGGGAGGGCTCACACCGGAGCAGAGAGGGGAAAGATAAACATGCATGCATGCATGCATGCATGGATGGGCATAGTCGATACACTACACACTCTTCAATGAAGGAGTCACATTAATCAGACGCATTTGGAATTATAAGTGATTTCTGTGTGTTGAGGTGGAGATTACATGTACTTTGAGAAAGAAATCATCATATATATTTTTGCCATCCATCACTGTCCAGTTACTCAAAATTAAGCTACCATAGTACGATATGGCAATGCAGGTTGAGGTCGAGGAGGCCACCATCCTTTCGACCACTCAACTTGCTCATAACAGTCTTTCATTAGTTCATTCACATACTGATAACTTAGCTTTACACATTACACTGCTCATTGTTCTTTAGTGGATGGTCAGGACCCATGTCTTTTGGCTAGCCACAGTTGTAGTTCTGCTAGCTGTACTAACATATGCTAGGTGGATTCACTCAAGTGTGTTCCACCATATGACACCTTGGCCAAAGACTATTCATATTTAGGATCGATTGTATCAACTCATTGCGCCCCTTCAAAAGAATCTCGTCATCGTTTGAAACCGTTTTGATAAAAGAAACCGATAGTGTTTTTAAGAAACGGAAATTTAACGCATTTACCATTAGTTCTAATGTTAATTATAGATTTGATATACATATTACGCATTTATCACTTAGCTGTACTGTTCATGTGTTACGGGCACATAACAATTCTATTAGGAGAAGAGAATTGATCCGTTTAAGAGGGAAATACGAGCGAAGACCTTATATAAAGCTCAGTTTATTAGAGGAGCTGTACTGTTCATGTGTTACGGGCACATAACAATTCTATTAGGAGAAGAGAATTGATCCGTTTAAGAGGGAAATACGAGCGAAGACCTTATATAAAGCTCAGTTTATTAGAGGGAAGTCGTGAGAAAACTCCGGATACTGAACTACCGCTATCGGAGAGAGAAGACAAGTTCGAAGGGGAATGGACTTGGGTCCCTCCAACCACACAAATGACGACGAATACACTGCACCCTGAAAGCCAACCATGCCACCACCGACCTTGTGTCGAGGTCAGCATTCTCAAGGCGACACCTCCAAAGAGGGAGCAACGTCAAAGACTCTGTCGATGCCCAAACTGTGACGGGATCTTAGGTTTCACCTGGGGAACCAAAAACCTGGAGGGCGGAAGGGTGATGGAGCCACGACGACGCCTCCAAGAAAGAGAATGATACTCGAGAGTGTTGCCATCACCGACACTAGAAAAAAAGACGGGACAAACTCTTCACTCGGAGCACCACACCTGACCACCAACAAAGAACGCCAATAGGGTGTCACCACTACACCTACTACCGGTCATCCCTTGTGTAGCCCACCGATACCACCATCCAAGGTTGCTAGCCTGGCACTGCTTGCACACAAGCGGTGACGCCGCATAACCCATATGCCCCGTAGCCCAAGCTGCAGAGGATGACTGTCTGCAGTCCACGGATGCTGCCCCGACATCCAAGCCAAGCCGACCCCACCAAACTGTGCCCACCGTGCCGAAAACCCTGCCACACCCTAGCTCAAGGCTGCTACCAACACAGCACATAGCCACTAGTACCACTCTGTAGGGCCGCCTCTACGTCTCCTTTTGTGGGTGCCGCCCCGGCTTTCACCGTCCCGCCAGATCCAGCCGAGGGCCAGATCTGACGAGCTACCATCCGGGGCTATCGCTCCAGCGTCCACTTGCAACCGTAACCAAGCATGAGCAGCAATACCTTGAGCACTGTGACTGGCAAGATCCGACCATGGCTGCTGCCCCAGACTGCCACACCACTAGGGCCACCCCGCCAGGAGTCTGCTACCGTACGACCGTGGAAGTGCATCTTGGCCCTCAACTGGATTTTGATAATTAATGATAAATAATCAAGAGACTAATGTGCGCATCAAGTGTGATCATGTATTTTAGTCCTAAAAATGATGATACAACCAGCATTGATGACCCCCAAAATGTTATAAGGAAGGACGGTCTGAAGATATGAAGGTTAAGGATTATTTTCTAGCTCTTTCAGTGGTTCAAGAATTACATTAAATTTAGGGAAAGCCGTAGTATTAAGGGAGACTGATGTTTAAAAACTGGTGAGAGTGCTTTACTAATGCTCAGTTTGGAATCAAAATTTCTATACAAAGAGGTCTTTAAAATCCTTAAATTCCTATACTCTCAGCAAAAGTCGGAATCTCCATGATCAAAGTCGAAATATCTAGGTTCTGTATATATGTGGAGGATTTGAGATCTCATTCGGTTGAGTACTTTTAAAGTCTCGGAAGCTCAGAGCGCAATAATTCGCTTTGACTTAGCCTTGCTAAAGGCCATCCAAATTTTTCAGAGGGTTGGGGTTCTGTGTCAGAACTATGGAAAAATTCGGAGCCTCCGGGTTCATTTGTCAAAGTATCCAAGATAGGATTCTGCACTCGCTATGTAGCCGCTGTTTGAAATACCAGAGTCTTCGAGTTGTTGTCGGAACCTCTGAATTTTGCACTGTACACACGGCATAACCGTTGATTTAAAAATATCAGAACATTCAGGTTTCGAGTTGGAACCTCTGGATTTTGCCGCTTTTGCTATAACGACTAGATTTTAAGGGGTTGATGAGATCTTTGTGAGAAAATCTTTATGAGAGAGATTGACTTATAGTTGAGTATCAAGTAAGAGTTCATCTTCAAGCCGAAGTGATTGAAACCTGTTACCCTTGGAAATTGACATCTCCTAGACGGTTATGAGTCGTTTGAGAGCCTTCAGCAACTTGTGAAGAGCCCCAAGAAGTTTGGGAGGGTTTGAAACTCGTCTACCACAAGGTAAAGAGTTGTCACAAGTGAGAGGGGGCTTTACATCAGCAAATCCTTTGAGGGAAGTACATGTTTTAGTACCGCTTTGATCGTTGGATCAAGCTTTCTCAATAAAAACGTAGAGCATTACCAAAAACTCAAATTTCGACAATAAATCCTTGTCTCCTATATAATTATGCATGTCTTATCTCTAACTTTTTTCTCACTTGCTGTCACGTGATTTTGCGAACGTTGATGCCCTCAAGAATCCGTGCTCTATGAAACCCCATGGCGAGGACATGTCTCTGCGACAAAGTTCAGGATTCACCGTGGCCCTTGCTTTGGTTTTTGGTAAGGAATGTGGAATGACGAAGGATGAGGGTAAAGACGATCATTACGACTACGATCATGACGACGTGAGCGACGAGTTAGGGTCAGTGTTTGAGGCGGAGGTGGTGACCTACCATTGCAGCAGAAAGGCAGGATTATTCACTACTTCGACACGAAATCAAGCAAAATCAAGTGGACCCACGAACTACGATCCGGCCATCCTCTCCACTGGAAAAGAGACAGACACGCCTCCCTACTCCGGCAACATCTCCGGCGATGGCGAGCAGGGCCACCGGCCGCTCCTCGTCGCTCTCCTCCTCCTCCCGCTCCCCCTACCCCTCGTCCTTCTCCTCCTCATCCTCCTCTTCTCGCAGCCGCTCCCCTCCCCAGCGCAAGCGCAGGTGAGCCGCCCGCCGCAAGCACCCACTCCTCTCTCCTTACCTCTGTCTCTCTGTAAACGCCTCTCAGTTGTTTGTTACCTTTCCTCAGCTCATCCACCGCGCGGAGGGGCCGCTCGCCGCCGTCGCCTTCGCCGTCACAGAGGAGGGGAGGCCGCTCGCCTTCGCCGCCGCCCAAGAAACCCTCGCCTTCTCCTCCTAGGTAATATCCACACGCATGCCTCTGGAAAGAAAGAAATAATTCTCAGGTTTCGTTGCGCATTGCGTGCCCTTACCTGAACTTTTGCCGCCGCCGGTGACAGGAAAGCATCTCCGGTCCCCGACGAGTCGTCGCTCGTCCTCCACGTCGACCACCTGTCCAGGAACGTCAATGAGGCTCATCTCAGGGAGATTTTCGGTCAGCTTGCTTGCCTGGCCCCAAAATCGTTTCTTTCCTCTTTCTGTTTGTGTATGTGATTCGTCTGCTGTTTAAAGTTCAGTGCTTTGTATGTATATCAAGTATGTTGCTGCACATTTTCATTCTCTGAATCCATCGTTGTTGAGCCTGAGATTGTTAATGTTCTAGTTTTCAACAGCGTGCTATTTGCTGCCTCCTTTAGCTTAAGTACCACCATTTTGTTGCAGAAAATTATGGTGATGTCGTCAATGTGGAGCTGTCCATGGATCGAGTGGTAAGTGGATGAGTATTGTAGGCATGTGTTTAGGGGGGAAAGCCAGTGATATTTGTTATTGGATCAATATATTTGTTTGCTTTGATTCAGGTCAATCTTCCTCGTGGGTATGGGTATGTTGAGTTCAAGAGGAGAGCTGATGCTGAGAAGGCGCTTCTTTACATGGATGGTGTACGAATTGTATTTTGCCCTGTTCGACCACATTTCATTTGGAGCTTTGGAAAGTCGATAGTGTTAAATATGCAAACGTGCTAATCTGCACAGGCTCAAATTGATGGAAATGTTATTAAAGTGAGGTTCACACCTACAACATGGCAAAGAACTGCTGCTTCGTTGAAGGCTCTTCCCGATCCTCCAAAAAGGGATGTGCCTGGAAATGACAAAGTTGGTCATCTTGCTGAAAAGAACACTCAACAGCGCCCTAGAGAACGTGAGCTTCTTTACCTTTTATCTATCTTTTTCTTGTTCTTTGGTAGTAATCTTGCCCTCCCATCTCGCAAGCTGCTTGCGTTTGGCCCACAAATCAGGCTTTGTATTTGTATTGAGCTGTAATATAGATGGTGTCTGAAACTGAATTAGTTTCCTACGGGCAGCATCTCCTCAAGGAAAGGCACCTCCATCTCGATGCAGGCGATCTCCTCCAAGTCGGAGAGTTGATTCACCTAGGCGGCAGCCTGATTCTCCTCCAATTCGTCAACGGACTGATCCCTCTCCAATCAGGCGTGTTGAAACACCTCCTAGCTGGAGACCCAGATATCCAGTTAGAAGACGTTCTCCCTCTCCACCACTTCGAAGGATTACATCACCAAGGCGGTGAGTGATGCCTAGACGTGCTCTCTGTATCGTTTGCATTGTGATTGGAAGTGCTGAAATATGACATCTAATAGCAGGCTTTCACCAAGAAGAGGACGTGGCAGTCCAATCTGCAGACGTTCTCCATTGCCTCCTAGAAGGCTGTAAGTCATTTTAAGCTAGTCTCCCTTGATATTTTTTTCTTCAGCCTTTCATATCTTACCTAAACATGCATTTCGAAGAAGGGGGGCCGTATAAGCTTTTCAGATATTCTGTATTCAGCTGCATAACTAGTTGGCCTTTAAGCTTTATTTAATCAATCTCACATCTAGCTTCTATATTTCTATTACAAATAATTTAACGTCATGTAGCTCTAGTTCCAAATAAGAAGCTGAAACCTGCTAAGTATTTTGGATAGTTGGCTCTATCTTAACTTTTGTGAGCATGTGGGACCATAAAGTGAGTCTTGACTAGCAACTCCGATCAGTTTCATGCAACTTTTAAGGCAAGTTTATTTTTCTCTAGTTTTAATAGCACTTCAGGCACTAAAAGAGGTGCTCCAGCATATGTCTGCAATTTGGTTCCAACTCAACCTATTTCCAAAGAAGCCATACGGATGCTATTCGTTTGGACAACAGCACCAATTTCATTTGAGAAGCTAGATCTGGAGTATGGCCAAACAGGGCCTTTCCTTTGTTCTTGGTTATTGAACTTTCTGCTTATAAATCTAATGCAAAGAATGAAGAATCGCGATAGAATTAGCATGTCTATGTGGTGAACACACATGCTAACAATGTTGACTCCTGTTTTTTTGTATTAATAGTTCTTCCTGGTTTCCAGTGATCTTTTTTAGTAAATAGTTTCCAGTTATCTTTTCCATGCTAAGCTCCATTCTCTCTTAAAACCCTTTTGTAGACTTCTTTTCCTTATTGTGTCTAGTTATGTAAAGTAATATTGGCATTTTTCTTTTTGTTAACCATTCTTTCTTTCTGCAGGACACCTCGAAGGCGGATGAAGAGTCCTCCAAGAAGGCTGCTGCCTCCTCGCCGTCGTAGTAGATCTCCCATTCGCCGATCAATTCACTCCCCTTCCAGATCAATTTCTCCACGCAGGTAATGGTGGTGTTGACCTGGCTTTATATGTTATTCTTGTATTATTTTGGATCAGTAGATTTTGCATCTTCTACTAGATAAAAAAGCGTACGATCCAGTCTTTGCCACTTCAGTGCTCTCTCATGAGCTGTGTAAAGAAATGTTTCCTTGTGTTAATAAATCACTTTATGGAAACAGGGACCGAGGACCTCCTGTGAGGCGTGGGCGGTCATCCTCGTCATATTCTGAATCACCAACTCCTCCAAGAAGGGTAAACACGTAACTGTTACTGTCTTACTTTTTAAGGAAGAAAAGGGAATTAGAGATATGCTTTTTCCTTTGGAGTTCTTGTTACAAGACCTAGTGTTGTCCCAAAACATAACATTTTTCTCTCGTGCAGGGAGCGGGGAGGGTACTCAGAAGTCGCAGTCCTAGAAGGTGATCCATTTTTGTGCTTTTCCTTATCCAAGTCATATGTGGTAGTATTTTTCTTTGGTATACAAGCAGCTTAAAAGTGCAAGCATCATACAAGCGAAACAGCTCAGATACAAGCAAACCAAATAGGGCGATGAGTTAATGTAAACATGATAGTTCCCTTTGTCTTCTGTTGCCTCACCACCCCTTGTGATCCATGTTCTTTTGCACCGTCAAGATTCTTCTCAAGAATAATGCAAAGTTCTTTTTGAAGGAAAAATTATACAAAGTTTGACGAAATCTATCTGTTTCTCTAATAAGGCTTTCTTTTTCCCCCACTGGCACAGGCCTTTTAGAGGAGGAAGTGCCTTTAGCTACAGCCGTAGTAGCAGCTCATCCTCCCCTATCCACAATTAGAACTCCCATCGTGGCGATCCTGGTAGGTAAAATCTTTCTGTCTTGTCACTCTTTATCTCTGATTATCTCGTTTGCCTGTGCTGCTGTTATCGTCTTTGCTGTCGAGCTTTTCCTACTACGTGAGTGGGTGATGGCGCGTAACCTGCGACCAAGCTGCCAATGGATTGGATATTGCTCGAAACAAGCATGCATTGGAGTCTCTTATCAGCTTGCAGCGATGGCTTTTGTGTGTTTGATGCTGTAGTAAATAAAGCACATTGCTGTTCTGAAGTAAACAAGCTCATTGCTCTAATTGCGAACTACGTTCCTGGACCTGAATATTTTTGCTGGTGAATTGAAGTTACCGAACCTGTGGAGTCTGGAATTAAGATTGTCTTGGTAATGTTATGTTCTCTCTTTTCTTTCCGTGAGGAAAATGGCTGCTATTTTCGATATCTGCACCTTCCATCCAATTGGAGGATGAGTTAAACAAGATAGCTAAGCGGCTTTGTAGCTAGTAATTCTCAGCCCTCGTATCCATTATTTCATTGCCGTGATTGTTGTCGCAACTAGGCTCTCCATTCATGCTTGCGCGACTTTGCTCGAAGAAGGTCTCGAAGCCTGTGGATATATCGTGTACCCATACAATAAAGTCAAGTTGGGGATGTAGCTCAAATGGTAGCTTTGCATGCGAGAGGCACGGGGTTTTATCCCCCGCATCTCCAATTCTTTCAGCTATTCTTTTCCCTCTACATGCTTTTATAATTTTATTCTTATGCCTCACTTTGCTTAACTTATCACTGCCTTATATTTGCCTTACTGTAATGAAATGGTTATCATGTCCCTAAAAAAAGGTTATCATGGGACAAAATAAGGCACAAGAATCACCACCAACTCCAACGCAAAAGCTCCAAACAAAAGTCTAATGCTCTGCTAGCTAGATCACCACGTGTGCCATAACATTTGAGATTTCCAAGTAATTAAAGTCCACGTGTGCCATAACATTTGAGACTCTCACTAGTTTAGAAGCCCCAACGAATCGGAGAGAGCGGCTTCTGGGAGAAGCTGGGAGGTGGCAGCTTCTGGGAGAAGCCCCTCCACAAGCCAAAAAGAACGTAGCCTAAGTTTGTTGGCACAGGTGACAGGTAAAAAAAACGTCGCTTGCAAGTTGAACGGATGTAACTCTATGTCTTCATGTATAATCGGAATAGCATTGAACTAACATGAAGTGAAGGAAGCACAACTAAAAGTGAAAATAATAATAATGTAGTTTAGGGCCTATTTGGTTAGACTGCGGCTGTTGATAAAAGTGCTGTTGGTTGGATGTCTGAAAAAGCTATTGTGGCTATGGAAAGTGAACATATAACTTTTAGTTGATCCAAACTATCTACAGTATTTTGAAAAATGAACACTGAAGCTTCAGCACATTACAAAAAGCTGGTACAAAGCAGCTTTTCTAAACAGCTGAATTTGCACTGCAAAGCTCACAGCTACCATTGGCAAAAGTTACTGAAAAGCTGGCCGTTTGGTTTGGCTACAGCTTTTTCCAGTGAAAAGTTGCTGAAAAGCACAACCAAACACCCCCTTAATAGGTTCATCATCACCATCCAGAAAAGATTAAATACCACAAGATGAAGCTAGATATCTTACATAAATGGACTATCTCAACGAAATGACCAAACAACGTCAGTCTCTATCTTTTCATATCCGCGGCATCTAATTCTACTACTGTCAAAATACCGACTAGTTCGATTCATCGCTAGCTTTCAGCATACACAGAAAGTAATAAAAGGTGGTAGACCACCACATCTACGTAGGGCACACTCTTCAGCAGGATGTTAGCAACAGGAAAACGAGAAGCGTTTGGTTAATTTTCATCTTCTTCTGTTTCCTCATCATCGGCATTCTGGTTACCGTATCTCCAGCCATCTTCAACGTTGTTACTGTGGTCTTCTTCAGTCTCTTCACTGTCATCTTCATACATACCCTTACCTGGCCATGGGTTCTTGACACGACTGGTATCAGCACTCATCCCACCAGAAACCTTGACATTGTAGACTTTAGATGAAGGGACCTTATGCCCTGGATTTGTCTTGCTCCTTTTCGGGTTTGGTGCAAGGTTGCTGATCTCAGCATAGCTATACTGATTGGTGGCATGCTCACCAGCAGGTGCTGCAAGCCTACCGTTCTCTTCTTGACTGTGTTCAGGATGCTGAGTCTTGAGATGAAGGTTCAGTTTGTAACTGTGAATATAGGCTTTCCCACAGCCTTCGTAGGGGCAAACATGCGGACGCTCAGCAGAGCTTGCGGTTGCTGGTGTGGACAGATTTGTCGTTGCTGGTGTGGAAGGCTTTGTGGTGCTTTGTGGTTTTTCTGCTGGTGGCATATGTTGAACTGCAACAGGAGTTCCAGTCTGCATCATGGCCACATTGGACACAATAAGTAACACATGGGTGTGTATGCCGAAATTGTGAGTTGGGCGTTTTAACAAATGATTATCTAGTTGGGTTTAGTTACAGTAAATCAATATCACACTAATCTGACAAACTAGATCCCGCTGCAGCTTAACATATTTATGTTTTTACCTTGACCGTATAATATAGTTCTACCTACTGAACAGTTCATAAAATTTCAACAGGGATCAAGGATGTCAGGGATAAAAACTAAAAATATACCACAAAACTCATGGAACTCAACAAGGCCTATGTACATGCATAAACAGCTTAATCCCCATCTGTTGAGAGACAAACAAAATACAGAAAAACATTGGAAGGGATTGTTTTCGATGTAATCCTCAGCCTTAGATCTTGGAATTCTATTTATAATAAAGAACAAAGAAGACATTTACAAGGAGAATTGGTAGAAAAAAAATTATAGTACAAGCACAACATATAATGCAAAGACAAAAATGAGTAGCTGTTCACAAGTTAGGAGAATAGACTAACAATTTGGCATTGCAGCTCTTTGCTGTGGAAAATAGTTGGTTGAGAACCTTTACCAATTCTATTCAAATATATTTCTGGTATGGTTCTAAAAATGGGGTTATAAACATGGAAGTCGATGCACTATAGCAAACATACCTTTTCATGAGCCTTGACATGGCACTTTAATTTGAAGTCGCTTGTAAATCTTTTACCACAAGCTGGGAACGGGCATAGATGATAATTTTCCAAAGCATGTGTTTTTAGGTGTGCTCGTAAGTTAAAATCCAATGAGAAGGCCTGAAATTGAGAGGACTTATTTTTTAGAAGATGCCAAAATGCACCGCAGCGAAAAGATTCAGCAATAAGAAGGCATAAATATATGTGGCATTTTTCTTTTCAAACAAGTCACTTGTGGATATGCATACTGGAAGTTGTTGCATTGTAGAAAGTAGAAACCTCCAACATTAGCAACAGTTTAGGTGCATAGCAATCGAATGTACAAAATATAAAATGGGCTGGAGGGATGAGATGAAGTTTCATTAAGTTCAATTTAATCAAACCAGGTAAACATCTTGAGTTAGATAGAATTAGCAAGCCAGTACTTAGTTTTGTACCAATAGACACAACAAAACTGTACCTAAATATGTAACATGTATGGTGAGAATTAAAAGAAGAAATGCTGTCAATGCAATAGAAACTCTGTGAAGCCCTACCTTACCACAGCCTGGATGTGGGCAAATAAAATCCTTTTGTCCTGTGTGAGTAAGATAGTGTCTCTTCAACTTGGAGCTATCTACAAATTTCTGCAGAACAAACAGAAAAGGGCTCATCATGAGTATTGAAAAAACAATTAAGTAGTTAGGACTTAGGAATTATATTCCCCTATTAAAAGCGGAGCATGCATATAACAGGTGTATAGTTTATAAGTAATCAATGAGCCATTTGCTGCAGTCTAACTACAGAGTAAAACAGTGAGCAAACGAAAACAAATGTGCTATAAGGAAGTAGCCGAACGGTCAAGATACTGGAAAAAGACAAGTCCTTACGCATAAGAAAGATGACGAGCTTAAACCATTTCGCCCACGAGCATGACCGCATATAATTTACCGACACTAGAGTACTGTACATACATCGATGAAGGTGTTAGAGCTAGTTGTTGTTCTACTGGAGGTAATGTACCTTCCCACAGCCTGGCTCCTGACAAACATACTGCCTCTCGCCATGTACATGGGCATGCTTTCTCAAGGAAGCCACATCAACAAAGGTCTTGCCACAGTTTTCATAGCTGCAGAGGAAGAGGATCTCTGTAGCCGGTTCAGGTTTGCGCGCCTCCGGGGGCTCTGGCCCGTTGGCATTGTCCTTCAAATTTCTGTACACATCCTCTGCACAAGGATTATGGAGAAGCCAATTGTTGCTAATTAGTCGCAGGCTATTGCACAATCTGCTCAAACTATTGAGTGAGACTAACTACAGAGGATCAAATTCAAATAAAATTTGATCTAGAGCTAAGGATAAAATGAACAACAAATCATCACCATTGCCAGTACATTCGCCCCTAACCTGTCAACTGATCCACGCAGAAAGGGGAGGAAAGGGAGAAGATTTGGACAGTATACCTCTGACCCACTTGAAGAGGGCGCACTTCGTACCGGGGGAGGCGAGATCCTGCGGGATCCTGGAATGGAACGCGGAGCGGCGGAGGATTCAGTCGATTCTAACTCGAGGGAACAGGGTATCGCAGCATCATCAGAAAGAAAGAGATGCAAGGGGAAGGCACACACCACTGCTTGACCCAGCGGGCGGCGGGGCGCGGCCGGCGGCGAAGCGTCTGCGGCTGCGGCTGCGGCTGCGAGGGCGGGTAGTAGTAGTAGCCTCCGGACCCCGCCGCCGCGTACTCCATCTCTCCCTCTTCTTCTTTCCTTGTCGCGTCCTCGCCTTCTAGGGTTCTTGTTTTTTCTTCGTTTCCCCCCCTCTAAAAGCTTCAAGTTTTATTTCCTAGTAAATTTTGCGAGCTGTATAGATTTAGTCATTTAGACATGAATTGTGTCGCAAAACCACGCAATCAAATCCTTCACGCACAAAAACCCATGCTGGATCGGCAGTGGCAGTTCTATGGGCTTGCTTATTCATTCATCACATCCAAGACGGCTTGTCACCGATTATTATTCCAAATAATAATAAATACAATACAACAGCGCAACTACAGGCGCTAGATATGAGTAATACATACAGCTTCGCGTTGCTGACAGAATAAAATTACACCATGGAGGGTGTGGAAATCTCTATGATCCCACCCACGCTATGTTCCTCCGCCTCTGCCACGGAGCATCACCACACACGACAGAAGACCAAACAGTCTCTAGGAAGAAATTAACCCCTCGAAATAGAGTACAATGATGGATCGGGTTCTCCTCTCTTGGAAGACCTCTAGTCTGCACGAGATTGGCCAGCGCGGGAGGAGAGGATGATACCAACGATGAGGCCGTAGAGAGCAAGAGCTTCGGCGAAGATGAGGATGAGGATCATGCCCACGAACAACTTTGGCTGCTGTGCATTGGCCCTGCAGAGGAGGTCGAAACAAGAATTAAATCACCGTCTCAACAGCCTGCAAATAAGGATTGGTTATCTGTAGAAAGATTGCTCTTTCACTACCAGAAGATACCTACTGATAAGAAATCCCAGTTGATACTAGCAACAGAAAGAAAGAAAAAGGAAACTACTGGCTGCAATGACATTGTACTGATGCTCTCTCCTTAAATATACTCTAGTGTAGCGTAGTGGTGTACAACAGAGCTCCAGATGCATAAAAAGAGCAACATAAATTTTTGTTATGCCAATCCTTGCTGACTTTACTATAGCAGGGTAATGGAGAATCCAGTCAAATGGCCAGCAAAAATATATGCAAATCAAAGCAGTATGATTGCAGTAACCATGACAATAGCTAATAGCAGTAGAACAGATATGGCCATAACGGACAAATAGAAGAAGCGGTAAGTAACCTACAAAAAACTAAAAATAATTTTAGACAATAAATAAATTATGAACTGGAACTAGATGAAGGACCGTGAATAAATCTCAGGTCACAACCAAAAGATATTCCAAGAGTACCAATTAATCCACCACTACCATGAGAAATTGCAAATGCACTATCAGATTTGCATGTCTCAGGGATACCTCAAGAGAAAGCAATTCCCTTCTGCAGGATCAGCAAACGGAACCTTACTCTGCCTAAAGTAGGCTAAATTCAGATGCAGTGGCATCACCATGAATATCTTTCTTCTTTTTCTCAAAATTCAGAATCATAATGCCTCATTGCAGTGCGCCCTTGATATTCTCTCCATACCAGCATAATATCATGTCAAACTGGTCCGTGAAGACAAGCCGATAAGTGTAGCTTAACATGTGGGTCACACGATTTCATCTGTAAATTCTAATCAACCATGCCCAAGTTACAACAGTTTTTTTTTCTACTTAATTTCATCTACACCAACCACCAAGTGCCCATCTGATGGTATGTCAACACCCAACCCAGAATCCCAGAATCAAGCAGCATGATGCTCTGCTGCAATTCAGCCTCGTCAGAATTTAGACTAGTTCACCAACTACCACAAAATTTACATTCATAGTTACCACCATATAGTACTACGACAAATTTGATTCTTTTTAGGTAGTGTATAACCAAGTATATGCAGCAGAGGAATACCTGACTCCGGCATCGCCGACGATGCCGATGGCCATGCCCGCGGCGAGTCCCGCGAGGCCGCAGGCGAGGCCGGAGGAGAGGTGGGCGTATCCGTCGAAGAGGAAGTAGGGCTTGGCCTTGGGGTTGATCCCGGTGGAGATGATGACGGCAATGATGAGGCCGTAGATCCCGAGTACTCCCGCCATGACGACGGGGACGATGGACTTCATGACGAGCTCCGGGCGCATGACCCCCATGGACGCCACGCCCACCCCGCTCTTGGCCGTCCCGTAGGCGGCGCCCATGCCTGCACGCGTGCGGAATCAGTGGAATCACGGGAAGCGAGAACCCACGTAGATCGCGAGCCGATCTGGCGGAGACGACGGGAGATCTGGGGAATAAAAAGGGAAGGGCGATGGGGACGGGTGCTTACAGGAAAATACGAGGGCGGCGGCGGCGCCGAGGAAGCCGAAGAAGGGGGCGGTCTCGTCGCCGCTGAAGACGGAAGACATGGTGGGCGGCGGTGAGGGGATCTGAACTCGCCGGAGAAGAGACGGCGAAGAGTGGAGGAGAGAGGGGAGAGATTATGATGATGTGTTGTAGTGTGGACCAGGAGGAGGTTATGCTACACGACTACTACTTACAGCTTGTCTTTGGTGGGCCTGGGCCTGGTCCTGGGCCTGGGCCTGGGCCTGGGCCTGGGCTACTTTACTGGATCATGGGCTTCTTCTTTTTTGAGAGAATGGGCTTCTTATCTAGGATTTCTTCTCTCACCAGCACAAAAAATTTCCCCTAATTCCCTCAACAAAAATCCCCTAAAAAATGAAGAACAGCACAAAAGACAGTTTTGTTTTGAAAGGAATTGGCACCCATATCAGTAAAATGGGGTCAGCCATGCAATATGCAATGTGTAGCTGCGTCGTGCAGCCATTTTGTCGCGCCTAAGGGCAATGTTGAGAGCGTGGTTTTGTGCAAAGTTTCGCGAGAAGTAGTAATTCTCTGAAATACTCTCTTTGTTAAGAAACACAACCAAACCTAGGTTGGTTTAGACTCACTGCACCGCAACCTAAGTAGTAACTGAATTTGGTTGTTCTTGTTCAAAGATGTGATTTTTTTTCTAGTGTTTTTGCGGTCGATAAGGTGCCTACGCATGAATATGTCTGCAAGCGGATTGGAGCGCATGAATAAGCCACGCAGAATGTTTCGGTCAGTTACGATCCAATTTTTTTTTGTAAACTCATAAGTAAAATTATTTATAGGGTTTGAGGGAAGGAAAAGTGCAATATTACAGTTTTACCCCGGAAGTACGGGACTTTACAAGGGCATGACGGTCATTTCCCTACCTCTAAGGAATCTTGGAAGAATATGCCCAGACATCTTTAGGGAAATCTTCTAGAGAGCATATTGGCCTTGCGTATCGACTCGTCGGGGACCTCCTCGACGCGGTGAGCGTCGACGTGAACCCTGACAGCGTTGCGGTGATTCTGGACAGCGTCGATTGGGGACAGCGCAGGAACCCTCCTCCAACAATAGCTCCTTGCCGGTTGGGGCGGTCGAGCGGCCTGTCCAAACTGGCACACTAATCCCAAGGGGTTGGTGCGCAGGCCGGATCGACGACCCTGTGGAAATCATTAGTTTCTCATTTGAGGTGGCTGAGAAGTGCCTGATGGGATAGCTTTTCTTTTTCTCCTTTTTCCTCTCTTTCTTTTTTTCTTCTTTCTTTTTTCCCCTTTCTCTTCTCTTCCCTTTTTTTTTCTTTCTTCTTTTTCTTCCCTTTTCTCTTCTCTTCTCCTTTTTTTCCCCAGCCCACTCCACCCGCCTGGGCCTGGTCCTGCCCGTGCCTGCCTCCTCTTGGGCCATGGCCCATCAGCCCCCTAGGTCGGTTGGGGGGAGGAGTCTAAAAACTCCCCACCCCTACCTCAGCCCCTTTTTCCTCTCACTCCCGTGCGCCGCCACCCCCCACACCACCTCTGTACCCTGGCCTCTTGCACTGGGCGACCCCGAGCGCCGACCAGATTTATCAGGGTGATTAACAAATTATCCATCCAAAGAAGGATGATCCGTAAATGCACAGGAAATGTCTTTTTCTAAGAAAACCTAATGTGATACTGCTGATGGACAAAAAAAAAGGAAAATCAAGATCTCATATTCAACCTAAGCAAGAAAAAAATATTGAAGGTTACTCCTTTTCCACATAGCAGCTTAGTTCAGGCAGTTCATTTCTTCCAAATATATAGAAATGGCAAATTTGTGTTCCATCTTTTTATGTTCAAAAGTTAGCAACTTACAGGCCCGTCACCAGTCCATCGTCTGAGCACCCCACACCGAACCAAGAACAAGGGCTGGCGTTCCCTTCATCCCAATCCAGCAGCGCATGAGATGGATCAGCTTCTATCATCTCTTTAAACCTCAGAAGAGCAACACCTGCAATTCAGCAAAGCAAACCCTAAACAGAATCAAAACAAAAGTAGGACAAGAAACCTACCCGAAGAAGCAATCCAAATCACAATCTGGTACCTTCATGATTCAGCGATGAACACATCTCAAACCCCATCAAGAACCAGAACAAGAACCATACCGCCAGACCTCTCCTTCGACAATTCCCCATGCCTGAGCAACTTTACAACAACACATAACCCCAAGGAAGCAGCAAAGCCTGCTGCGTTCATGTTCGTTCCTTCAAGAATTGGCACTAAAAGTACCTAATTCCGATCTTTCCTCCACCCTTGAGCGATTCAACAAGAACGGGTTGCGTGGTTTGGACTCGGGAGCGGAAATGTGGAGCGGATTAAGCAGAAAGCCAAGGAGAGAGAGAGAGAGAATAAACAATCAGAACAGCCGCCAAGAATGAATCAATGAGTGGATAACAGCCGCCAAGCAGAAGAGCGTGATGGGCTCGCCGAGGCGGCGGAGGGGCGCGCGCACGACAGGGTCGTTAGTGGGCACGACCATGGCATAGGTTCGCCGCCGCTGGAGGAGCTCCTACACCGCGCGCTCGTGGCGCTCCCGCGTGTCGCGGTGGTCGTCTCCGCCTCCGGCGGCGGAGGTGGAGGCGGGGGGACGCGGGGAGGGGCAGGGATGCGCGGGTGGACTGGGAGGCGGAGGTGGAGGGGTGGTGGCAGGGGCTTGGGGTGTAGGGTTCGATGTGCGAGGCGGCGTTGAAGAGAGAACGAGAGATCGATCGGGAAGAGACTGCGATCAGCGAGGCTGCGGGATGTACACATCGGCGTACATCTAGCTTACTCATCAATTACTTCCTCTACATCCTCCTCCCCGGCCGGCTCGCCGATCGATCGACCATGGAGCATGTCTTGGCATGGCTGCTAGTCCTCCTCGTCGCTGTCGTCGGCACCACCTGCACCAATGTCTCCTACAACGACCGGGCGCTTGTCGTCGACCGCGAGCGCCGCATCATCATCTCCGGATCTATCTACCGGGAATCCGTCTCGATCCTGCGGGCGCACCACCCGCTCTACGCCCGCATCGCCGCCGCCTTCGTCCTTCTGCTCTCCGTGCGGGGGAGCGGGAGCGGCGGGGACGGGGGCACCACGAGGTGGTGCGGCGGGGCGAGGTGAGCGGGAGGGGCGCCGTCGCCGCTGGCCATGGCGCGCGGCGGTGGTTCTCGCTCCGGAGCGAGTGAGGAAGGTGTGAAGAGGTCGACGGGCTTGACGACTTCATTATCAGGACAATGATTAAGTTACTAATTTGCCCTTATATTTAATTAACTAAAGTGCTTTGAGATTTGTGAAAATGCCAACGTACGCAGAACGCTGGCAAGACGTCGATGTGGTCAGTTTCCATTTTGTTTCTCTCTTCCAAAACCTACATGCCTGATACTCCTTCCGTCCTAAAATATAAGACATGCACATATCCTAAGACGTGACCCTCGACGGAGCCACCCACCACGTCGTGCCGGAGTGGCCCGTTAGCATTTAACAGCGCCAAGATGAAGACGCAGACGTCGGTGATGGTGAAGAAGCCCAGCATGGCGGAGCCGCAGAGCCTGACATGGTCATGGATGCCCGAGAACCTGAAGCCCTTCATGAAGGACGACAAGGTGATTGATATAGTGCTTACTGCATCCATGCGTATACAGATCTAAATTTCTTTTCTTTTCTGAGGAACAGGTGCACATGACGAGCTGTTTTCTCTAACTGATCTCTGTTCGTTAACAGTTTGCCTTATCTTGATTTTTTTTGTTTTCATAAGGATATATACTGTTACATGCATCCATCGAGAGGAATCCGCCATCAGCAACAAACAAATTAACTGACCGATCGAAGATCATGTTGGCATCATCTCATCATTCAACAATCTCTCATGAATTTATCATCTGCAATGCAAACTTTTATCTTTTTCGGTTTGGAGTTTGAAGAATTATTAGTGGTTACTGGGCCTTCCCTTGGACGCAACAAGGCCCAGTGAACTCTCCCCTCTCCCACCTCCATGGCAGCGGCGTCGCCGGCGAAAAAGCCAGCTTGCTCCGTGAGACGGCTCTGCAGCCTCGCCGGCGGGAAGAGGAGGAGCTATGCGGAGCGCCTCCCTTCCCTCCTCGACCACCCAATGCCGAGCCTGCACCTTCCTCCTGGCCTCCACGACAAGCAGTCGCGGCCGCCGCCGCACACGGAGGTCACCACGCTTCCCAACGGCTTCAGGATCGCCTCCCAGACATCCCCGTACGTACATCCACACCCTCTCTTCTTCCTCATCGCTCGAGTTCACATCACTTCAGACGAGTGCGAGTTTTACATTCTGCCATTGCTGACCATTGCTGTGGAATCGGGGGTTTGTTCATGGCGGCGCGCAGGGCCCAATCTGCTGCGTCGGGGTGGCGGTCGGCTCCGGCTCCGGCTCCATCTACGAGACGTGGTGGTCAGCCGGCGTCTCCCACTTGCTGGAGAGCCTGGCCTTCCATAACACCAAGAACCGCAACCTCGGCAAGATTGCTTAGGGCCTAGCCGCAGGCAGTCGAGGTGCTCCTCGATTGCGTCCAGAATCCGGCGTTTCTCCGAAGCCAAGTTCAGCGTAAGGTGATGAACTGAGGATAGATTGATAGGGTCTCTTTAGAATGGAGGTGATTGTCTGTTTTCTGATTCGGATGATTGATGTTATCTTGTTCTTCAGCTGGCTGATGCTCAGGAGGACCAAAAAAAAGGCCTCAGCGAGCTATTTATTGTCAAAGATGGGGTCGGGGAGGACCCAATCGAGAGTTAGAGTAGTGGAATTGAAAGGAAAACACAAAACAAGAATAGAAACAGGAATCCAGAGTGTTCTACTTTGTAAGTTTCTATATTTACCTCAATTTTATATCCACATTTGATTCATGCCTTCATCATATCGACCATTTGGTGTATGTATTCTATATGCGTTCCTAGTTTTGGTCGGTCTTGTGATATCTGTACGAATAAAAAAGATCAGCAACCACAATCATTTTTCTCTCATTTTGAGTTGCTCCGAGTGCATATCTGAAAGTGGCAGGCAAATGTTCAGTGCATTGTTGACAATGTTATTTGTAACTTTTTCATAATCTTCTATTCTAGACCTTTACAACCGTAGTTGCAAGATCCTAATATTATAGAGACCTTTTGGTTGCAAAATGATTTAGTACGCATCTCAAAGATTAATGTGGTCTTTCCTTAAAAAGAAGATTAATGTGCTCTTCTTTGTACGTCTTAACGATTAATGCCAATTGCTAAGTAAACGTAGAGAGCAATGTTTATTACTGTAACAGGAAAACTGTACTGCTGACCGCTTGGTTTTAGCTGAATCAGGCGTGAATTACCAGCACTTACTAGAAATGGCAGAACCCTTGTTGTCTGATCTGCCCAAGGGGTCCCCTGTGCACAAACCGAAGTCCGCATATACAGGTGGAGATTCCAAGCACAAAACTGACTCTCAGGTGATAAACTCTTCTGTCTTCCCCCTCCTGTTCAAGATTAGAACCATGCTCCTCTTGTGCAGATGACGCACGTAGCATTGGCTTTTGAAGTTCCAGGAGGCTGGCGTTAGGAGAAATGAGGTACAATCATGAATGGCATACAGGTATAGTGATGTCTTACATGACACACGTAGCATGGTTGAGCCTCCCAAGCATCTATGCATTGAATCATTTGTTCTTAAACTATCTTTACTGGGTTCCCTAGGCCCAGCAACTAGCTGCAATCAACACCATCAAAGTGAGAAGTGATGTTCACATAAACCCTTGAGGATGAGCAAGCAGCAGTGGACAGATGATCATTCATACTGCCCTCCCTCCTCTGTAGGCTGTCTTCACATTTCAGATTTATGCTGCTGTGTTTCAGCTAACGCATATGCCAAGACAATTTGAAATAAAATTTTCAAATTGTTTTTCACCTTAATAAATAAAAAAATAAAATAGAAAGCAAGCTGTTTTTTGAGTCATTTGTTCTTTATAAAGAGGACAGAAAGGCAGAGGTTAGGATAAATCTAATATTTCCCACGATTGGTAGATGCTCACATGACTTGATACAGTAAAATGGGTCTTCACGCATAAAATCAGTAATGCTGGTACATCAGTTCTAGTCAGACACATCATATGAATCAAATACATAGGCCACTTAACATTACAAACCACACTTCATAATTAAACTATGGGTTCTTATCTCACGCCCCATACAAACATTACGTAGCTTACAACTCAAGTGACACACAAATACAAACGATCACACCAACATTACATAGTTTACAACTCATGACCCGTATTATAAATGATCACACCAATAATAGAATAGGTGACACTGCAATAGTATATTTTGGAAACGACCTGATATCATACGAGAAAAAATGGTTTAGTTGTCACTAGATGGATGGCCAGGAAACTGGTCGACAATAACCAGGGAAACTAGCTTTTATTTAGAGACACAACATCAATCACTAAGAAGTCATATGTGGTAGTAGAATTCACCTCACTAATTGAATATTTTTTTAGATGACAAGCATGTATTTTTACGGACGTACAGAGGCAGGGGATGGGCACAAGGGTGTGTAAATGACATGTATTTTTAGGATGTATGGAGGCAAGGGGATGACACAAGGGTACATAGTTGACATATACAGTATGGATGTATGGTGGAACACTGTCAATAATGCAGGTGTTTAGGTACTCTGGTGAATGGTTGATGAACACAGGATATACCAAGAGAAATCACATACCAACTGATGGATGCATTGATGAGCTTCGGGTTGATTCATCTAAGGTAGCTGCTCATCTGGGCACGCTTGTCGAAGGAGGAGAACTTCGGAGGAAGTTTGGGCTGGTAGCTGTCGCGGCACGAGGGTGAGCCCCACTGGAGGTTGCCCCACCAGCTCCTCTCCCCGTTCACCTTCACCGTCTCCGACTGATCTTGTAGGCGCGGGAGGCATCGGAGGCTCCAGCACCCCCGGACGTGCAGCTTCTTCCACATCGAAGCTGTTATGGTGGCGTCCTTGTCGTGGAAGTGTTGGAGGAGTGGCAGCTCCTGGAGACGTATCCTTTGGAGGCTTGGGAGCTGATAGCAGGTACCACCTCTACCATAGAAAATTGTCTTGAGGTTGTAGCAGAACAGGATGTCAAGAGTCTTGAGACATGGTAGTGTTGTTGTATCTGGCATCAGGTCCTCCAATCTTGGGCAGCACTCTATGTGCAGGTGCTCTAGTATACTGAAGTCACGAGAACTATATTTTGAACAGAAATGAAGTAGACTTTTGAGGTTACAAACATGCACATTCCGTAGATGTTTAACTTCCTCACCAGAACCAAAAACTACTTCCATTTGATGGCACCAACGAAGCTCACATTCTTCCAGCTCGTCAAAACTGCTCAACTTAGAAAACCAGCTGATAGAATTATCACATGTCACTGATATTGATTTGGTGACTTGTAGAAGACAGCGTAAACCATACGAACTCTGTTGCATCCCTGTGATCTCCACATGGCGCTCAGTTCGGCGAAGGGGAGCTGTAATCGACGATGTAACTGCAATTTCCTCTGCATTACAGCTGCTGTATACATCCAAATAAGTTGATTGCTTCTGCACGAACTCTCGCAACTTGCTATTTATCATGCCTTCTTCATCTTGGAGCTGCCTGCTATTTGTAATGCATGGTGCAACTCGAACATAGAAAGATTGAAAAAAATGTCCATGCCTTACTAAACCCATAGCAGTGTCATCGAAGCTATAGAAGAACCTGAAATCACTAACACACACCTGGGCAACTTGATCATAGTGATTACCATTTCCTTCTGCACATTGATCCAAGCAAAATACATTTGGGAGTCGCTCCAGCTTATGCCAAGGAAATCGCCTCAGAGAAGGAACACCCATGAGGAGCAACTGCCTAAGCTGAGGAAGATTAGGGATGTCGGCAGGGAGCTCCTTGATAGCTGTACCAGACAGATCAAGCTCCTCCAAAGCACCAAGATTCTTGAACTCCACAGACTCAAGTCTTCTATATCCGCGCAAGGACAAGCGCCTTATGTGAGGTGAGCCGATCAACAAGAAGGATATTAAAGTAGGATGCCCTTCCAATTTGATTTCTTCCCCCAGGATCGACTCTCGTCCTTCACCGTGTAGATCCATCAAGCCATGGGCCCTTGAGATTGGCCGTGGGAGTGAAATCAATTTCTTGTTGTCGATGAGCTTGAGCGATTGAAGCTTCTGCATTTCTTCAAATATCTTCTGAGGGAAGTATCTTATTTGAGTCCCTGCGACCTCAAGGGTCGTTAGGCTGGATAGAGCTGCCATGGAATGAGGTAGCTCCACAAGTTTGGAGCAGTTGACAAGGAGAAGCTCTTCAAGATTTGACATCTCCTGGAAAAAATTGTGAGGGAAAGTAGTTACTTCTGAATAGGACATGTCGAGGTGTATCAAATTTCTCTTTTGGTCACCCATGTCTTGCGTCAGATGAGAAGAAGGAACTCCATTCATATCAAGAATTTCAAGCTGGCATAGAGTGGACAGTGGTGAATATGAACTAGTATTCATTGTTGAGTCGGTGGTACTAGTTGTGGAGGAACTGAAAAGTGTTTTGAGATCATGGCATCCTCTGAGTGAAAGCAACCGAAGGCTCAGTAGACAACCAATTGAGGCAGGGAGTGATTTTAGTGGCGTATAGGAGAGATCAAGAACACGAAGAAAACAGACTTTGGGCAAGAAATGGTTCAATTTGGAAAATATGAGAGATTGCGGTGAGCAACCTCTTAGAATAAGTGCTGAGGGGCCACTGGTTTCCTCTTGGCTCAACCATTCTCGGCTTACATGCCACCCATGGTCACCCATGAAAGAGATCCATTTGTTCTTGTTATCAGAGAGTTCATCTACTGTGATGTCTTGTGCAATGAGGTCATGGTATGCAAAGAAGTGTGCAGCAGTTTTGGTGGCTTCATCAGCATTTTTAGCAGGAGAAAAGGGTAGCTGCAACAAAGAGTACTCCTGAAATGCTTCAAGGATGACGCTCCCAACTTGATGCATGTAGGCAGACTTGCTGCTGCGTCTGCATGTGCCGGTTTCTTCTTCTTCCTTGGTGCACATAGGAGCTGGCAGGATGCCTTGGGCTGCCCACTGGTGGATGAGCTCATCCGAGGTAACAGTAACAGTCTGCGAATGTTTGGCGAAGATGGTCATGGTGTAGTGGAAGCAGTGGAGGCCTATGCGATGCCAATACTCCTTGCTTTCTTGACGGATCATGTTGAATATGTGCTCAGCCGCTTGACTCAGCGCGGAGAGGGCAAGCAACAGAACATGGTCATCTTCGTGAATGGATATAGCTCCATGGTCTTCTGACTTGCTCTTGTTGTAGACGTCACGAGAAGTGGTCGAGATGAACCATCGAGAATCTGTCAACCTGGGCGGAGGAAGCCCGACGTCCATTATAAAACTGCCAAGGTCAAGTGGCCATTGGAGGTTCTCGACCAGGAGCTGGTACTTCTGGGCTGACAACCGCTTGTTGATCTGAGGAACTATTCTGCGCCTCACCATAGCCTTCAAATCATCGTAGTCACCACCATAGCGCCCGTAGGAGTAGTACTGTTTGTTGTCGTAGTCTTCCTTGAGGCTGTAGTATTTTTGGTCGAGCAGGCCGAGCTCCTTTGCCACCGCGACGGCCAGCTCGTACTTCCTAGGGTCCATGAACAATATACTTCCTAGGGCTTCTTCTTCTCCCGCCGTGGCCGTGGGCTTCAGATCCACTTTTATCACGTCATCAAAGGGCGGCTCACTTTCGATAATGGCTCCCAGGAAGAGGGTTGATATGGGCCGTGTGAATGAAGCCATGGGCCCCACCCCAACATTCCACCGCACATAATTACCACCAGTGAGGATTATTCGATCCACCAAGTGTTCATATTCCTGCGTGTTTTGGTATCCATCCTTCAGCCTGGCCACAGAAGCAAATTTATTACTACTTTACGTAATGGAAATGATCGACAGCCAACTGGCCAGAAATACTGCAACAAACATCGATAGTGCGCGCATGAAAACTCGAGGAGCTTAATTATTTTCAACATATCTCTCCGATTTAGTTTTTCAGCCAAGAAAACAAACGAATATAAAATAATATTCTATTTAATATGTCAACAAAAGAAGAAGAAAAAGACGCGTATTGGATTAGTTCCTTCGCAAGTGTCTAGAATATTTAGGGAAATTAATGACAGATGAATATAAAATAGTATGAGCGAGGCAATTCATTCTATTTAATATGTCAACGAAAGAAGAAGAAAAAAAACTAAGGAAACACGAGCTATTGGATTAATTCTACGGGTATCTGCTGCCCATCTTCCCAATCGTCCTTCACGTGCCTACCCCAATTTATTCCTTCTGCTTCTGTTTTATTTTACTTTTTGATATTCCAATTTTCAACAAGAAATTTCAACTGTAAAATCCAACATGGGAATCAATTTTCAAACCGATAAAGAAGCTTTCACGTTGGGCTTAACTTTCAAGCAGCGAATGGTGATACAAGATGGCGCAATTTGCAGCTGCTGTGATGTGTTGTAGAATGCAGGAATTTACTTCTAGTAAATTTTGTGTTACAACACAAAAAAAAACAATATATTATTCTAAAGTAGGAAAAAAGTAAGTGCTTTTGAAAAGTAACACACCGTAGAATCAAATGGAACCTTATTCAGCTTTGTTTATTGGCATGTTAGATCTAAGCTATTTCAGACTTATGGCAACATTTGTTGCAGGTGATGTCGAAAACTATTGACGGTAGGAGACAAGCAACCTCAAGATAGGATATCATGTGAATCCGGACAAACTTCGTATTTGGGGTTGGGTATCATTTTAGAGATAGATTTATTCAAAATGGATAATTATGATTATTAAGTAAAATAATCACTATAAGGATGTTATAAGAAAATAATTCATGGATAATCAATAACTAATAGACTGTTAATTAAGAAACGAATGTAAACTGGGAAGTTACAAATCATACCAAAAGTCTATATCTCGCAGCTGATCACGCCATTTATGCAACGAAGATGGTGTTCCTTCCATGACTTGTTTAGTAGTGCAGCAAACTTTCTAGTTTGCGCAAAATTAACCTGCAACAAAAAAAGTGATGTCAATCAGTTATCAACAAGAAATCACGTGATCAGAGACCATGTTCAGTTCTAGCTCGAATGGTCAGAGGCGTTTCTGCAACGGATTTTGGCTATACATCCTACAACATGTCTAGAATAAGCGAAACCAACACATATATTTTTACCCGTACTAGACTCACTTATTGAGAGGCCAACCTATAATGCTTTCGAGGACGTTGGGCAGAGCACCCTTAGCCAGGCCCATAATCAGGAGTAATCCACTGAGGTCTTTGGGGGTTTTCTGAACTTGTAAAATATCCACCTTGTAATTAACACTTTTCTTTCTGCTTATAGAATGGTCTGTCGGTTTCTAAAAAAAATAGCACACGATCTTGCACAAACAGCGAAACAAAGTTTGAAAACATGTATAGCCATACTCTGGGACTTCTTATACAGAGGACGTTGGGAAGATAAGAAAATTAATATAGTTTGTTCTCAGAGATGCTAAGCAAGGACCGAAACAAAACACTAGTAAGAAATACACCCAATTTTCTTGAGCAGTCTTGTTCAACGGTGCCGATGATTAATGTTGATGATGCGCGTGCCAGTGTGTGAGCTCCTCTCCGTGGTGGTTGCCCAGTTGTGGCCGTGGCATAGCGTTTGCCAGTGATTTGGGCGGCGGAAGGAATGAGAAGAAGGGCCGCCATAGCTTTTCTTGAGCGGAGGTTGGAGGAATACTCCAAAGCTGTGGCGGTAAGCCGGAGAAGGCGAGATCCATGTGGAGGAGCTCCTTTTTCTAGGTGAGAAGTACTCGTGAGGAAGAAGAAGATACGGTAGTCTCTATTTGTTTGGAGGTTGGGAAAGAGTTTCGGCTCCACTCCAATATTTCTTTTTTGGGAGTTTCTACTCACCACGAGTGTCCGTCGGCGCGGATTTTATCTTAAAATAAATTCATGTCTTCCTTCGTGATTTATTTGAAGTCCTGGACCATTGGATCATATACCAGCGAACAAGACTTGGCTTAGTGATGTATGTTTGTGCCTCTTTTTCTTTTATAAAATATGAGCCAGCCTCTGTATCACTTGTTGTACAAAGCTTTCAATTTTATTTCAAACCGTGCTGAGCGCATTAAAACCAGACAAATCGTCTTAAAAAGAAGCTAAAATGACAAACAAATTGTCAAAATATAGCTAGTTTCGGTGGAGCCAACCACAACAATAAGAAAAATGAAAGTCAAGACATCTACAATGCTAACGCAACCGGTGATGGCAAATCAAGGGTAATCCATTACGGTGAGCAAATTGTCATATTTCAAGACAGTATCTTTAAGAAGAAGATGACGCAATATATATTGCTAGACCCAACGAGTGATGGCAAATCAAGGTATCCATCACGATGAACAAATCGTCATCTTTCAAGACAACACTTTTAAGAAGAAGATGATGCACTATGTTAACATTGCCAAATCCAACGAGTGATGGCAAACCAAGGGTATTCATCACGATGAGTAGATCATCATCTTTCAAGACACGCTTTTAAAAAGAAGATGATGCACTACGTCAATCTTTATCAGTTCCAAATAATGGTCAGATCAAGGGATTTCACCTCAGAGAGTCAGGTACTAGTGCACAAGACAGTTATACCGCCGTTGTCGGATCTAGTATGGAGAATAACGCCTTATACAAAATCAAATATATGTGTGCATGATTGCAAGTCCGATGCGGAATACATCATATCTTTACAATATTTGCTGCCTATATATCTACAACTCCTAACTAAGAGCGTCTACATCTCTTAGCATCTAGGTTTGGTGCTAATGTCGATCGATCGCCTCGTTCTCCACAATAGTATTGTTAGCTAATTTTCCTACAACCCTTAGCAGCACTCATGCGTGTTGAAGTGGTAGCGAATATTTATTTAGCAAATATTTAAAAATTATTTCATATAGATCGTATCTTAACAGGAAGTGAGCACTCCTCTAAGCGTAACACCTTGTTATACTTATACCATGCATCTGGAGTACGTCGTTTAAACAAAGTTTGACGGAGATATTCTAAGAGCAAGTCCAGCAGAGCCTCCATAACTCACCCTCCATATCTCCATATGGATTGCCATCCATAAAGATTCCCCATCCATATTATCCCACCACTCCAGCAGAACATCCATATCTCACCCTCCATATTCTTCTCTCCAATATTTTAATAATATCATATAACTACCAACAGATTTTTATCGGTTATATTTGGAACGTATATTTTAAATACCATTGCTACAATAAATTTTTCAGCAAAAGAAAATTAAACTAATCGAAACTAAGATCAGATTGGAGATGAGAGATTAATTCAAGAATTAATTAAATAAATAATATATTACCGATAAAAAATGAAAATAAATTTAAAAAAAGAAAAGGAGTGGATAAAGAGCCGGCCGGCCTCTATCACTCATTCCCGTGCCCCCAAATCCCCCTCCTCCATTCACACGCCGCCGCTGCGGCCTTTGGGCTTGCCGTCGCCGCGCTAGAGCTCCTCCGCCGCCTCCGGCCGGTCGCCGCCCCCCTGCCTCCGCGCCGCAGCTTCCCATCCGCCTGAGCGCCGTCTCTTCCCCCGCCTCAACCTATCGCCGGCCGCCCTGCGCTCCAGCGCCGCTCGGACCAAGCCGCCCGGCCACCGCTACGTCGCCTCCACCGGTGCCCCACCTCCTCCGCTCGGCTCCCGCACGCCCCCGCGCTCCGTCCAGACCGCCGCACCCTCTCCTCACCTTCCCAGGCGGCGGACTCCTCCCCCAAGCACCTTCTCCCCCGAGCACCTCTCCCCCGGCGGCAGTCCCCCTCCCCCAAGGTCCCTCCTCAACGACGGCCCCCCCTCCCGAGCTTCTTCCCCTCGAGCTCCCTCTCCCTCGAGCTCCTTCCCCTCGAGCTCCCTCTCCCCCGAGCTCCCTCTCCTGGCGGCGAGGTCGGGCGCAAGGTCACCGAGGTAGGCGCGGTGAGGGAGACGCGGGAAGGAAGGCTCCGAGGGAGTCGTTGCCCGATGGCGGGTCTCCAAGCTCTCACCATATATGGCGTGCGGAGCTGCCGGAATGGAGGCTATCCAAAAATGGCGGATCGGATGGCGTCTCTGCTGGAGACCGTTTTTTGCTCCAGAACCGCTATTTTCAGGATGGAGGCTCGGATAGCGGCTCTGCTGGACTTGCTCTAAGTTTGCTAATTTCTTGCGTGTCGCAGACCAAGTGGTCTCATCTCAGAACGCGAAATCTCCTGATGTAGACAACTCTTCTCTCATCCATCAATGAAGTATGTGTTTAGTAGAAATAACATATATTTACCTCTCAGCTCTGGCCTTTGAGAAACTTCGAACCGGGAATAACTTGGTATAATATAATGTCATGCAGGTTCATGGATCACCAAGAAAGCAATACTCAGCAATACTTAAACTGAAGGATGCCAATAAATATTAATCGTCTCTGACTCTGCTTCACAGCTGCACACTAGCTTCCTTGTACGGTCCTGAGAAAACAGAAGCAATTGACCCAGCTTGTTATATAGCCAAGAACTAAATAAAAAATAAAAATATATGAAGTACCTGGTGGTTGAATTTGGCACTGTAATATGGATGTCAAGAGATAATCTGATCAACTAGAATTACTTGAAAAATCTCAATAGTGGGACAAGCCAACGATCTTTTGGTGTTTTTTGTGGAACTGATAACTAGAAAAGTAATCAATTGTAAACGTGAAGAAACAAAAAAGGGGAAAGTAATTTTTTTTTGTTATGACAAGAACAATAGTAAAGAGGGAAAGCCAATGATTTTTTTTAGGGAATTTTTTTGTTTCTTAATTGAATACTAGAGAAAAGGAGTAGTTGTAGATTTGAAGAACAGCTGTAAAGGGAAATACAAAATATACTTATTTATAAGAATCACTAGAAAACGGGATTATGTTGTAGATGTGAAAGAACAATGGCGAAGTGGAACATGCAAAAAAAGAAAGAAGATTTGGTTCATTTTCGTATTGATCACTACAAACAAAGGCTATTTTTATATGTGAAAGAACAACAATCAAGGGGGGAAAACAATGATTTTTTGTTGTTGTTTTTTTAATGGTAACTAGAAAAATGAATAAATCCTAGATGTGAAAGCACGAGTGTGTGAAAACACAAATGAGAGTTGAAGTTGAAGTGATGTTTGTAGGACAGAAATGAAGGAATTTTGGAGTATACGAACGGCTTAGTTGTAGGGAAACGGATGGCTAGGAGTGGAGGGCGAGGCGTCTATCAGTTTGCAGTCCTGACGTATATATACAGATCACTGAAACATTAAGTGGAGCAAAGATGCCATGCTTGGTTACAGCAACAAGCAAGGAATACATTTTACTCAAAGCTAAAGGGTAAAGGAACGAAACGAATCATGAACAAAAGAAGAAAAGGGATTACTCGCCATGTGCATGCTCCCCACAAGGACATCCAAAGTTGAAATTGTGTAATGTTCAAGGATTTGCCTTAAGGATTAATTCAGCTTTGAAGTTCATGGCTGGGATGGGTTTATATTTGTAGTCCCCACGGTCCTTGATTACCGTTAAATATTCAGTGGATGATGATACTTTCGTTTGATACATGTTCTGCTAGCAAA
Source organism: Stipa capillata (assembly GCA_019208055.1). Lineage (NCBI taxonomy): Eukaryota > Viridiplantae > Streptophyta > Magnoliopsida > Poales > Poaceae > Stipa > Stipa capillata. The sequence goes on from JAGXJF010002189.1 coordinate 373,499, forward strand.
ATTTTCTTAATTAAGTTGTATATATATTACCGTGTTCCAGATGGTGCGGTTGGATTGAGAAGTTCGTTCATGGGGGAAATGTCGGGATTAAATTCAATGATGTCATTGGTCTATATTTCCAAACGAAGAAAGCTCTCCGTCAAAGGGACCCTATGTCGCTGGCTGGGATGGGTTTATATTTGTAGCCCCCACGGTCCGTAATTACCGTTAAGCATTCAATGGATGATGATACTTTCGTTTGGTACGTGTTCGGCTAACAGTTTTTTCTTAATCAAGTTGTATATTAGGCGACCGCTACAAATCGGCATGCCTATTTGTGCATGCCGATCGGCACAGTGCACAGCCGTTGGATTTGACGGCAAGATTAGCAATAAACAGGATTAGCTAAATTTACGGAAAATAATTTTAGTGACTATAGAAAACAATTATAGTGACAATACGAAACATGAACAACTGTCTGTATGCAATACGTGCGTGGGCTCTTTCTGTCAATATGGAAACATTTGTATAATAAGAAGGAAACCCTTTACTAAACCTTGCGCAACAAAATTTTTAAACCAATACAAAAATGGAATGTATATAACACAATTCCGGATTTTTTGGAAACTTATGATTCAAATCGCTAGATTTTCGGCACCATTGACTCCTTCTGTTATGGCAACATGGAAACATTTGTGTAGCGAGAGGAAAACATTTTACTCGAACTTGCACAACAAATTTGTCATACCAATACAACAACTAATGTTTATTCATCCGGGCTAATGTGTTTATGTTCCATTCATCTGGATATTCTGTTTCCCATACAATAATAATTTGTTTCATATGCAACAATAATTCGTTTCCATCAACAACTAATGGAGAAGCTGCAGTAGACGCTCGCCGAGCTAATTTGTTGATATTTCATTCATCCGGGTATTTTGTTTCCCATAACACAATAATTTGTTTCATGTACAACAATCATTTGTTTCCATCAAACAACTAATGGAGAAACTGTAGAAGGCGCTCGCCGAGTCCCTGCTGCTGATGACGACGCCGGCGGAAGAAGGCTCGACGACGGCGTGGTGGACGGCAGGGGCACGGTGCTAGTGCTCGATTCCTCGAGGCGGTGGCCGATCCTCGTCATGGCTGCTTGGCGCCGATGATGGGCGCCGAGATGGAGATGTTGAGGAGCGTGGCCGCAGCGTCCTCGGCGGACGTCGACGTGGATGGCGTCGTGAGCTGCGCGGCGAGGAAGGGGACGGCGCCCGTGTCGGCCAGCGGAGCGCGGATCTCCGGGTCGTCCTTGGAGGCACGGCGGAGGTCGGTGACGGCCGCGGCGGTGGCGGCCGGGTCGTGCATGGCGGTGGAGGCCTCGGGCCGATCCTGGAGGTGCAGCCATGAGCATGAGTCACGTGTGGAGGACAAGGGGCACGACGCCGGTCTCGTGGGCAGCACGGAGGACGGCAGGGGCGGCGCTTTCGGGTCTCCATGGTGACGGCGGCCATGGCATGCAGTGAGAATAGCATGCGGGGAGAGATGGAACCCTAATTAGGATTGAGGAATTTTATAGGAGGAGATGAATGGTTGGATGAATAGTGAGAGAATGAATGGTTAGATGTTAGGAGGATGAATTCCTCAAATCAGCATACTGTTTTGTAGTGTTTCCCTGTATATTATCGTGTTCCACATGATGCGGTTGAAAACTTGAAAGGCCTGTTTTCCACGTGGTGTGGTTAGATTGCATAGTTTGTTCGTGGTGGAAGCGTCGGAATTAAAGTCAATGATGATATTGATCCATAATTTCAAACGAAGAAAGGTCTCTAACAAGTGGATTCCATGTCGGTTATTTTGTCCAATATTGTGGCAGACATGCTGGCAATATTTCTGAAGAGGATTAGAGATAATGGTATCATCACAGGTGTAGTACCACATTTAGTTGATAATGATTTGTCCATCTTACAATATGTAGATGACACCATCATATTTATGGACCATGACATCAAACAGGCCAAAAACCTTAAGCTTATATTTTGTGCATTTGAGCAACTTTCGGGACTTAATATAAACTTTCACAAGAGTGTACTCTTTTGCTTCGGACAAGCGAAGGAATATGAACCCCAGTATACGCAATTTTTTAGTAGGGAGCTAGGTTCTTTCTTCCGCTATCTTGGCATACCCATGCATTACATGAGACTTAGAAATAGTGATTGGTAGGGAATTGAGGACCGTTTCAAGAAACACCTTAGCAACTGGAAGGGTAAAAATATGTCCGTTGATTCTCGTTAGTTCCATCCTATCCAGCTTGCCGATGTTTCTATTGTCCTTCTTGAAGTACCTAAAGGGGTACGAGAGCGTTTGGATTCCTATCGCACTCAATTTTATTGGCGGAGTGATATTCATAAACGGAAGTGTAGGCTAACCAAATGGATTGTTGTCTGCAGACCCAAGAATCAAGGTGGCCCGGGCATGCAGAACCTCACGCAAGAGAAAAAATGTCTACTTAGTAAGTGTCTATTTAAATTAGACAAACCAAACAAATGGAGGAATCTAAAGGTAACTCGTGGCCGCTATGTGTAATCAGAGACATTCCATAATAAAGAGATAGGTACAAGACACATCGTCTTTTTTCCTTTCGAGTTGGCTTTCATTATTTCATTCGACATTATTTACTCATCAAAATAAGTTGTGATATATAGTTGATCATGCAGACTATACGCAATGAAGTTCATTGAACATTGGACTGGGCAAATGTTATCTGAAGAATTCAACTCAGTGGTATGCCTAACCCGTTATAACCTTTGTTCCATTTAATTGAACTGGCTTGACCAGTTATTTTATTTTTAATTTGCACTTCTAGACAGATATGGACATCTTTCAGAAGAAGGTGGCATCGGAACTAATAAATTCACTAGTGAATATGAAATGCAATGTTAAAGATGACATAAAGCGTGGAGTTCAGAGGTGACGGAGCTGGCATAGGCACCAAGGCAGAAGGTGGGTGAAAACCAGACAATATGTGCAGGAGAATGGCTTAACAGACTATACCTGTTCACACTACATAAAACAAATGGCAGGAAGCGGACAAGTCAATCTTAAACTAAATGCCACTATCTGTTTTAATCAAGTGGAAAGGTATTCATGAAGTTTTAAAGCATGTTTAGCACATAAATGCTCGGCGTGAAGAATTTGTCCAGAAAAATTTAGGCACAACATATATTTACCTCTCAGCTCTAGCCTTTGAGAAACTTCGAACCGGGAATAGCTTGTTATAATATAATGTCATGAAGGTTCTTAGATCACCAAGAAAGCAATGCTTAAACTGAAGGATGCCAATCTATATATAGAAAACAGCTGGGATTCCTAGCTTCTCAGCGCGCCATGTCATTTTAGATAACGTGGCTGACTCTCAGCCATTGGATCTAGCATTGATGGCTCGGATCAAGCGCTGAATAGTAATGGGCCTAACACTGTTCATAACGGATTCAGTACTGTTCATGCGACCTGCGAACAAATCTTTAACGGGTCCAGCACTGTTCGGAACCCTGGGGCATGTTGAACATGTAAGCTTCTTGCAGCTACTAAGTTCTTTGTTTATGCTCACCTTGAGCTCTGCACTCCTTGCAATCAGCCGTGTCAGATTGCCTAGCCCGCCCATAGATGTTGGGAGTTCAGCGTTGAAGTTTCTCTGATATTTGTTAAAAAAACAAAACAAGTTTCTCTGATATGTGAAGTTCCTTCAGGGTTGTAAAACCACCGAATTACAAATGAATAGTGCATGTGAACTTGTATTCAGGGAGTTGAAGTACTTCTAGCCACTGGGCTACTTTGCAGAAAAACGAGGTTAGAGAAGTGCTCTGTCGTGCTGCGAGTCGACAATGGCGAGTGGCGATGGAGGTGTTCAATCGATCACAAGGATGGGCTCCAGTTGTTTGCGGGCTAGAGTAATTTTGAAATGGTGTTTGTCTCTTGTATTGCTTGCTAGGATATAGTCTGATATCCTGTTGTTCAGCTGTTTATCTTATCTTTGCTCCTGGGACGCTGTTATCTACTCACTATTTGAACTCTGTAGTGACTGGTTTCTTTAATGAAATCGGAGGACCTCTCCTCTTTGATAATAGAAAAAAAGGTTACCAGTGTCTTCTCGAATCCTTCTGGTGAAATCATTTTATCCCAAAATTAGCAGCTCCAGATTTTCCATTTGACCAATCTCCCTAAGGAATTTCACTCCCTAGGTATTGGCCCCATAAAACTGTTTGACGACAGATCAAGTGTCAGCAGGTTATGATAAAGAGCTTATTCCTGGAATATTAATCCCCTGCGGTTATTCCGGCTTAGATCAAGATGAAGATCAGGGACAAATTACAAAAGGCTGCCGGTATCGAGCATTTCAATGTGTTCATGTGAAGGTCCAGCAACTCCAGATTCTGCAGATTTGCCAGCACTGGAGGAAGGTCTCCGGAGAGGGAATTCATGGATATAGATGGCTGAAGCTGAGCAATTGCAGGGTTCAGTTGTCCAGACAATAAGTTGTTGTCAAACACCATTTCTTGCAGCATCTTCAAATATCATAAAGAGACAGGCAGGGGGACCAGGGGTACTGAAGATGCTGCAGATTCCCCAAGGCTACTGGAATTTCAGTGGCAAACCCACATCCACTGAAGTTAAGCTGAACAAGTGACTGCAACCCCCAATGCATAACGGAAACAGGACACAGAGTGACACAGAGGAACTTCTATGGCCACAACATCAGGTCCCACACAAGTTATACCTGACCAGCTGCATGGGAGAGTTTCAGAATCAAACAAGTTACGGAGGAAGCCTTTTCCTTCAGTGACGGAGTCCCTCAGGGTGATCAAAGTATTTCTATCACTTGATTTGGCCAATGCAGAACTTGGAGCAAAGCACAACAGTAGGATGAAAAAGCAGAAACTTCGATATCCCATTGATCCCATTGCCAGGCTTTTGGAATGGTATAAATTTTAATCTGGATCAAGATATTAACCATGTTAGTAGCTGCAAATATCATTACAGTATGGCAAAATTTTGTTCCGTTCAATGTAATGACAGTCCAAAATGAGATATCCTACACGCCGCAGAACATAACAAACGGTGTACAACAGATTACAGTACTAACTAGAAAAGATGCTGAAAACAATTACAATACTAACCATCAGGATTCATTTGTTTGGAGCAGGTTAGATGTTCAAGCCAAATGGCTTATATGTTTACAACAGATTCAAGGTTTTGGCTAATGTAGATGCTCAAAACTTGTCCATGCTCCCAACAGAACAAAAGTAGGAAAAACAATGATGACAATCAAGCATCCCCTACCTGGGGAATTTTTTTTATGTTATCTCCTTAGCTGTCTGATTTTAGAATTTGAACATGTAGTGGCAGAACTAAAGATACAAAGTCTCCACCAAGCTGAGGTTGTCTCTCAAAATACACATTGGAAATGAAAGACGATACACCAACCGTATGCATTTGTACACATAGAAGCAGTAATATCAGTACCTTATGAGTTATAACCTTGTGCCTTCAAGTAGGACATAGATGACCAAGAACCAAAGCTGCTACGCATACTCAGTACCTATCCTGTAAAAATTTAACGTCACATCGTTACAAATCACATTGTAAAGTTTTATGATACATGGATGGAAATGAACGATCAAAATGGAAGGATAAAAAAAATTACATGGAAGGAATCGAACTAACTAGAGTTGACACTACCACCCTCTCAAAATAATCAAGAGTTAATACTAGAAATAAAATACTAGTAATTCCATGTCATTCGTGGCAGGCAGATACACGCACTAGGTACTGTCGAAGAACTCGAGAAGCAGACAGCTTAAAGGAGGAACTTACACTGATTATTTAGTGAATATATACCTTCTCAAACTCTATCTCTGTTGCTCATACTACATTAGATCAGCAATGCAGGAGAAACAGGCAAGCCCATCTTACTTGAATCAACATCAAAATTCACACAGAACAAGTGGAGAAGCGCAGGAAGGGATTGAATTGAATTGAATTGAAGGTACAGCTAGCAGAAAAGCGGGGTGGATTTACGGATGTTGCCTACCTTACCTGACCTGGGTGTCTCGCAGTCGCAATGAAAGGCGTATATGGTGGTTTCCTTGCGGCCTTGCCGGCGGTCGGGAAGGCCGGTGATCCTGAGAAGCGCGCGAGTGAGAGGATAGGAGAGCGCATGCATGCATGAAGGGGAGCGGCCGCCGGTGAGATCGATCGATGTGAGGCTCCGCTTACCTTACCTGAAGGGGAGCTAGCTAGCGTGGTCGCGCGCCGGCGGGCGGTTGCGTCGACGGCGCCGTCGCTGTGCTCCCGAGAGCGGTTCTGGTCGCTGGATCAGGATTAGTCAGCATCGGACGGCCGTAATTAATTAAGCAATAATTATGAATTTTCCCCAATCGGTACGCTCAGGGGAATGGAACATATATATAATTCCTTTTTTCTCGTCTGCATTCACGTACGGCTGAACAGAAGAGTAAACACATGTTTCTTGCTAGCTTATTTATAATTAAGCTTAGTCCAATACGCATGCGTCTTTTCTAGTTTAATATAATTTCACACGTTTCTTGTTCACAGCTTAGTCCAACACGCATGCAGGTGTGATCGATCAGATCAGATCAGTGTGTTCAGACCTCCAACTTCCAACTCCTCGGATAGGCCATTTTTCGTACATTAACCACCTCTATAGGAAATTATCATTTCTGTCGTCGGATATGATCTCCATTACATCGTCTAGTGAGACATCTCTCTTCTCTCCTTTCTCTTTTCTCTTCCGCTCTCTTTTGCCCTCGCCTCTCCAGTTTCCTCTAACGCCTCCTCTCTCTCTTTTGTTCATTTATTATTACTTTATACTTGATTTCTTGTATATTGATGATGGTTTCAAACCCTAATGAATATGTCACGATGATTGGAGCCAAGTACGTGCTGAACCAGATGATCTTGGAAGATGAAATATGATTTTATAGTTTTTGTCGTAAGATGATTTCAAATCAAATAATTTACAATGTAAAAATTATCCATCGCATCGAGCTACCCGAAGCGGACACACGAGCGACCCCTTTTCGACTTTGGACAAATACGAGAGAGATATTATGAAATGTGTATGCGACGGGTCGTGTGGACCAGGAGTTAATGGTAAGCTACAACTTGCTTGTCTATAGTGGGTTCATGGGCTGGCCCTGAGCTACTTTACTTGGGCTTCAGTTCTGGGCTAGTTCTTACGTAGTGGGCTTCTTATCCAGTAGGATTTTCTTCCTCTTTCTTCACTTACCCGCACAAATTTTTTTGGGAGGAATTTGTGAGACCAAACATAATGATATTATAGAACTGTGGCATGTTCTGTGCAAGGTGTCCCGAGAAGGAGAGTGATTTTGTGATATACTCTCTGCTTAAAAATGTAGGTCATTTAGCCTCGCTACGCCACAGCCTAATACTAGCCACAATAAGTTGTCGGCAATACTCAATAATTCATGGTGCAACATCTGCCAGCAACATGTTTTCTGATTCTTGTTGGAGCTATTTGCTAGACGTGTAAAACTAGATTGAAGGGAATTGGATTGGCACACCTAGCGTGCTACCCGAGCCTTGCATTTATAGATAGAGATTACAAAAAATATACACGAAGTTGGTTATGTTTAAACAACAACGTACTACACAACAACCTAATCCAAGTTGTCATTCGAGGTACATGTCTAACATTTTCCATCAGATAATCTGCCACTATTTCTTTTTGCTAGTTCGGTAGGTCCAGTGCACTAGGCTTTCTCTATTCAGGTTGTGGATGTTGTTCAGTGGCCGGGCTGGATGTCACTGAGTTTGTTCTGTCATGCTTTTTTTTTCAATTTTTTGGACGGAACTTTGTAGCTGTGTGTGATTTATTTTAATAAAAAAAGGCCACGAACTTTTACCTGCAGCAATGTCAAGACAACATTAGCTTATGCTGTGATGCCTTCTCATTTTATTCGCGAATGTATAGGTTACTTTACAGTTTCGAGGCACTTTTTCCACTCCTCATTTTACCCAGATGATCATTAATTACTCGCAATCTCGCATGACTAAAGTAGTTCTCTTTTCCTATGCCCCTCTTTGGAGAAGAGAATACCGGAACTGAGATAATCATACGATCAGCACCTAGGTAGTTCGCTAATTCTCGCAACAAAAAGATCTTGTGATCGAGGGATCGTTAATGTGTGGTTCCTTGGTAGACGTTTTCTTTGAACTGAAAGGTACAGGACTCTCTACCAATATATTCAGAGAAACGAGACGAAGCTCCACTTACCTTTTTTTTTCTTTCGGAAAGGAGGTAAAGCTCCAGTTACTATACACAAGAAACATGGAGCTTATTTACAAGAGTGCAAAGATAGACCACAACAAAGCAAAGAAAAAACAACTGACGTTAGACCGACTTCCTTGTAACTCTAATTGAACCAATCAGTTCAACAACAGTCATGCATGCATGTCGTTTCTAAAGATGTGGACCAAAGATATGAATGGAGATAGGAATGAAGAAAGAATGTTAGGGAATCCAACACGCGAGTGAATGGTAATATGCTGTCTGCATGCCTAGCTAGTATTGGACAGATGACACATTTTAAGGTTTGGTGCGCTCAATCTTTCTGGTCTGGCGCCGGTTATCTAAGCTACTCCACTTTCATCGAATCAGTTCTCAACTTAATCGCAATATATGCAATTTATTAACAAAGGTTAGGGATGCCTTCCTAAATATGCCTCGATATATTTGTTTGCCTACTTTGATTCAGCGACTAAAAGTTAGATACCTTCACTGCTAAGGAACACTGCGACCGTTTAAAAAAGCACATCACCGACTTTTATTAAAGGGTCATCAGTGATAACAAACAGCGTCTCTAGCAGATAGATAATGGCCCAGTTCTTTTCAGCTTCTAGAGCAGCTTATAGGTGAAATTAAGTCTAAGCTAAAAAGAACTCGAAATTTATCAATAGTTTAAATTCACAGCTTGAGCCCTCTCCTGTTGAGTGAAAAAAAGCTACCCGATAGCAGCTTCCCGAGCTTCCCTCTTCCCAACTCTTATTCCCTTCGCCGCCTCCGCATCCACCCGACCTCCCTCGGCCGCAGCCCGCCTGCCCGCCACCGAGCCGTTCCTCCGCCACTCCTCCGCTGTTCCCCCGCCACTCTCCCCCTCCCCCGGTCTCTCATCGCCGTCGGGCCGTTTCTCTGCCGCTCCCCCGTGGAGCTCCTTCGCCGCCTCCGCCGTTCCCCCATGGAGCTCCTCCGCCGCTCCCCCGGCCGCCGCCCGCCCGTCTCCTCCGCCCCGACTCCTCCGCCCGTCTCCAGACGCCACGCTCCTCCACCGGCTGCTCTCCTCCAGCGCCCAGCAGCAGCACCCGAGTCTCCAGCACCCAGCAGCACCCAGCAGCTCAGACGATAAGCTGAAAAGAACTCGAGGTGAGTTTGTGAGGGCTTCTCCCCACCACAGCTCATTTGGGTAGAGAAGCTAGAAACGGTTTCTGGAGAAGCTCAAGCTGAAAAGAACTGGGCCAATATCTCCTATGGCTTGAATAAAAGAATATCTCAGATGGTTTCAGTAAATGAACAAATTAGAAATAGTGGACATCTTAAACAGTTTTTTGGATTGAATTATCTGTGATATAAATAACAATAGTAGGGCTAATTCTATTTTCTAGTCTGTCCTGGAACACAGAAATTCACAATCACATAAATATACATTCACATCTCAGAACCTGTCGTAGATATAAATCTAGACAATAGATTTGTGGCACCCCCGGTCGGTTACAACGACCTCCGGGCGTGCGAGGGGAAAACGAGCGAGAAGCCAAAACGACGCGTCAGGCAGTCGTCAACGTAACTCGGTATTCGTGTTAAAATGTGGAATTGAGAGCTTCACAAATGAGAAGAGAGATCCCCCTAACACTACCCCCCAGGGGGGTATTTATAGGATTTGAGGGAGGAAAAAATGGAGGATTACAATTTTGCCCTCATATGAGAGGGAATTTACAAGGGCATTATGGTCATTCGCCCATCCTTGGAGAATATTGGGAGAATATTCACGGGCATCTTTAGGAGAATCTTCTTGGAGAACGTGACGGCCCCGCATGTGGGCTCGTTGGAGACAGCCCTGACGCGGAGGGCGGGCTCGTCGGAGACAGCCCTGACGCGGAGGGCGGGCTCGTCGGAGACAGCCCCGACGACGGGGAGTAGGCGCTTCGGAGACAGCCCCGACGCGGAGCTTGGGCTCATCGGAGACGGCCCTGACGACGGAGAGTGGGCTCGTCGGAGACAGCCCCGACGAAGGGGAGTGTCGATGAGAACCTTAATAGCGTTGCAATGCTCCTGAACAGCGTCGATTCGGAGTAGCGCGGGGACCCTCCTCCAACAGTAGCCCCTTGCCGGTTGGGGCGGTCGAACAGCGCCCGTCCGAGCCGGCACACTAATCCCAAGGGGTTGGTGCGCAGGCCGGATCGACGACGAGCTCTCCTCCTATTCCTTTTTTTCTTCTCTTTTTTCTTCTTTTCCTTTTTCTTCTTTCCCCGGGCTGAACCTTTCCTACCCACTTTGGGCCGTGGCCCAGCTCAAGCCGTGAGGCAACCAATGGGGTGAGTGTCAACGCCGGACAGAGCATATCGACGCTGAAGAGCATGTCGACTTCGGCGGAGTATGTCGACGCCGGACGGAACATGTCGGCGCCGGGTGGAGCGTGTTGACGCCAGCGGAGTGTCGTCGCCGGAAGGAGCGTGTCGACGCTGAGGCGCATGTTGACTTCGGCGGAGTATGTTGCCGCCGGACGAAACACGTCGACGCTGGGGAGCATGTCGACTTTGGCGATGTATGTCGATGTCAAGGTGCATGTCAAAATTTGACAGAGTATGTCGACGCTGAGAAGCATGTCGACTTCGGTGGTGTATGTCGACGCCGAGGTGCATGTCGACGCTGAAGAGCATGTCGACTTCAGCGGAGTATGTTGACGCCGAACGGAACACGTCGACGCCGGGTGGAGCGTGTCGACGTCGGGCAGAGTGTCATCGCCGGACAGAGCATGTCGACGCTGAAGAGCATGTCGACTTCGTCGGAGTCTGTCGACGCCGGACGGAACACGTCGACGCCGGGCGAAGTGTCGTTGCTGGAAGGAGCATGTCGACGCTGAGGCGCATGTCGACTTCGGCAGAGTATGTCGCCGCCGGACGGAACACGTCGACGCCGGGGAGCATGTCAACTTCGGCGGTGTATGTCGACATCGAGGTGCATGTCGAATTCGGCAGAGTATGTCGACGCTGAGAAGCATGTCGATTTCGGTGGTGTATGTCGACGCCGAGGTGCATGTCGACGCTGAAGAGCATGTTGACTTCGGCGAAGAATGTCGACGCTGGACGGAACACGTCGACGCCGGGAGCATGTCGACTTCGGCGATGTATGTTGCCACCGGACGGAACATGTCGACGGTGGGCGGAGCGTGTCGACGGCGGGCGGAGTGTCAAAGCCGGACGGAGCATGTCGATGCTGAAGAGCGTGTCGACTTCGGCGGAGTATGTCGACGCCGAACGGAACACGTCGACGCCGGGCGGAGCGTGTTGACGCCGGGCGGAGTGTCGTTGCTGGAAGGAGCATGTCGATGCTGAGGCGCATGTCGACTTTGGCGGAATATGTCGCCGCTAGACGGAACACGTCGACACCGTGGAGCATGTCGACTTCAGTGGAGTATGTCGACACCGAGGTGCATGTCGACTTCGGCGGAGTATGTCGACGCCGGACGGAACACGTCGACGCCGGGTGGAGTGTGTTGACACTGGACGGAGCATGTCGACGCCGGATGGGACACGTCGACGCCGGGCGAAACATGTAGACACCAAGCGAGACAATGATGCCGGCCGCTCGGCTTTGTTTGTGGGGGAGCCCCTTGGCAGGATGGAAGGTGATGAGGTACACATGAACCGTGCCCATGGAGGGCATTGAGGCACATGCGGTACACTTGGCACTCGATGGCGACAAACACATGACACTCGATGGTGGCAAACGCTTGGCGCTCGATGGCGACAAACAATTGGTCACCGTTGGCGACAAATACATGGCACTCGATGGTGGCAAACACTTGGCGCTCGATAGCGACAAACAATTGGTCACTCGATGGCGACAAACACATGACACTCGATAGTGGCAAACACTTGACGCTCGATGGCGACAAACAATTGGTCACTCGATGGTGACAAACACTCGATGGTGGCAAACACTTGGCGCTCGATGGCAACAAATAATTGATCACTCGATGGTAACAAACACATGACACTCGATGGTGGCAAACACTTGGTTCTCGATGGTGCGTGCAAGAACATTTCTGCCTTATTTTGATGTATATATGCCTGTTTCGATGTCGCGGGGAGCTTACTATCACACAACCTCGGAGGGAAGGGACATTCTATCCCAGACGGAGATGGCTCGACATCGCGGGGAGCTTATCGTCGCACGACCCCGGAGGGAAGAGACACTCTATCCCGGACGGAGGTGGCTCGACGTCACGGGAGCTTACCATCACGCAATCCCGGAGGGAGGGGACACTCTATCCCGGACGAAGATGGCTCGACATCGCAGGGAGCTTATCGTCGCACGACCCGGAGGGAAGGGACACTCTATCCCGGATAGAGGTGGCTCGACGTCGCGGGGAGCTTATCGTCGCACTACCCCGGAGGAAAGGGACACTATCCCGGACGGAGATGGCTCGACATCGCGGGGAGCTTATCGTCACATGACCCCGGAGAGAAGGGACACTCTATCCCGGACGGAGATGGCTCGACATCGCGGGGAGCTTATCGTCACACGACCCCGGAGGGAAGGGACACTCTATCCCGAACGGAGATGGCTCGACATCGCGGGGAGCTTATCATCGCACGACCCCGGAGGGAAAGGACACTCTATCCCGGACGGAGATAGCTCGACATCGCGGGGAGCTTATCGTCGCACGACCCCGGAGGGAAGGGACACTCTATCCCGGACGGAGATGGCTTGACGTCACGGGGAGCTTGAGCCATGTCGACGCGTTAAGCCCTTTGCTGAGATAGAGTTGTCTACACTTGTGGATGAAGTGTGGTGATGCTAACATAGATGTCCGCTACTGACATGCTTGGTCGAAGCAGCATGGGCAATGCGGACGTGCGTGTGACTGATGTCGATATCGATCCCGTGCAGAGTCGACGACGATAGGAGCGAAGGACGCACAGTCTAAAGTGGCAGGTGGTCACCAGGATGACGAGGTCGCGCGATGTCACCGAGGGCGAGTGTGCTCGTATGCAAGTCCGAACACACGCTCGCAGGTGACGCAGTCATGCCCTGAAAATGTTGACGTCAGGCTCGAGCGATGTTGCCGAGAATAGCCATTGAGGCCACCAAGCCTGAACCTGTGCAGCTGTTGATGACGTCGTGCTCGCGCGATGTCGCCAAGGGTAGGGCGGAGGACAATTAAGTCTGAGCGCATGCACGGGCAATTGTGGCGCCCCCGGTTTTTAAGCCGGGAACTTCCTCGTGATCACTGTACCGGTCCCTGGATCAGTAGCCGATACACACGAGTTAACCTGTATATCATCGTCATACATGCGTAAATAATTGAATAGACCGTTAAGGTCGATAATCTGATACCTGTAGCCCAACGGCTATAAACTTGCAGCGGAAATCCAACGGAGAGGTGGCCCATCAGTATGCCATACCCGACAGGCAACTGACTGGGGATTACACCCTAGCGTTCGCGTCTGTAATCTTATCTTCAGGTCTGATGTCTTCTTCGTCTGGCCAAATCAACAAGCCAGGTGAGTACATTGAATGTACTCGCAAGCTATTCCCACAGGAAGGAGTATACGGAAAATAATTCATGCAGAGGATAAACAAGGAATAGCTCTACTCTAAGCTAATTAATGTGCGGAAAAGTAAGTGCATAATTTAAATACTTGGATAATAGATTCAAAAGCAATTTAGTAAAACTGTTTAAAGTAAAATGAACAGAATCCTCCCGAGGTAGACCCGGCTACCTCCTTACAATCCTCGAGACAGCTCAGACCATATTACCCTGGCAACATGTCTAGCTTCTCGGTACCACACTCGACTGACACTATCCTGGATAGCTCAGCGAGTGCCCCTGGCTCAGCTCGTGTATCCCGGATCACACGGCTAGCCTACTCCTCCGGCAATTCCTTGCTACCAGCCGCGTAGCGTAAATTGCCCTCTGTGGACACATCATGCCCACGTCCTTAATCCCTTTCCCGGTTTTCGCAAACAACACTTAGTCTAACCAGTGTGTGGCCTTGCCAGTTCATGTCCATAACCGAGGACGCGGCTATTCGAATAGTTTTAACACTCTGCAGAGGTTGTACGGCTTTACCCACAAGATGTAGGTCACCCTGGAAGTACTTTGCAACGTATACTGCCAGGATTATTACAACGAGACCTTCGCCCGCTTCCATACCAGAGTTGGACCCGCTAGGTGAATACCCAAGTTTGCATGTCCTGGACATCAAATTGGGGCTCTCCACCTTTGTGTCGTATCAGCACCTCCCGCCTGGCGTAGGTGGATCCTCTAGGACTTAAAACACCTAGCACTAACTCCCTACTTCCCACGGGTCCAAACCCTAATACTTGCCGGGGTACTAAGCCAAGTCCTTCCCATAAAGGACATGTGGACGTACGGTAATGGAACCGGTTTAGCGGCACTTAGGCTCGGTCCTTAACTGATTCGAGTAGGACTCCATTCCCGACCCCATGACGTCCCGGACAATCATGGCTCCAACCAATGTTCTACATCCCCGAACATCCTTAACATTCCTACCCGAATCGAAATCATCTCCTCTTTTCTTTTGGGGTTTTTGATAATCCTTTATTTGTGAAAGTCACCTCGGACAGCATATGCCATCCGAGGGTTTGTTTTCCCATATCCCAACGGGATGAGTAAAACTTGGTTTTTGACTATAGCAGGGCTAAGCATGGTTAATACCTATAACCTTAATTATTCAACGGTCGAGAGTCGACTGCTGAATATACCTAGGGTTACAAGGAAGGATATTCGGACCTAGGTATCGTGCAACTAATGGGTATAACTACCTCTACATAAAATATCGATATTAAACACATAGCATGCAGAGTTCGTAAATAAAATATTCATAACTTTGCACATATGGGATTTCGATATGATCAAAGTGGGAATGCTTGCCTGGCAATATTGTCCCGGTCTTGGTCTTGAATCCGATTCGTCAGTTGTCCGAGTTCCTTCGCGCGATAATTCCTAACGTTGTATCTACACGTCGAAAAGAACGGCGAATAAATCAACGGTGCAAAGAAGAACCAAATAACATTGAATCAGAAACTTCAGCACATGAAATCATAACGCTCTTGACAACTGTTAGATTCTAAGGGGGCTACAAGAAATAAAGGGCGCGGAGATGGCTCGCTGCCGTGGCAGGGGCAAGGTGGCAAGCGATGATGACTTGACATGGCAGGAGTTAGGCAGCAGGGACAAGGTTTTGCTGTGGTAGGAACAATGTGGCGACGGTAGAGGCTTGCCGTGGCAGAGGAAGTGGCAACGGCAGTTGCCGCGGCGGGAAAGAGGCTGTCGCGGCGCTGTCACGGTAGGGCATCGCTTGTCGCGGCGGGGACTGGATTGTCGCGGCAGTGAATGGCTTGCCGCGATGCTGCCGCGGTGGTCAAAAGGGGCTGCCGCGGCGGGGAGAAATTGTCGCGGCGGGGCAGGGGCTGCGACGTGGTACTGCCACGGTAGAGAAAGAGGTTGCCATGGCAGGGCAAAAGAGTTGCGACAGTAGCTTGCCGCGATGAAAGAAGTAGTTGCCGTGGGTGACAGGGTTTTTAGAATAATAGGATCGGATGCTTCAGGGTATCCTGACAACAGCATAAACCTTAGACTCTTGCCGCGTTAGGGTTCCAGGGTTTTCGGAAGATCTTTGCATATATCTGTCGTTAGGGTTTCCGGTGAGGATCTTGTCGATCTAGGGTGTTAGGGTTCTCGAAAAGCACACGATTACGTTTGTCGTCAAGGTTGAAAGCGGGTCGATTAAGCTAACAACTGGTTCGAGTGGCACTAATCGGACTTATGTGTATGTATAGTGGTAATGTCTAACCGGGTGTTAGTGCATTGATTAACCAACTGAGCAGCATCTTCGCCATTGGAACAGTATATTCACGAGCATATTAGGTTAAAGGCTGATCGAAAAGAATATAGCTACTATACTTAAACAATAGCTTATCTATTCCTAGCGAGGTCGGGTGGCATGATAGGAACTAATCGACAGATTAGCCCAAAAGCTACGCTAGGCTCATCGCTACAGCCAACTAAGTACTAACCAACTAATTAGCTAACTAATTAACTAATTAGCGCACTAACTGACTAGTTAATTAACCAACTAACTAACTAAAACAGCTAACTAATGAACTAATAACTAACTAACTAATTAATTAGCTAACTCATTAGCTACTAACTAATTAGTCAACTAATTAACTAATAATGCACTAACTGACTAACTACTTAATTACCCAGATATAGCTCATATGGCTCACGGGTTGGTGCTTTGGCCACTGGCGTTCACTTGTGTTGGGAAACAAGAAAGAAAGGGAAAGAGAGAAAACAGGGGAAGGCACGGCGGTGGTTCAGGGGAGCTCTGCCGGCGGTAGGGATTTCTTACCAAAGCGAGGCGACGGCGCGGGTCTGACCGAGGAATAGAGCTGGCCGGCGTCGGATAGGAGCGGTGCTCGGGGGAGGGTCCGGCGGCGGCGGCAGGCGTTGGATCCGGGGGCGGCGACGCCTGGACCGAAGGTGCGGGGCGTCGGAGCTGGGCCAGGGTGGCCGGAGCAACTGCGGCAGGCGGGCGACTGCGGCGGCGCAGCAAGGTAGCTGGCTTCGTCCTCACCGGCAGATCTGGCGCTTGGGGCGGTGGGCTGTTAACCTGGGGATCTCGCCGGTGTACTGGCCCGAGCAAAAACTTACATTCGCGGTCCCCGTCGGCAGCAGCGGGTGGTGCCTCCGGTGAGGCGGCCGTTGTCGGCGGAATGGGGCCCAGGGTACCCCTAACCGCCGGCGGAGGCCAACCGGATGCCGCAGAGGGTGACGCGTGGCGCTCCGGTCGCTGGGGCCTTGGGCCCCACCCGGATCGTCGTACGAAGCCCGCGGCCAATCCCAAGGAACCAGGGTTCTCCTCCAAAGGCTGCATCCGCAAACCAGAAGGGATCGTGGGCCTCCGGGAATCCACGGCCCATGCGCTGAGCGAGCACTCGGGGTCCGTCCCCGAGCGCTCGGCGTCCCAGAAGGCGAAAGGGCGCGCTCGGGGTCCCCTCCCGAGCGCTCGGCATCTTGGCAGATGTGGGGGCCCAGAGGGAGCGCTCGGGGTCCGCCCCCCGAGCGCTCTCCCTCGGGCTCCCCCTTCAAGGCGCCCCGAGCGGCCCCCCAGCGGGTGCTCCCGCGAGCGCCCGGGGTTGCTCAGGGGCGCGTAGAAGACAACTGGCGCCCCTCCTAGCGAAGGAGGTCACTCGGGACCGAGTGCCCGGGGGATGACGTGTCCTCTGGTGGGGCCCTCGTCCATGCACGTCGTCCGGCGCCAAGCTTCTCCAGCAAGCCTCCGCCCTGGCGGAGGCATTTAATGCCTGTCATTCCGACGGGGAACCCAAAGCCCTGTGAGGGCATGATGACGATCAGGCCGGGTCCCACCGGTGCAGGCGATAAGCTCTGTGAGCTATCTCTCTCTCTCTCTGAGGGGTGGGCCCGGGCTGACAGATTCTTTGACCGACCAAGCGCGCCGCCTCGCACGCCCTGTCGCTGTCAACCCTTTTTACCCCATGGGGGGACGCCGCCGCGCGATCAATTGCGCGGCATGAGAGGCTGACCTATGGGGCCCGCGAGAGGACGTCTTACCAACCCAGTCAGAAGAAACCCCGTAAGTCTCCGTCCGCGGGGCCCGCCGAAGGCAAAGGTGTCAGAGCCCCTGCTCCGACACACCGCGAGGCGACGGCCCGGCCGAAAGTCTCAAGTGGGCATTAAATGAAGGTGTGGGCGCTTCCAGTAGCGCCCACGTCGTCTACAGCACAAGTATATCTCATGTTCTCCTTTGCCGACCTATGTGGTATTCCCCCGAGTATATAAGGGGAGAGCCTGGTCCATGCAAAGGGTTGGCTAATTTTCCTAGGTCAAATCTCTCTAAGTTTACTCCTTATCAAAGAAGCACCGTTCTTCCTCCGGGCTAGAGCTAGAAGAAGAACAGTGCGTACCTCTGTAACTTATCATATTTGCCATACACACACATATATACAAAAACAAGCAGGACGTAGGGTATTACACCTCCGGGTGGCCTGAACCTGGAGAAATCCCTGTGTCTCCGGCATCAAGCGTCATAACCACCCTCATCCTTGAAACGCCATCACCGGCTCATAAGAAGAACTCTATATCGCCCCCAGGCCGAACCAACAAGGGGGTCCATCCGGACCACCGCT
The DNA here is from genome assembly GCA_019208055.1 of Stipa capillata. Taxonomy (NCBI): domain Eukaryota; kingdom Viridiplantae; phylum Streptophyta; class Magnoliopsida; order Poales; family Poaceae; genus Stipa; species Stipa capillata. The sequence continues at coordinate 391,971 of JAGXJF010002189.1, forward strand.
AGAGACGTTTACTCGTCGACAGCTGGCGCGCCAGGTAGGGGGCGTCTAGAGTTTTTTCGAGCCTGCTCCCATGGCGAATCCCGATCTGCCCCAAGATGATCTGCCTCAAAATGAGGTGAGCTTGGGCGGAAACGAAGCATCGGACGAGTCGGACCCCGCCGGCCTCGACGATCTGCTCAACGACACCGGCGGGGCATCATCGGCTGCTGCCCGCTTTGAGTTCCGGCCACGCGCGCGGGCCTCTGGAGATGTTGCCGGGCCTTCTCGGCCGCCTCCGCCTCGCCGTCGGCTGGACTTCGCGGATACCGGGGAAGGAAACACGCTGCAGGCGGCGCAATACCTCCTCCGGCATCCTCCCGTCCCGGTGCCAGCGGCGTCCCCCGTGGGCCCGTGGCTCCAGGACCTCGCTAACCTGGTCGACACCGCCCGACGCGAAGCGGCGGCCAGGAGCGCCCACGCTTCTTCCGGGCGCGCCGGTGCCCGCACCGTCCCCTCAGCGGCTTCGCCGCCGGTGCCAGCGCGTCTGCCGCGCGCGCCTGCCGGTGGTCGGCGCGACGGATCTCCACCCTCGGTCGCCTCTCCGGCACGGGGGAACCCTCAAGATCTTCGCCACCGCCTCGGTAGGCGCGAAGTGGAGGACGCACGCACCGTCATCGAGCGCCAGCGCGAGCGCGACAGGGCGGACGAGGTCGATTCCTCCTCCGGCCCTGTCGCCGGCCGCGCGCGCTCCCGGGCGCATCACACCGCCCGGCAAGACAAGGAGACCGGCAACCCCCGTTATGGGGCGGGTTGCCAGGCCTTCACGCCCGAACTTCGACGCGTCACCTGGCCAAATAAATTTCGCCCAGAGTTGCCGCAGAAGTACGATGGGTCTTTCCACCCTGAGGAGTTCCTCCAGATCTACCCCACCGCGGTGGAGGCCGCTGGAGGCGACGAGAAGGTCATGGCCAACTGGTTTCCGATGGCCCTCAAGGGTTCGGCCCGGTCCTGGCTCATGAACCTCCCCTCAGGGATCCATTTCATCCTGGGAGGACCTTTGTCACCAGTTCGTGGCGAACTTCCAGGGCACTTTCGAGCGTCCTGGCACGGAGAGCGATCTCCACGCTCTCCGGCAGCGAAAAGGGGAAACGTTGCGGCACTTCATTCAGCGTTTCAGCCAGGTGCGCAACACCATCCCCAAGATATCTCACCAAGCAGTTATCGTCGCTTTCCGACAAGGAGTCCGCGACGAAAAGATGCTGGAGAAGCTGGGCACCCGGGACGTCCAGTCCACCGCGGACTTGTTCGCTATCGCGGACAAGTGCGCTAAGGCGGCGGAAGCCCGTGCTTGGCATGACCCGCGCCCCGACCAATCGACGGTCGAGGGCGCCGGCCCTTCTCGCTCCTCCGGGAAGCGGGATAAGAAGGGCAAGAAGCGTAAGTCCGAGCCCGTCGCGGCGGCGGAGGCTAAGCCTCGTAAGCCCTCGCGCGGCGGGCCCAGCGGCGGCAAGAAGCCACCCCGAGCTCCTCAGCCGAGTTCGGGTCTGTGGTGTCCCATCCACGAGACCGAGCGGCACGACCTTTCCGAGTGCAGGTCGGTGAAGTTCCTCGCCGAGAGGAACAAGAAGCAGAGGGAGGAGCGCCAGCGCGACGCCGGCGAAGAGCCCAGCGGAGGAGGTGACGATCTCGGCTTCCAGGAGCCCGAGGCCGTCGCGTGCATCAACGGGGGCGCCTTCACGCCCACCTCGCGCCGCCAGTTCAAGCTATTGGCGCGCGAGGTGTGCTCGGCAACCCCGAGCGCCAGCGCTTCGCGACCCCTCAAGTGGTCGGAGATCCCGCTCACCTTCGACCGTTCGGACCACCCTGAGAGCATCTCGGGCGTGGGCCGCTTCCCGCTCGTGGTCTCCCCCACCATCTGCAATATCAAGGTAACCCGCATGCTCATCGACGGGGGCGCGGGGCTCAATCTCCTGTCCCCCGAGGTGTTCAATAAAATGCAGGTTCCCCGGGCGGAGCTGCAGCCGACGCTTCCCTTCTTCGGCGTCTCCCCTGGCTACACCACGCCCTTGGGCCAGGTGCCCTTGATGGTCACCTTTGGCACCAAGGACAATTTCCGAACCGAGCGCATCATCTTCGATGTCTCCGAGTTCGAGCTACCCTACAACGGCATCTTGGGGCGCCCCGCGCTCGCCAAGTTCATGATGGCATGCCATTATGCTTACTTGACAGTCAAGATGCCGGGCTCCAGCGGCGCCATCACGGTGCCGGCTGATGTCCGGGGCTCCGTCGCCTGCGCCGAGCAGCTTTTCTCCAAAGTCGCTGCCGCCGGTGACATCCCCGAGCTACCCAAGTCCCCGGGTCCGCCCCCGAGCAAGGTCAGAGTTGTCCCCGATGATTCTGTCCCTGTCAAGGAAGTGGCCCTGGGAGAAGACGCGTCCAAGACCGTCAAGATCGGCGGCCATCTGGCCGCCAAATAGGAAGGCGCGCTCGTCACTTTCCTCCGGGCAAACGCTGACGTGTTTGCGTGGCAACCGTCCGATATGCCCGGGGTCCCTAGGGAAGTGACTGAGCACCGTCTTGCCGTGCGTCCCGACGCTCGGCCCATCCGGCAGAAGGTGCGCCGCCAAGCACCAGAACGGCAGGAGTTCGTCCGAGAGGAGGTCGACAGGCTCCTCGGGGCCGGCTTCATCCGGGAAGTCCTGCACCCCGAGTGGCTCGCCAACCCCGTCGTCGTGCCCAAGCCGAACGGCAAGCTGAGGATGTGCGTGGACTACACCGACCTCAATAAGGCTTGTCCTAAAGACCCTTTTCCTTTACCTCGCATCGATCAGATAGTAGATTCCACCGCGGGGTGTGATCTTCTCTGTTTTTTAGATGCCTACTCTGGTTATCATCAGATTAGTATGGCGGTAGAGGATGAAGAGAAAACTTCATTTACAACCCCTGCGGGGACCTTTTGCTATGTCCGCATGCCTTTCGGGTTAAAAAACGCTGGCCTGACCTATCAACGGGCCATGTGTAATGACCTATTTGTAAACCATGTAATTGAACTCTCTCTTAAATTCTAAAAGGAATAAGTTAGGGTTTGCATTTCATACCATCATGTAGAGCAATTGAAAATGTTGCATTAAGCTCAAAATCCTGCATATGCCGAAGGCTTTTAACTTTAACCTGGATCCATTCCATGCATGGTGGAGACAAATGCCACGAAATTCCATATTGAAAATTTTAAATATCTTTCTGAACTCCTATTCATATTTTCTTACAAACTTTAGTCTAGTTTAAGCCACCTTTGAATTTTTGTCAAAAATAAGTGATATATACACATATATATATATATATCCATATCTTATTTAGTACTGCAAATCACACCAGTGGTGAGAGCTCTCTTTTAAATTTTGCTGTGCTTATACATATTCTTGAGCTTTATTTGAAATCAAGTGCAATTTGAATTGATACCGGGTTAAGAAAACAAAAGAAAAGGGGAATTCCTCCCCCATCCGGAGCAGGCCGACCCTCGGCCCAGTACCGCGCGCGCGCCTGGGCCGAGCCCATTTCCTTTCCCCGCCAGCGCCGATCGCGCTCTGCTCCCTTCCGCTTTCTTCCGCAGCTCGGCGCCCCGCACCCTTCCCCTCTGCTTCTCACTGGCATGCGGGCCCCGCGGGCAGCTCCTCCCCGACACGCGGCGCTTCTTCTCTGCTGAGCGCACTACCGGCGCCGAGCTCCTCCACCTTACGCCACCGTCACTTCCCTCGGTCCCTCCTCCTCTTTCTCCTCCTCGCGCACGCAACCCCCCTCTGTTCCGCTCGCACTCCCCACCTCGCAAGCTCCGCCGCCCTCCCGTTCGTGCTCCTCCCGAGCTGAATCGCCGCGACAGCAGTAGCATTGAGTCGACTCCGCCTCCGACTGCCGCAAGCAGAGCACCGAAACGTTCGGATCCCGCGTAGAGTCCTCACCGTGCTGGTACCCTTTACCTCCTCCGCCCCCTCGCTGCGGGCTGGCTCTCCGCCGACCGGTTTACACGCACCAGAGGCAAACACCTCATCCCCGATCTGAGGAAGACGAGAGAGAGAAAGAGAGTAAGCGACAGGGGGTCCGGGGTAATAGTCTAAAAAGGGGGTAAGAGAAAAGTTGAAGAAATAAGGGAAGCTGAGGCCTGGTTGCTTGGGCCCATATGTCTAGCACCCGAGGGTAGGAGCGCGGTTAAGTGAGAAAAGTTCTGGGCATTTTCGAATCCGAATAGTGCAGAAATGATTAAAAGGGATAAAAACTTCCTTAAAAATTCATAGCTATTCATATGGAACTCACCGAAACTGAATGATTTTTTTTTGTTAGTCTCCAATTAACATTGTAGAATATACGGTGCACCAATTATTATGCTACATTGCTGTACCTACCTGGAAATGTCCAAAATGCCCTCTAGCACTTAATATACAAGTTCAATTCTAATGTTTCCTTCCAAATTTTTTTTTAAATGGCCAGCACTAATTTTCAATGATAAGTTGACTAACAGTTTATGCTCCAACCAAGTAATACCTTTTGCATATCCCCTCACATTAGTTAAATGATGCATGATCTAAAGAAAACCCTAACCTAATATACGCACATTCTCGGAAAACCCTAACTTTAATTCTATACCTCCGAATGACATGAAACCAATTCCATTAGATTCATATTGACATCCTCTACATATTAGGATGCATATCATGCATATTGGATCTTATTCTTTCTGGTTTTAATCGAAGTTCTTTCTATTGCCTTGCTTCGGTATTTCGGGGAATTGGTTTTGAGTAGAACCAAGCGGAGAGGAATATCGGGAGGGTGAATATTATTGTGATCCTGATCAATACCAACAAGGCAAGTTCACAAATGCTCATTAAGATTCCCTTAATTCATATCATATTGCTATTGTTGAGATGAAATACTGTGTTGTATGTGACTTCTTGAACTATGATGTGATGGCAATATCACTAGCATGATTAGGGTTGATTCTAAGATCAGCGTGGATCTTTTAATCGGACTAATAAATTATGAAACCTTAATGGTGAGCTGTGAGAGCCGGGGTTCTGTCACCTACTGATGGATCGAGGAAGAGGGTGATCTCGAGCACCATAGCTTTTCCTTCGATGCCGGTGTCGTAGGGCTTAACCTTTCACCCACGTCGGGAGGCTTGCGAGTCGACCGGATAGTAGGGGGTCGGCCAACCTCGGACTAACGGTCTCTCGGAAGTGCTCCCTTTGGTCAAACTTTGTGGTTTGCTCAGAACATTTGATATAGTCTTTGTGGGCTATCTTTAAATCATCAAGCTTGGTTGTCTTGTGATAATTGTGTGGAATTGTATGGTTGTTTCCCATGCTATTTCAGATCTGAAATGGATGTGTCCATGTGTTATGTGCAGGTAAAAGTGGTCATGTTGTAGCATATTGATATGGGTAGTATCAAGTATGAACATGCCATGTTTACTTTGATGGTTATATGCAATATGAGTACTTTATCTTTATCAATAGCTTGCTGAAATTGGATTGGGATGAGTATATAAATGTGACTTGCAAGTACGAAAGTACTTACGGAATTCAATTCCGACTTGTTGCAGGAGATCCCAGTATCGGTGAGTACTACGACGAGGGGAACGATGTTTCGGATGCTTAGCTTAGTGTTATCCTTCTCGGTCATAAGAATGTGGGTTATGATGATGTTTTTGGAGGTGGCATGGCTGCCATCTCAGGGTTTATCTTTTGAGTTACTTGCTGTTTTTAAAACTTCGAAGTACTGTACCCAGCCTTCGAGTTGGAAGTGATGTGTTTTAGAACCCCTCTCGGTAAGTAAACATTTAAGTATCTTGTAATCCCTTCTCAATAGAGTTTGCACTGGGATATGAAGTTGTTATCTGTGATCATTCCATATACAGTGCGTGTATGTTTGAAGTATATGGAATCGATCGTAAAGAAGTGATGTCCTCTCTTAGTGTTCACTCTGGGAGTGTTCGGTTGAGTGACCCGCTGGCTGAGATGCAGTGCCGGCCAGGCAGGGTGTGGGCTATCGTACTGGGCTCTCGAGCGACCCACTAGTCCTCGGACTAGGTTAGGGTGAGGGTACGATGGTCGGGCTCCTCCGAAACTACTTCGCCTAGTGACTCAAGAGGAGCGTCAGCTCTTTACCGGGTTTGGGAATTGTATGTGGTTCTGGGAAGTTTAGTCATCTCTGGCCGGCTTAACCCACGGTGATGGATACATACGACGTAAGTGCGTATGGTATGTGGGTTCGGTGTCGAGTTGCCCAACGGTGATGGATACATACGACGTATTTGCGTATGGTATGTTGGGTGGCTTCTCGGTCTTTGGCGACTAGTCGTTCCCCTAATCATATGAAATTCCCGGGTCCGTGACAGCTTGGTATCAGAGCCGAACTTGACCGTAGGATAACCCTTGCAGGTGGTCGTTAGTTGTAGGACTTTGGAGTCTCCAAGAAAATTATTTGTGAAAACTAAAAACCTAGTTGTGAAAATCATAAGTAGATTTCCCTTTTTCTTCGTTTCCCCATCCATCTTAGATCTGAAATTTCCTCATCTATTGCATTTGTTATGAGTTGGAAATGATCTAAGTTGTTTTCTCCTCTCTTCAGGATGGCGGATTCTTATGTGACCTTGGCGGGTACCTCCCATGGCTTTCGCGTGGGTGGTGCTCCCTCTCTCTTGGTGCGGATGCTCGCTTATCTCGGGTATCCGTATATGCCGGAGTACACCATCTACCGGCATAATCGTCCTTATGGTCTTACGGACTACAGCGCCTCCGTCTTCATCCGGCCACACCCAGGACGTCCCCCTACTCCTCGCCCACTTCGATACGAGGGACAAGACAGCTGCTATGATGGGGCAGTTCAAGCAGCGGCATACAACGCCATCTGTGGGCTTCGAGAGTATTTTGGAGTTCTAAACATCTCCCCGTTCCGTTTCTACGTTGGGCAGCGACGTCTTTACACCGCCAATGAATGGCAGGAGTTCCTCTTCGAGCAAGACCCTACCCTGGTGGAGATGGCACCGATGTTGCTTCTCACCCACATGCTATACCGCTCAGCAATGTATGAGCGGAATGCCTACCACCATCGCCTGTGTGAAGCCCTTTCCATCATTGACCAACATATCGGAGCTGACAATCTTCCTTCTGATTTCATGATGGCACGAAGGGAATTCGAGCAACCCAACGGCCCAAATCGTCCTCCCTCCCTGAGGTTCACTCGAGTTACGGGACCTCGATATGCTCCTCGTCATCGCATCGCCCTGGATGTTCCGGGACCTTCCCGTCGCAGCCGTGGCCCTCTTCCAGGCGAGGTGCCATCCAACTTTAGAGTTCCAGTACCTATCCCTCCAGAAGCGGGTTGGTACTTGGCCCAATTCCCTGACTCAGGCGATGAATTCCAGTAAATTCAGCACGTATGTGTGCTGTTTTTCTTTTGTTGTAGGAGCTAGTTGAAGTCCTTGTGTCAAGGATTAAGGCTCTACTCATGTAATTTGGTTAATGGACTAAGTACTCTCATATGTATCAATGGCTGCGATGTTTTGGGTACCTGATGTGTTGTAAAATTCCGCTACGGCGATGTAAATTGCAGCCATCTATAAACCTTCCGTATGCTATATGTATGAAATGTGTTAGTCGTTAACTCTCGTGTCACCTTTTCAATTTTGTCTTCTTGATGAATGCATTACTGAATGGGATGAAGATAAACATGTATTCTTGTTGTCCTACATGTTTAAAATCTTTTGCACGAGTCAGTGTATCTCATCCTGCTGCAATCTTGTCCATGTCTTGCAGGATGTCTGGAGACGGATCGGGTGGTGAACATGGAGCCGCCCATGGTGCTCCTCCGCCCCCTCCCACTCCGTCGTTGGCTGAGGTGCTCCTCCAGATGGAGCACAATCGTCAGGATCAGAATCGCATCCTCGAGAGGCTTGTCCAGCATATGGAAAAGTCTCCTGCCGAAGGCCAATCCAAAGGGGGATTCTCTGAATTCCAACGCACCTCCCCTCCAACCTTCTCGGAAGCAGTGGATCCACTTGAAGCGGATGACTGGATTCGTAGTTTGGAGAAGAAGTTTACCCTCGCTCAGTGCTCTGACCGTGACAAAGTTCTGTTTGCATCCTATCTGTTGGAAGGAGCAGCAAGTGCTTGGTGGGATAATCTCCTCATCACCCAACCTACTGCCAAGGATCTGACTTGGAAGAGTTCACCAAGGCGTTTCGTCGTGCCCACATTCCCGACGGTCTTCTGGACAACAAGAGGAAGAATTCTTGGCACTGAAACAAGGCAGTAGCTCTGTCACCGAGTACCTCCATACCTTCAATCGTCTAGCAAGATATGCAGCTAGCGAGGTATCCACCGATGAAGCTCGTCGGAGAAAATTCATGAGGGGCTTATCAGACACGATGCAGAATGAGCTGTCCATGCTGGACTGTCCAGACTTCGAATACTTGGTGAACAAGGCTCTCATTAAGGAAGGCAAGCTGAAACCCCTTGAACTCGCTCGTAAACGTGAGAGAGAAACAGCAAAATCAACAAGCGGCAGTTCCCAGAGACCCGCTTCTTTCCGCCTTCGGTGCCTCGTTTTCACGTGCCTCCTCCACCAAGAGCAGCGGCGTATCCTCCACGCCCTCCTACTCCAAGACCACCGCCGAGGAACCCCGGTGGTCAGCCAAATACCATCCCATTCTATGCGGATGTCACCTGCTATAATTGTGGTACAAAGGCCATTACTCCAACAAGTGCCCTCATCCAAGAGTCAGTGGTTCCAATGCTCCGACTCCGCCTCGAGGACCACCAAAGAATGCTCCTCCAGTCCAGAAGCAACCCGTGAATAAGCCTCCTGGTGCTGGCCGTGGCCGGGTCAATCATGTCACCACTGAGGAAGCACAGGAAGCTCCGGAAGTTGTGATCGGTACATTCCTTGCCAACTCAAGCCCTGCTAGCATACTTTTTGATTCCGGAGCATCTCATTCTTTTATATCTAGTGAGTTTGCTGAACTTCATGGTATTCCATCCCAAGTCATGCATATTCCCCTGATAATCCGCTCAACCGGCTCGGAAATGAGAACCGAGCACGAGTGTGAAGATGTTAAAATTGATATACAGGGGGTAGAATTCTTGACTTCTCTTATCGTCCTCGGTCCAGCGAGGATTGATGTTATTCTTGGTATGAATTGGCTATCCAAACACAACGCAAAGATTGATTGCACCGCAGGACTATATCTCTTACAAGTCCTGACGGCAGAAATCTCGAAGTTGCTCCGCAGCTTCATCAACCTCAGCTATATGCTCTCATAGATGCCCAAGCCTCCCCAATTGAAGAAGTTCCAGTGGTTTGCGATTTTCCGGATGTCTTCCCCGAGGAATTGCGGGCATGCCACCCGACCGCAGTGTGGAATTCGTCATCGAACTTCCACCTGGGACTGCTCCGATATCAAAAAGACCATATCGGATCCCTCCCAACGAGTTAGCTGAATGAAGAAGCAATTGAAGGAGTTAGAAGATAAAGGTTATATCCGGCCGAGCTCATCTCCTTGGGGCTGCCCGGCCATGTTCGTTAAGAAGAAAGATGGTTCTCTCCGTATGGTAGTAGATTATCGTCCGTTGAATGAGGTTACTATCAAGAACAAGTACCCTCTTCCTCGGATAGATGACCTCTTTGACCAATTAACCGGAGCAACGGTATTCTCTAGATCGATCTCAGATTGGGCTACCACCAAATAAGAATCAGATCTGAAGATATTCCCAAGACAGCCTTTACTACTCGCTACGGTTCGTACGAGTACACTGTCATGTCCTTCGGACTCACCAATGCTCCTTCAACGTTTATGCACTCATGAACTCGGTATTCATGGAATACCTGGATAAGTTTGTGGTCATATTCATTGACGACATACTTATATATTCACCTTCCGAAGAAGAACACAGCAAACACTTGCAATTGGTGCTCGAAAGACTCCGCGAGCATCGACTTTATGCCAAATTTTCGAAATGCGAATTTTGGAAGACGCAAGTGGAGTTCTTAGGCCATGTTCTCTCAGCTGATGGCATTGCTGTGGACCCAAGCAAGGTCCGTGCCGTCCAAGAATGGAAGCAACCTAAATCTGTCCATCAAATCCGGAGTTTTCTTGGCTTAGCGGGATATTACCGTCGTTTTATCGAAGGTTTTTCTTCTCTTGCCAAGCCGATGACCGAACTTCTTAAGAAGGACCAGAAGTATGTATGGACTCCCAAGTGTGAGGAAAGTTTCCAAGAGTTGAAGAAGAGGCTGACCTCTGCTCCTGTTCTAGTCCTGCCGGACATCCACCAAAATTTTGAAGTCTATTGTGATGCATCTCGTCAAGGGCTCGGTTGTGTCCTCATGCAAGGAGGAAGAGTTGTAGCCTATGCTTCTCGTCAACTCCGTCCTCATGAGCTTAACTATCCGACCCATGATCTCGAATTGGCTGCAGTGGTCCATGCCCTAAAAATCTGGCGGCATTACCTCATCGGTAATCGCTGCGAAATCTTTTCAGACCACAAAAGTTTGAAATCTTTGTTCACCCAACCAGATCTGAACTTGAGGCAAAGAAGGTGGTTAGAACTCATCAAAGATTACGACATGGGTCTCAACTACACTCCTGGCAAAGCTAATGTAGTTGCTGATGCCCTAAGCCGGAAATCCTATTGCAGCAACCTCTCTATTCGCGATCAGCAACCACTCCTCTGTTCAGAATTCCAGCGGCTCAATCTTGAAATGGTGAGGATGGTTTCCTTGCCGCAATTGAAGTAAAACCAACCCTCGAAGACCAGATCAGGCTGCTCAGCTTTCAAGTGCTGGCATCCGTAAAATCAAGGAAAAGATGAAAAGCGGGACCGCCACTTGTTTTTCTGAGGATGAGCATGGAACCATATGGTTCTGCAACCGTCTCGTCGTACCTAAGGATGAAGAGCTAAAGTCCCTCATCCTTCGGGAAGCTCATGACTCCCCTCTTTCATCCACCCCGGCAGCACAAAAATGTATCAGGACTTGAAGCAGCGTTTTTGGTGGACCCGAATGAAGCGGGAAGTTGCTAAATTCGTTGCGGAGTGTGATACATGTTGTCGTGTCAGGCGGAACATCAGAGACCAGCAGGCACTCTCCAACCACTCCCCATCCCTGAATGGAAATGGGAAGAGATCGGCATGGATTTCATCGTCGGTCTACCCAGAACTCAGAAGGGTCACGATGCCATTTGGGTAGTCGTCGACCGTCTCTCTAAAGTGGCACATTTCATCCCAGTCAAGACCACGTTCAAGGTCAGTCAGCTGGTTGAGCTATACATCTCCAGAATAGTTTGCCTCCATGGAGTTCCAAAGCGGATTATTTCTGACAGAGGCACCCAATTTGTCAACCGTTTCTGGAAATCTCTCCACGATGCTATGGGAACTCGTCTTTCCTTTAGCACAGCATATCATCCTCAAACTGGAGGCCAAACTGAAAGAACTAACCAAATCCTAGAAGATATGTTGAGAGCATGCATTCTCTCTTTCGGCTCCAATTGGAAAAGGCCTTGCCCTACGCCGAGTTCTCGTATAATAACAGCTTTCAAGCTAGTCTGGGTATGGCTCCTTTTGAAGCTCTCTATGGAAGAAGGTGTAGGACCCCTCTCAACTGGTCCGAAACCGGAGAACGACAGCTCTTTGGACCAGATTTTATAAAGAAGCCGAAGCTCAAGTCAGAATTGTTCGTGAAAGACTTCGAGCTGCTCAATCTCGCCAGAAGCGATATGCCGACCCAAAGCGAAGAGAGATCACCTTTGAGGTTGGCGATATGGCATATCTCCGGGTTACCCCATTTAAGGGCACCCACCGATTCAAAGTCACCGGCAAGCTAGCTCCTCGATTTATCGGTCCCTTCAAATTCTTGCCAAAAAGAGGAGCTGTGGCTTATGAATTAGAACTCCCTCCTTCGCTGTCCGGAGTGCACAAGGTCTTCCATGTATCTCAACTTCGAAGATGCCTTCGTCCTCCTGCCGCAGAAGTTCCGTTAGAAGATCTTGAGTTGAATGAAGACCTCTCTTATCGGGAGCATCCAATCCGCATTCTTGATGAAGCCGAGCGTCAAACTCGTCGTCGCTCTATCAAATTCTATAAGGTTCAATGGAGCAATCATGCGGAAGACGAAGCAACATGGGAGCGAGAAGATCTACTTCGGGCAGAATATCCCTCCCTCTTTTCTAACCGTTAGGAATCTCGGGTCGAGATTCTTTTAAGGGGGGTAGGTCTTGTAATGACCTATTTTGTAAACCATGTAATTGAACTCTCTCTTAAATTCTAAAAGGAATAAGTTAGGGTTTGCATTTCATACCATCATGTAGAGCAATTGAAAATGTTGCATTAAGCTCAAAATCCTGCATATGCCGAAGGCTTTTAACTTTAACCTGGATCCATTCCATGCATGGTGGAGACAAATGCCACGAAATTCCATATTGAAAATTTTAAATATCTTTCTGAACTCCTATTCATATTTTCTTACAAACTTTAGTCTAGTTTAAGCCACCTTTGAATTTTTGTCAAAAATAAGTGATATATACACATATATATATATATATCCATATCTTATTTAGTACTGCAAATCACACCAGTGGTGAGAGCTCTCTTTTAAATTTGTGCTGTGCTTATACATATTCTTGAGCTTTATTTGAATCAAGTGCAATTTGAATTGATACCGGGTTAAGAAAACAAAAGAAAAGGGGAATTCCTCCCCCATCCGGACAGGCCGACCCTCGGCCCAGTACCGCGCGCGCGCCTGGGCCGAGCCCATTTCCTTTCCCCGCCAGCGCCGATCGCGCTCTGCTCCCTTCCGCTTTCTTCCGCAGCTCGGCGCCCCGCACCCTTCCCCTCTGCTTCTCACTGGCATGCGGGCCCCGCGGGCAGCTCCTCCCCGACACGCGGCGCTTCTTCTCTGCTGAGCGCACTACCGGCGCCGAGCTCCTCCACCTTACGCCACCGTCACTTCCCTCGGTCCCTCCTCCTCTTTCTCCTCCTCGCGCACGCAACCCCCCTCTGTTCCGCTCGCACTCCCCACCTCGCAGCTCCGCCGCCCTCCCGTTCGTGCTCCTCCGAGCTGAATCGCCCGGCAGTATCATCGTAGTCACCGTTGAGCTCGCCGTGACTGCGCGTCGACGCCTCCGTGCTCCCATCCTGCCAACGTCTTTCTCACTCTTCTAATCGCTTCATGCTCGCAATGTGAGATCGGAGCTCACCTAACATTTATTGCTTTTCTTTATAGCGAAGCGGCGATCACACTCTTCTCCTCCGGCGTCCGGTCTCTCCCTGCCGTCCCGCCGCCCGATTCGCCCTCGTGGTAAGCGACGTGTGATTCTCCATGGGTATGCTCTCATCGTAAGCCCCTTGTCCTACATGGCAGATGCGATCTCTCCTCCTGCTCTGACGCCTCGTCCTCCTTGTGCCAGTCGCGCCCACGCGAGCACGCGCCGCCGTCCTCTTCACCTCGCCGACCCTACTCCGTCTGACCGACTCCCGCGTGAGCACCGAAACGGATCCCGGTGAGCTCATCCTTGTGCTACTTCCTCCCTTTGCCTAGCTCGCGCGGGTGCTGCGCCGTCGCTCCTCACCGTCGGCGCGCGGCTATGCTATCGCCCAGATCTAGGCACAAAGGAGGAGGGAACAAAAGGATGCGGACCCGTCGTCATAGTAGAAAGAGGTGAGCTAAGTGAGAAGATGAAAAGAAGTAGGACGATGGCCTGCTGGGCCATATGTCATAGGTTGAGACTAGATCTGAGTTGAGTGAGAAAGAGTTCTAGCATTTTCGAAATTCTGTGATTTACAGAAAATAGATTAAAGTGGTGAATCTTTGAAAAATTCATAGCTATTTCAATGAACTCCAATTGAATGATTCTTTTTTTGTTAGTCTCCATTAACATGTAGAATATCACTGGTGCACCAATTATTATGCTACATTGCTGCCTATACCTGGAAATGTCCAAAATGCCCTCTAGCACTTAATATACAAGTTCAATTCTAATGTTTCCTTCCAAATTTTTTTTAAATGGCCAGCACTAATTTTCAATGATAAGTTGACTAACAGTTTATGCTCCAACCAAGTAATACCTTTTGCATATCCCCTCACATTAGTTAAATGATGCATGATCTAAAGAAAACCCTAACCCTAATATACGCACATTCTCGGAAAACCCTAACTTTAATTCTATACCTCCGAATGACATGAACCAATTCCATTAGATTCATATTGACATCCTCTACATATTAGGATGCATATCATGCATATTGGATCTTATTCTTTCTGGTTTTAATCGAAGTTCTTTCTATTGCCTTGCTTCGGTATTTCGGGGAATTGGTTTTTGAGTAGAACCAAGCGGAGAGGAATATCCGGAGGGTGAATATTATTGTGATCCTGATCAATACCAACAAGGCAAGTTCACAAATGCTCATTAAGATTCCCTTAATTCATATCATATTGCTATTGGTTGAGATGAAATACTGTGTTGTATGTGACTTCTTGAACTATGATGTGATGGCAATATCACTAGCATGATTAGGGTTGATTCTAAGATCAGCGTGGATCTTTTAATCGGACTAATAAATTATGAAACCTTAATGGTGAGCTGTGAGAGCCGGGGTTCTGTCACCTACTGATGGATCGAGGAAGAGGGTGATCTCGAGCACCATAGCTTTTCCTTCGATGCCGGTGTCGTAGGGCTTAACCTTTCACCCACGTCGGGAGGCTTTGCGAGTCGACCGGATAGTAGGGGTCGGCCAACCTCGGACTAACGGTCTCTCGGAAGTGCTCCCTTTGGTCAAACTTTGTGGTTTGCTCAGAACATTTGATATAGTCTTTGTGGGCTATCTTTAAATCATCAAGCTTGGTTGTCTTGTGATAATTGTGTGGAATTGTATGGTTGTTTCCCATGCTATTTCAGATCTGAAATGGATGTGTCCATGTGTTATGTGCAGGTAAAAGTGGTCATGTTGTAGCATATTGATATGGGTAGTATCAAGTATGAACATGCCATGTTTACTTTGATGGTTATATGCATATGAGTACTTTATCTTTATCAATAGCTTGCTGAAATTGGATTGGGATGAGTATATAAATGTGACTTGCAAGTACGAAAGTACTTACGGAATTCAATTCCGAACTTGTTGCAGGAGATCCCAGTATCGGTGAGTACTACGACGAGGGGAACGATGTTTCGGATGCTTAGCTTAGTGTTATCCTTCTCGGTCATAAGAATGTGGGTTATGATGATGTTTTGGAGGTGGCATGGCTGCCATCTCAGGGTTTATCTTTTGAGTTACTTGCTGTTTTTAAAACTTCGAAGTACTGTACCCAGCCTTCGAGTTGGAAGTGATGTGTTTTAGAACCCCTCTCGGGTAAGTAAACATTTAAGTATCTTGTAATCCCTTCTCAATAGAGTTTGCACTGGGATATGAAGTTGTTATCTGTGATCATTCCATATACAGTGCGTGTATGTTTGAAGTATATGGAATCGATCGTAAAGAAGTGATGTCCTCTCTTAGTGTTCACTCTGGGGAGTGTTCGGTTGAGTGACCCGCTGGCTGAGATGCAGTGCCGGCCAGGCAGGGTGTGGGCTATCGTACTGGGCTCTCGAGCGACCCACTAGTCCTCGGACTAGGTTAGGGTGAGGGTACGATGGTCGGGCTCCTCCGAAACTACTTCGCCTAGTGACTCAAGAGGAGCGTCAGCTCTTTACCGGGTTTGGGAATTGTATGTGGTTCTGGGAAGTTTAGTCATCTCTGGCCGGCTTAACCCACGGTGATGGATACATACGACGTAAGTGCGTATGGTATGTGGGTTCGGTGTCGAGTTGCCCAACGGTGATGGATACATACGACGTATTTGCGTATGGTATGTTGGGTGGCTCTTCTCGGTCTTTGGCGACTAGTCGTTCC